>JPKZ01000188.1:33909-56326 GCA_000803305.1 Toxocara canis | reverse complement strand
CGGGTCTAAATGCTGAGCTCACGTTGCCAGAGATCAACTGCGTAAAGCGAAAAGTTTTTTACCCAGCAATATCTCGTCGATTTTTGTGTGTAAAACGTTTAAGCGCATTAAAATTGTGCATCGCAATTTGTATCACAAACTTACTGAGGAGAGCATTGTGATTGCCTAGTAAGAATTCAACGTATTTGTCTGAGTTCAACTTCACTTTTATCAAGCTTGTTTTGCCTTTGATTTCGTGAAAATATTTACAGGTTGATGCTTTATTGGTTCAGCTAAGAATAAATTGTCTATTCAAAATTAATATTTTAGAATGAAGAGTTAGCTTTATTTCAGCTTTCATTGTTTAACTGCGGTGAAAAGCTGTGTCATACTAAAGCGCCAAGCGTGCTTCAGTTTTTTTATAGGAGCTGGAAAAGTTGGGTGCAAAAGTGGAGAAGCACATGCCTGGCAAACAGGTTTTGCCAGACGGCACTCATTTGGATCTGCCTCCGATTCTGTTCGCAACGTTGGGAGAGGACAAGTCGAAAAAAACTGTGCTCATCTACGGGCATCTAGATGTTCAGCCGGCACGCAAAGAAGATGGCTGGAATTCAGAACCATTTAAACTCACTGAGAAGGTCACTTCCATTCGTGGTTATCGACTCTTGTTTCGTTTGGATCAATTGTGCTCAACCTAATCGTTTAAATCAGTTGAACACAATGCAGTCCAGGAAGCGCTTAAGCGAGTTTGCTGATATTTTGTTTTAAAGAAAGAATTTTATGGCTTAGAGATCAAGAAAAAAAAACTTATTCTTTAACGTATTTGCGAAGTACAAAGTTGAACCAACTGTCCATGTTAGGCACAGCAGCCGCTAGCGTTCATCATAACTATTTCAAATCAATAATATCGCACTGCATCAATGTACATAAGGAGAGAACTTAAAAAATGAGTTGTGATCTACGGTATTCTGTACGGATCGTCGACCTAATCTGAAAGCAATAGATAGCAGTGGAACGAACCCGTGCTAAAACTTTGTTTCGTATAATGCTGGAAAAGATCGGCTTTCATAAATGAAGCGAATCCTTTTTGGCCTAGGGAAATAATTGTTTTTTCTAGTGTCAAAGAAATCAAGACTTTCCAAGGTCTACTTAAGGAACACACTTGCATTGTTCAAAATAATAGTTTGTTATTGAAGATAGCCAATTTTTAATGAATTATCCTGATTCAGGACAACAAATTGTATGGAAGAGGCGCGACTGACGATAAGGGGCCAGTGATGGGCTGGATTAACGCTATCGAAACATTCCAGAAGCTGAGGATTCCGATCCCAGTCAATATTAAGGTGGTTCGACTTGTAGTGTTCTCATCTGTATCGTATATACTGTTCGGTACCATCGAAACAATGAGATCTCATTATTTACCTCACAGATGTAATAAATCGTCTGCCTGCTATTTGCGGCACCTTTTAAATGCGCTGAGAGTGTTCAGTAGATTATTAGAGTGGTAAGCGAACAAGATCAATTTTTTTTTTTGCAGAAAAGAAAACGATCTTTAAGTTGGCATTTAAACTTTTCCACTTTATTTGGGTCAGCTTAGGCCCAGTGGCTTTTTTATATTCCTGTTCTACTCGCTATTTTAGCACACATATTATTTTGAGTCTAAAATGGCACCTGGGTGGTGTATGCATAGAACAAAAGCTTTCCAGTTTACGAATACTGTTTGGCGGATATATGGGTTGCTAACAGAAAGTTGCGCTTTTATTGACGAGAGGAAGACGCTTATAGACTTGGCATTAATCGAAGCGCTTTAAAAGGCTTATTATTTAGTTTTGTTTGGAAGGAATGGAAGAAAGTGGATCCAAAGGTCTGGAGGAATCCCTTCGAGCTAAGAAGGACACTTTTATGAAGGGAATCGCCTGCACTTGTATCTCCGACAATTACTGGCTCGGCAAATCAACTCCATGCATTACCTATGGACTCAGGTCGTTTCATTCATCTTTCCCGTTTTCCTTTTTTTGCAAGAGGCCTTCAAATGTTATATTTCTTTAAACGCAAATCTCTTTGAACGGTAGCCTCGCCTTGAACAAGTTTCATTTCTTTGAGATTGTCGAATAGAATAGTTTCTACTAGAAACTGCTTGTTCTGTTCATCTACAACAATTCTAACAGTGAATCATTGGCGATTTATGGAAGGTCAAATGCTTACAGGATATCATTTCGGAGCAAACTATGTTCAGAAGTGGTCTTTGTTGAGCACTGTGGATGAGCTAGCTGATTTTGGGTTCTGCAAATGTTTTGCTTGCCATTTGCATTTGTAGTTTAGAAGACCTTTTGCTGATTCATTGCTTTCATACATTATAGCAAACGATTCTACGGATTCTTCCTTACTTCATTGATATTTACGATCATTTCAGAGATACTTTTTAAATATAGTAGCGCATACAAAAACAAAGAAAATTATTTAGATAAACAAATGTTGTTTCATGCAATTCTGTGCTGTATGATATTGTATATGAGTCCCGTTTATGTAAAATGAATTATTCTCTAAGCGCATCCAAGCTTCACGTTTTACGCTAATGGGAGCATTATGAAAGCATAGATGCTTGCCGGTATGCTGATAAATTTCTTTTGCCATAGCACGTTGTACCTTAAATTGTAAATTGTACTGTTTTTGCTTCTAAACTGTACGCTTTTGAAATATTGTGCAATCATTTCTCGTTGAGAACGTTTTGAGTGCTGATATGTGCCATTTGCACGAAAAACGAATTCAGCAAGTTTATTTGTGTAAACTCTAAATGGTACACATCGTTGATCGTCTCTGACCAATGAAAATGTCTTTTTTTTGTTTTTATTGCGTTAGCAATACATTTCAACACGTAATACTGCAATTCCATGGAACAGTTACAGAATTTGATTTTTCAGTTGCAATCGATAGTGAATTCATTTGGCTGTTTGAGTCGCAATCAGTAGTGAATTACTATTTACTTACTCGTGTCGACACTTAAAGTGGTTGTTTTTTTCAGAGGTTTGTGCTATTATTTCATCGAGATTTCGGGTGTTAGGCAAGATCTTCATTCCGGCGTTTTCGGTGGTGTCATGTAAGTATTTGCGGAGTAATGTCGAAAACTGATGAGAATTTTAGTTGTTATCTTAATTACGTTGTATCTGCCTTTTCTATCAGTCGGCTAGTGAATTTGAAGTGATCGAGGATTTTCCTTTCGTTTAAAAAATTCAATTTCATTTCATTCTATTATTTTCGTACACTTTTGAGAGGTTCTTCGTTCTAATTCTTCAAAAGGTAGAGCATGTAGAATAAATTTGATAGTTACTCTATGGTTGTTTTTCCCATTTTGAAGGTTTGGAGTAGGGGTAGTTTTTGCATGAACTGAATGACGACATACGAAACAGCTGGGAAAGAATGTGAGAAAATGAGCTTGAAGAGAAAGGACATTGAAGGGAAACATGTATGTATATATATATATANTGCTGACTGATCCATCGAATTTGCTAACTTCATAAGGCGGAATAGTATGGAGGAAACGTACGGAGGAAACAAAATGGAGACATAATGAAAGGTATAGAGAATATGATTTGAGGAATAATGATGATCATGATATGAGAAGATACGATGAGATGAATAAAAAGAATCAATGAGCAGATGAAATGATGACGTATTGCTACCCGTTATGAAGAACGCTGATGATAATTTAATGAGTGTGCATTGGAAAGTGGCAATTGGTCGGAAAAGAGATTTGCACAGACTGCTAACTCTATTGACGAACGAATTTTGGCTGAGGATGCCAAAGCGGTGCTTACGGAGTTTCTTATGATGACAGCTTTTACGATAAGAGGGTGTAAAGATAAAACCTTTTATAATTTAATACGGCACGCGATCAAGAGTACTGAGAGAAATACAGTGATGCTGATCAAGGTAGGGAAGGAGGGTATATTTTTTGAAGGCAATTCGAGTAAACAGACGTATTTTTCCCAATCTCGCACGGTGGGAATTTGTGGGTCTTATTTCAGTGCCGTGCCACTCTACACTCATTTACCCTGCTAACTTACCAAATTTACGCATTTTATAACCATTGTGCTTCCACTATCTTAGAGTGAGTGCTCTAAAAGTGAAAATTCGTGGTCGTTTTGCTGTTGTAAATGATACTGCTTTTAAAGATGAATTTGCAGCTATCTAATTGGTAAGTACCGGCATTCCTGTTGAATACGGAAAGAAATTGCTCAATTTTAGCAACGCCTTTTAAAACGCTGCAATAGTGCAGAATTTCTAAATTATGCAATTGAAGTGTTGAATAAGCATGATCGTCACCTATCTCAGTCTTCCAAATATTTTTTGTTATTTTTTTGATCAAAAATCTTCTGATATTTCTCTACATATGAAAAAATGCTAATGAAAACACAGTCATTTTGAATAGTAATATACTGAGGAATTGTTCACTCTATCGTTTTTATTTATGGTTTGTAGATATGAGCCAATGGCGGATCTGGTATGGATAATGAGTCAACTGAAAGACATAAATGGAAATATTAAGATCGATGGTCTTCTTGATCTTGTGAAACCGGTCACCGAAGAGGAGCGAAAGCGGTACGAGTCGATCGATTTCGATATGGTTAGAATTTATTCATTAATACCGCTAAGTAAAACGGTGAGTACGTACTTGCTGAATTGTACGACTTCTCAGTTTTGCGAATGTAAGGGCGAAATTGTCTAAAGAGGCATGCCACAGTATCTGCATCGTCATGTGCATCTCGCATATTTTTCGAAAGTCAAGTAAACGGATTGATTCATTTTGCGAGTTATTCGACCAGTTATCTTACTTTCCGCCTAGCTTCTTCTGACCTTCCGTGCTGTCTGCCGAGCTGAGGTGTTAATGTCGGCATGCCGAGCTCACGATTCTTCGATCCTATCTTTTATAACGGATGAGCTCAAAAGCTAATGAAACGTTCTGAAAAAAAGGTACCTTTAAAAAGGTGTTGACAAAGTTTGCTCCTGCCAGTAAACAAGCTCATCTCCTGGATCTGCTTAGGCGTGAGCTGTCTGCTTATCGAACCATTTATTCTTGGTTAGTGAAAGGAGTTGAAATGCTTTGACACTTTCTACATCATCTTCCTTTATAAAACTTTGAGAAAATCTGATATCTTCGCTTGAAACTAGGATGCCGATCGACATATCTGCCGATCAGCAGATAGCGTTTCGCATTATATGTGAAAATATGTAGCCTTTAGAATGTTGTGAAATGTTTGATTATGCGGAAATTCTATAGGTAAAAACAGTATTTAAAATGGTAATGACAGAGCAGTTGCGTCTCTCGTTTTTTTTCTTCGAATAATTGATGGTCATCTGAGGCAGTTTTCTGGGCCTGTCGTCCCTGTGGCAGTGCTCAGGCCTGCCCGTTCTCAGCGGTTTTAGCCCCCCGAAGTTCGTCATTCATGTGGGTCTATGTTGTTTCAAAAAGTTTGCTGCCATATTCATACGGAAATAGTTCTCTTTTTATTTAAACTAATCAGAGGGATTTATATGGTAGTAGAAATCTTTCAGAATTTTTCTTCTGTTTGCGAGCAAACTGTATTTTCAGTCAGCGTAGTTTTAGGAAGAATATCGCCAAAATATCGGCGCTCGGAAGTTGTTGAAAGAGTCGAAAGTAGATCATCTGATGAATTTATGGAGAAACCCTTCGCTCACCCTTCATGGTACAATGTATCGTATTGAGCCGTCTATTACCTCAGTCATTTTATCGATAGCACGAAGTGGAGGAGGATGCGAATATGATTTTTTTTCCGTTTTTAGTACTTATATGATTTCAAGTGCCAAATGGAACAGGTCACAAACCTCAGCCTGAAACGTTTGGGCGGACTGTGCCGTGGTTGGCTGGAATTTATTATATCTTTACTCACAGAATTTGTAGGAATGACGTATGAGCAAATTCACACAGCGCTTTTATATGAGCCCTCCTAAGTATTTTCGCACTTTTTCAACAATGCAAATTGTGCTTTGTGAAGATTGATGCAAATTAAGGAGTGGAAGGCGCGTTCAGTGGAGCAGGTGCAAAAACAGTGATACCATCAAAAGTTATTGGCAAATTCAGCATCCGTCTTGTGCCCGATATGCTGCCCGCTAAAGTGAATAGAATTGTGATTGATCACCTCAACAGACTTTGGCAGAAAAGAGGATCGCCCAATCAATTCAGGTCATTATTAGATTTTCGAATCCCTCTTCGATGAGGTATCGTAATTTTCGATTTTTATTAGCAAACCCATATACTAATTGTAGCTGAGGAGGCGATAAAAGACACAGTAGAAGGGTCACCCTCACGAAAGTAGCTTGTATTTTTGATTTGACGTCATTGTTGAATCACCCGTTGTCTCAGAATTCAAACCTCGAAAACATCCTTTTGTCGCGCATTAGTGTTTATTAGTGACTGTGCGAGTAGATGCCATTCACATCATTGTTGAGCGTTCACAGATGAAAGCTCTTCTTATTTGTGGAAGTGTAAAGGGTCGAAGTTGATAGTTCAAAGAAACAACGTCTTCTTAATTGTGTACTCTTTTAACTTAGTTTTTTTTTTTTAGGCAGAGGGGAGTGAGGGTTTGATTTTGTAATGCTGTGTTTTGGAACCTTTTGCCTGTGAAGGGAGCTGTGGAGGAGGAAGATATTAAGAAAACACGAATGCTCATTTTTCTTTTTCTTTTTGAGACACGTCACAAAGATTCACGGTTTTGCGGATCAAATGAAACAGTTTCTAAGTATTCATTATTTCAACTTCTTCTGCATCTTTGGAATGCGTAAGTGACGAGTTGTTGCGCGACTAGACCACTGAGGGTTTTGTTTTCAGGGCATACAATCAGCAATCCGGCAATTATTGGCTTAGTGACTTCCATCATCCACATTATCAGTGTGGTGCTCGCGCTACAAAAACCGGTATGTATTATATCCAAATATTCCTCATGCAAAGTCAACAAATGCCAAAGATACTTTCCTTTCATATAGTTCACTCGCTGGCACCTCATTCTTCCAACCTTTGCTTCGGGATGGTGTGTTGAATTGAGTTGACAAGCCTTCTTTCATCGAACGAGTGAGAGGAAAGGGCAGTGAACTCTTCATATGATATGGTGAGACTATTTTCGGTTTGGGTTGAAGCAGAAAGGCAAACGGGGCGAAGTGAAAGAGGAAGGGAAAGGGAGAACGAGAACAAACGAAAAGGGAGATATGATGATTCGATAAACCATTGGCGAGGATGTCAAGGTGTCAGCAACATGTTATTCTCTACCGTCCTTGCAAGTAGACTTCCTCACTCGGTTTCGTAGCTCCCTCTACCCGTGTTGTGAAATTTGCAATGAAAAATCTCGAATTGCTAGATAATATGACACGCCATTTGATTTCCGATCGGTAGAAATGAAGCGAAATCATAGTAAATTTCTACAGAATATCCATTCCTTCATCTGTGGAAAGACGGTTTTGGACTGATGAAATTTTCTCTTTCATACAAGACAACCTTCCAACCGCCCTCCTAATGTCAAGTCTTTTGGGGGCAACCTGGAATCTGCTAGGAGGAATTGGTTATGTGCATCGTTCCCTCCATTCTTTCCTGTAAACGTGATTTTCAACCAAAGATTTTTACGGCAGGTTAGTTGGGTGAAATTATAGGTGCATTAATGGTCGTTGGTTGCATAACAATTTGAACTCATTATCGGCTCCCTCCGCTCGAAGGA
This sequence comes from Toxocara canis, assembly GCA_000803305.1. NCBI lineage: Eukaryota > Metazoa > Nematoda > Chromadorea > Rhabditida > Toxocaridae > Toxocara > Toxocara canis. The sequence goes on along the minus strand of JPKZ01000188.1, from coordinate 48,623 downwards.
GTCCTGGGCAGCTCCTTGTATGGATTAATAAAAATATGTAAAATCGCCAGAGGGTTGCATTCGAGTGAAATAATCGAATTTTCAGTGTACGGTATGGAACCGGATTTCACTCGTGAGGGTGGCAGTATACCCATAACGCTAACGTTCGAGGAGCTGACAGGCAATAATGTGATGCTGCTGCCGATGGGTGCGGGCGATGATATGGCACACTCGCAGAACGAAAAGGTCAACGTCAGGAACTACATCGATGGCACAAAAATGCTTGGCGCATATCTTCTTGAACTTGCCAATCTTTAGTTACTACCCACTCGTGGCGTTGTTCCGGTTTCATGTTTTATCTTGAAGCGATTCATCTATTCTGATTTTCACATTTTCAGCCGACAGACTTATTGGCGATGCAAACATAATTTTGAGGATCAATTTGTTTTATTTTGACAAAAGCAATTTCTAATATTCGTTTAATTATTAGAATAATTTTCGAGAGTTTTTTCGATTTATATGATGGTTGAGAGTTATATGTTTGGTTTTATTTTTGTTAGGGATTTCTAGCAAGGAATATTTACGGTCAGCAAACTATCAGCTTTATGCGCGATCGTCTGTTTTATTCAATTACGTCTTCAATGTTACGACAGCATTAGCAATAAAAAATTTTTTTTACTTATTTGTGCAGTTAGTAGCTTGAACGTACATAGTAACATTCATATGTATAGTGTGCGGCGCTTATATATAAACTGGTAAGGAGTTGGAAGTTAAGATTGAGATGAATTAGCCGATAGTTAAGCTTAAACATGAATAGCTGTGATGTGTTTTGCGTGAATTCTGCTTCCAGAACGGTGGCTATTTAGCTTCGTTGAAGTTTCAAATTATCAACAGAATATTGCAATTTTTGAAATGTCGAAATTTCTATGTAATGCTTACTGTCTTCATATATTGAAACATTTTCGAAAGTAGCCATATTTGGTTGCGTCACCAGCTGCAAATGAAAGAACGCATTCGCAGCGATCGACTATTTAGAATGGTGATGGAGAAAACAAGTCATGAAACATTTGGCACAAATCATCGATCTGTAGATATTCTCCAATACGAAACGGTTAGAAGAACACAGTGCTAAGGAGACGACTATTTTCCGCATAAAAACGAAGAGGAAATTGGCGTTATTTGTAGTTCGTCAGTCGAACCTCACAGCAATGCAGCAGTTGTTTCTAATCGCTCAAATAGCTTTTCTGTTGTTTACATTGCCATTTGAATGTCAAAAATCCCACAACCCTTTCAGATGATCCAAACGTAATTGGTGTTTAAAAAAATAGAAACAAATCAAACGGACTCGGAAGCTTCTTGAGTAGCTACAGGTTGATGCATGCGCTGTTTTCGATCATTCCACATTATGATACCGACAGTGATGATGCAACTAACGATACTTAATGCGCCCAATTTGGACGCTACACCGAATGCCAACAGTACTCCGAATCGATCGGCCAGCTTACCTGAACATTCGAGTTGATATAAAGACAACATCGCAATATTTTTAGAAATATCTTCTTACTTTGCTACTATTCTAATATGAATATTATAAAATAAATCTTACCAACAATGTAGGAATACTACACTCTACCTGCGAATTTCATTTTGGTACAAATTGCACACCGTATTGCCGTACAGTACAGTACAAAATGCACGAATAGTTTTTAATATAATGACATTAGTGACAGGAAAAGAACTGCTACCTGAAGGCGGGGGCTACAATGGTTGTAGCTGTAGGAACGAGTGGAAATACATGATGCAGTTTCTTAAAATGATTCTTTTACAACAAACTGTAATTTGCATGGAAGGTCTCACACCTGTATTTTCTACACCACCCACCACTTATTTAGGCAAAAAGTACAATATCTATATTTCCTCACTCCAATCTTATCGGTCGTATATTGCTACTTTTCAGTGCTGCATCTTTAGGAGGTGTTCACTTTGAATATCAGAACGAATGGCAGTGGATTTTTCCTTTTTTTTGGTGTTTGTTATACCTAGCGATTTGAAGCCTCCAACAAGCAGTGGCAGTTGAGGGTTTAATTCGTTTTCATGATAATTATGTATATTAATTCAACGTTTTTGGCTAATGGCTGAGGTAACGCAAAGGGAAAATTCTTTCAAACCGCAATATAGGAGGGACAAGCATTGGCGTACCAGGAGGGGAGGGCGGGGGAGGTCAGGTGTTGTGATCGCCTCACGCTGCTTTTAATCGACTAAGAAAAATAATGACTTAAGAAATGCTTCACTAATGGGATGTATAACTCCCAGTAGAAAACCCGAAATCTATGCAGCTCTCGCTTCGAGGGAAACAAACGTTTTGTGGGGACGAGACGACTATGAAACTGCCAGCTCCAAAGCGAAGTTCGATGATAGCTGCCTAGTAGCGCACACCATTCTTCATCGGCGTGGCTTGCTACACGACAGACTTGTGCCGCACATACTAACAACATGGTGACGTTATGACGCCAAAAGATATTATGACGCCAAAACTTACAAAAGATATTTGTATATTTGTACACAGCACTGTACTGTGCTGTACAGCGACACGGTACGATATTTGCACTAAGATGAAATTCGAAACTATTATTTAGAATACAGTGCATTTGCACTTTCAAAAGATGAAATGATACGATAACTATACAGTATAGTGCAATAACCATATCATTTTCACAGATACACCCTAATGCCGCTTACAGTGAAATAGTACAACACATTACCAACTCTCGATATGCACCGTCCGCTGTCTTTTTTGACGCATATCCCTGTCATTGTCCGAGTTACTTAGTGGAAACTAGTGGAAACAGTTATGTTTCCTGCTCTTTTCTTGTAATTATCATGTATTATGAACATTCGTCACGAATCTGGCTTAATTTTTGTTTCGTATAATTGACTCATGGAAAGCCTGAAAGGCAACCATAGTAGAAGACCTGAGCATATTATCACGTCTATGCCTATACATAATTTTACCTCTAGTCATCGTTGTACGTGGTTTATGAATTCTTAAAATTTACCGATGAACATGGCAACGAATCCAGCCACACCGTTAATGAGGTTTGTATAGCCAAACGCGGCTGGCAGTTGCTCTGGTCCCGAGATAGACAGTAGAAAAGGAGTTAATGAAACCGAATACATTCCTATGCCAAAACCCGACAGAATGTTGTGCGTCAAGAACTGCAATTCACTGGTTGTAACAGTTTCGCCTTGTCTTCAAACCTTTTCTAAAAATATTTCTAGACCAAAAACCAAATTGACGATTATGCAAAATCACATAAGGAGATTAGCAGAGAGGAAGGAATTGCATTTGGTGACGTTTATTATTTCATACGTGAAAAAATTCATACAACTATTGCTCAAAAACCACGTAGTTGCTGAGTGGTGATCCTCCTCTCCCCACTTCCCCCTAACTCCACCTAACTCGATCACTTACTTAACTGGAAATCTGAAGGGTAAAGTGACAACAAACCTTTCACTTAGTGCTCACTTATAAAATATATGTTGGAAACGCCGCAATAGTATTGTATCTTTCGACGAGAATCGTTACTCGTGGAATGAGATTTTGTTAAAATGGTGATAAAGCCTGAGGCCACCGGAGTCGAACTATCGGCCCGAAAATAGTATAGAATGATATGTGTATATGAACACAAAAGAAGAATAAAGAAAAGGCTGAAGAAGTTCAACAGTGGAAATTCGACTCACATGTGGCACATTTGTACAGTAAACAGCAGAAAAAATGCTGAACTGAGCGACGATATAGGACAACAATATGAGCCCACCCAAGTGCATCCTATCGCTGCGAATTAATAATGTGGTAGCAATTCGACCGACGATTGAGGCTATCCCTTGCGAACTAAACACCGAAGCGGCCGTGTCCCTTCAAAATGATTGATATCTCTCTCTCTCGAAAAAAAATTCCTTTTCTTGTTACTACCGTGGGGATTAGTAAATTTTCATCAACTAAAATGAATGTTTGATAAGGCGGCCACAGCTGTCGGCTATTTAGCCGTCACCAGTGGAATATTTTCAGTGGGCGAGAGACAGTGAGAAAGGGAAAAGTTTAGATGACACAAGGATGGTCCTCCTCTTGCCCTCACACTTTTCCAGAACACATGCAAATTTTGCGGCCGTAAATACTGCAAATAATGCTAAATGTTCCGGTGGTGGATATAATTCGTCAGAATCAGGTTTACAGGCTATTCGAATTACTTTTTTTTCTACGCTCACTTCTAAATATTTAAAAAAAATTGATGTTCTTTGAAGTTTTCGGTTCTCTTGGATGGAAAATCATTTAGGTAGGAAATTCAATAGTACGAAAAGAAAAATGTAGCAAAGCTTGTTAAAACGGTTTCGAACGAGCGAATAAGGTTTTATCAAACCTGTCTATCCCACGTTCCACCATTACTGGTATCTCGAAGAGGTAATAGGAGATGCAAAGGCTAGCTGCGAGGAACACAGCAGTTAGATGAGTGAGAAATTCTGGTACTTTCAGTATCTAAAAAATTCGTGGATTGTTGCTTCATTCATTTGGTTTATTCGATAAACTTGAATCTTGGATCAACGCGCTCAATTCGCTCAATGGTGTTATTGATGATCATTTGACATGAGGGGTTTAAAAAGCCCTAGAAGGCGACTCAAAAAACAGTTATCAAGCATACTGGATGCAACATGTGTTATGATCATAAAAACCGTTGCTGATAGCGATGGAATCTCATCTTTTATTTGTTGTTTTTAACTTTAAGCTAGCTTGTAAATGACAGACAATAACTATTTTCGCAACAAACTGGCAGGTCCGAATACAAAAGCTTACTTCAGCAAATAATAGATTAGAAAATACCCAATGAAATACCCATTAGTTTTGATTTGAAATCTCGATTGCTAGAGCAGGTTTGCTTGGCTCAAACTTAGGACGCACCTGGACGCCGAGAAATTGGGCCATTTGATTGTGCTCTCCTTTCTTAATCCTCCGTTTAATTGGAAATACGAGCGGCGCAGAGCAAAGAAATATGAGCGCTATGATTCGCCATGACGCTCTCCATGATAACTGGGGAAAAAAATTACTGAGATTTTAGAACTCAAGCGATTACATATAGAGGCAACACATCTGTGAGAATCGAATATTTTAAAGTTGAAAATCAAAGGGCATTGTTTATGAATTTCAAGGACTTCCGGAGAACTCACTATAGCGCAATTTAAGTTAAGCGGTGAGAAGCTGAAGAAGTGAAGGTTATCTGATTAACTGGAATACCTGTTTTCGGTCATCCTGCAAAATCCTTTAAATTTATGCGTCACCATACTCCGCAGTAAATGCTTGTCGTTGTACCTATATTCGGAGGTAAAGCATATTTATTAGAAAATATATTTTCATCAAAAATGGTGCTCGAAATGGAAGTTCGCAAAGTTCTCAGGTTTATCTTTACACATTGTCTTCTCATCAGGGCGCCAGGATGATCAACTGCTCTCTCTACCTTTAATGGTAACAACGAATCGAATGCACATGATTGGCGCTAAAATCACGATTGCATCCACTATCGAAAGGCGTAATAAAATTTGATTAAACGGAGATCGTATTCTGTCTTACTCCATAAAACTCACTGTCTTATTCCATAAAACTCATCGCAGCCATTACAACATTTCGGTCATTCTAAGGATGATCTTCCAGAGGGGCAATTCCTATCAGTAGTTCAATTCAGCCTCAAAAAACGCCGTTATAGCCCCTTATCATGTGTTCCACCGTTCCATTTCAATCGAAAATTATCGTTCAATAACCTTGACATCACCCTCGTGCAGAGTTTATTTCATTTGTCAAATAGCAGTTTCATGCTCACTTGGATCGTTGGAAGATCCTTTATAATATATTCATTAATAGTTGTGTATATTTCTATTACCATTTTGATGTATTCTATATTTCATCCGAATAAGATTTCATATTTGCTCACGGTTGAAAACCGCGCATCTGCTCCCTGAGTGAATACATATACTCACAGTTTGCAAAAACCATAAATTATGAATTTATATTTCTCCTAACAATTATTTTTCATTTAGGAAAAAAAACAGTGAATTTGATGTGTTAGGTGGAAGCTCACCAAATTATTGAGATGGTTTAGAATACGCGCAGCTAGGAATTGTCCTATGCCTGGCCCAATAAAAATCAGTGCCATTACGAAGTCACGATTTTTCACAAAATATTCGCATTGTACTGATACGATAGCAGTTCTAATCACACCACAGCCAACACCTGAAACATAAATTCACAACTGCTTCTCTGAAATGTTTAGTTTACGCCCAACGTTGGCGGAACTGACTGTAACTATTTAACAGTTTTATCCGTTTCGTATAGCCAATGCCTTGAGTTCAACAGTGAACAAAATACGCAGCATCAGAAGCGTTGTGGATTGCTTATAAAAAGGAAAAGAAATCGCGAATATTTGTTTTCATACCTTCAGAAACAGTATCTAGTGATGAAATAATGAAACACATAATCGTTCCCCGAATTCGATTATTTGCATTCTATTGATTTTCGGAATGAGGTTTTCTTTCCCGTGCTTTTCTTCTTCTATATCCTCTCGTCTTTCCTATGACAATTCTGGCAAAAAAAGTCATTTTCCTTCCTCTGAACATTACACTTACGACAACTAGTGAGCTACTGCCGACGAAAAGCTTTCGAAAAATAAAAGCGCATTATCACTTAATACCGCCAAATATTGCCATAAAATTGGCAGCTAATTTTATGAAAAAATTGCAACTGGATAACGATATTCTCATTGAACTGGAAATGGCCTGATTTTGATCGTCGTGCTTTTTTTGATTGTTGCGATGCATCGAATCGATGCTATTCAAAATTGTACATGCAAATCTTTAACAGTGCAACATCTATAGCCAATTCTGAGTTTTAAGCAAGTGGTGAAATTCAAATACTGTCCTGAATTTTCATGAGAATCATATTCTTTTATGAACGCCGGAAGGTATGAGACGAGATGGTAAATTCAAATGCATTCAAGTTTACCAAAGTAGATATGCCCAACAGTGATGAGAACAATTTTGTTATATTCGAGTGTTTTCCGAGCGCTTACCTATCGCAACTGAGATGACAATAACAACTACGATCGAAGAGCTTAGAGAGGCAAAGGTGAACCCTGATGCAGTGATCAACGCACCCGCTGAAATACTCAGACGGGCATCGAAGATCTGATATAAAGCTGCTGCCAACGGACCTGAAATGGTGTTTTGGTGCTACAATCATGCGCCTTGTCAGGAATGCCGCATTAGGAAGTTTTCACAGTGACAGTATTACCGTTCCCTTTCAGCTTTACAGTAGCAGCTACTCAGTCCCAACGTAAAGAGGTATTCTAAAAACCGTACGAGGTAAATTGTTCGTTCGAAAGAAAAATCTGTCAGTAAAATTCCTAGAACAGCAAACAGTGCAGAATTGAAAGCCAAATGCTCGTACGATCTATGAACAAAATCCGTTGTTCTCTCAGTTTAGTTTTGAAGTCTTGACAAGCATGAAATGATAGTTAAACAATTGCTCGCAAAGGATATATTGGCGTCTATTTCTACGAGCACTTAAATTGTTTTCAAAATTCTTTAATAAATCTATCATTTGATAACATCGCAAAGCTGTGAAAAATAATAATAGTTTCTGATTGCATGCTGTAATTGTCCGGAAAATTGCAAAATTCTGAAACACCAAGGCATTGTTAATGGTTCGTTTAATTCGATCGCTACAGTCAAAGCAAAACTTCTACTTAGCACAATATTTCTTAATACAATTGATGAAAAATGCCAAACTTTCTAAAATTTGACTGAAAATAAGAAAAAAAAATTGAATTTATTAAAAAAACTCATTCAATTCTAAACTATTGAAATGGTATGGAGAAATTTTCAACATCATTTTGAGAAATTCATCAGGACAGACAAAAAAACGCAACGAAGTTCATTTTTTGTTTTAAAACGTGGAATAGATCAGATCAAAATGGAACGGAATAGAAACAACTGCATTGTACTTAGAATGTGAGTTCGTTTAAAGGTGTCCCACCAGAAATTTGTAGTTGTTTTTTTCCTATTCACTTGCTCGATATTTACACACAATTTCTGTGTTCACAGATTGAACGACAGAACTTTAGCGTTTAAAGTGATACGTAGAATGTTGTTATCATTGAAGATTTTATCAAATGACGACTAGCAAAAATGCTTTGCCTTTTAGTGCAAGAACGTTAACCATAAAATACCTTCATGATCAGTATAATGTACAAAAATCATTTTTGGAAGAAAATATGCGAAAAAAGAACTATGGGACAAGCGATGTGATTTGGTCTGCTCAGTGTTTTTTTTTGTAACTGCATGGGTTAAAAAAAGAAAAAAGAAATAATAGCACATTGGGAAAATGTTATTCTTTCCTTTCTGCTATTTCAACTATTTATTTCTTGGTGAATTTCCTAACGATTGTGGATAAGGATCATCAGGATCACACAGAAGCATAAACCTGAACCATTTTCACAGTTGTGTCACCATAAACCGTTACACTTTCAAAAGCTGCAAAAATTTAAATACGGAATGCTTATGTGGAAAAAAAATCATCGACCAGTCATGAAGCCACGACACATCGATTACACTACTGGAACACTGTTTGCCGCTGACACACCCAAGATTGATATTTTGGAAGGAGAAATTGTAATTACAATAAATAACTTTAATAAGGACTACCCGAGAGAAGGCTGGCCATGTTAATGACAGCGATAATAGTGGAGAACGTGCTTTTTGACCAATTCAAGTCCTCTTGAAACGAACTGAAGTAAACGACAAGCATCGGTCTAATACCTCCTTCGATGAGCAATATTATAAAACCACTTGCTGCCACCCACCAGTGATGCCATTCATTATGGACCCCTTTTGCCTTAATCATCATCGTCTGCAAATTACAGTCCGTATTTTTTTAACACACTGCATAAGTGCGTCATTAAAAAAATATTGGCATGAAATAATCAATGCGATGTGCAAATAAATTATTGGGACGCTGGATGCATAGTGTAAGAAACAATTATAAGAGCATTAACGCAGAATTGATTCTTAAAGGTCAGCGATTATTATAAGAAGTTAATGACTGATGCAGGCCCTAAGCAAACTAAGTAATTGAAAGGATTCACGGATAGAATGTCCTAACCTTAAATCATTGAATTTAACTATTAATCATCCTAGTCGGAGCTTACACACATTGAATGCGCTAAGCGTTCAATAAATAAAAGATTGCAATGCAGTCAATATGTCAATGACTAAAAATCATTAGTTGTCTATAAACTCTCATCTATAACCTTTCAGGAATCCAAAGACTATTATGGAGGGATCGGCCTCAGTGATCAAATCCGCCAATTGGACAATATGTTGGCACAAAAGTTTGTTGATAAAATTTTTTAGAACGCATCGTAACATTTAAGGAATGTTCTTGCATCGTTGCATAACGCAGCTTTCTTGTCGAGCATGAAAGAATGGAATAAGGCGAAAGAATGCGCAAAGTAACGACGACTAGTAAACTAGAGCAGAATTCTATCGAGAAAGAAAAACGCGGATTTTACCCATTTATAGCATTGTATAAAAAAAATAATCATATTATCTAGTCGATTTGCCAGAGAAATTTTAAAAAACAAACAAACAAACAAACGATCTGCATAACTAAAACTGAATAATCAAAACTAGTATTACTTAACGAATAGCTCTCCCGAATAGGAATTGGAAAAAAGAGACAACTGAAAACATAGAATGCTAATCCAAATCATAGCCGATTTTTGAAATATCAATCGTATGGTACAGCACCACAGGAAAGGCATGGAGAACGTAACGTATGTGCGCCTAAATTGCGCCTCTATCATACATGCGTTAGAAAACATTGAGTCTTCGTACGAATTTTTAAAACATGAGATACGTTCAAGTTTTTCGATTTGCTAGATCGCTATGAAATGATTATCGTCTCCGTTAAATGGTTAGCTTACAACAAGCATCTCGAAGCACAACGAATAATAACCGCTTCGAAAGGACGGTCGCAGTGTTCTGTTCCAAATTGTGAAATTCTTAATGTGTAACGCTATAACGCAAAAATGTGAACCATTTTGATCCAGCAGCTAGATAGGGAAAAGTTTTTCATTAAAAGTAACCGAGTGCCAAGTAAGATTAGCGTTTTGTGGCAAACAACAAATGTAAATATTGCGGCCTCTCTCGTGCTCGATGTAACGCTTTTATGAAACTGCTTTATATGCTTCACGCTTTGGAACAACACCAACTTTGTGCTTATCAGTGCCCTCAAAAGCACTGATTTCGGGACACTATTAACGTTTAAAGTTCGCTTCTGCTATTACATCGGAAGCCCTGAAGCAGCAAAAGACGAAAGGATGTTATCACCTCCATTGTTGTTAAATTACGATGTGCTCCCGAAATAAATCCCACGACCTTACAGAGGTGTGGAGATCATGGGAACCTCGGCATACGCACGACCAATCTTGAAGAATGGAATGGTTCTGGAGGATTCCCTCAACTTCATTTTTCCATACGGACTTATTCGCACCACATATATGTGCGCTGCACCCTCTAGAACGAGTCTAATGACTCATTATACCACTCTGAATATACCTTCCGGCCTTATCTCCTTGGACCCACTCAGTCCTTCAATTGACTGCTTGTCACTTTGTGAACTTTGCTTGCGTCCTTGCTGTTGATGTATTCCTATTTCTGTGGGCACCTTACCTCTACGTTGTTTTCCTAGGGAGTGCACAAGTCAGATTTTCGTGCATTTTCTCCGCTGACTGCCCACAGATTGAACGAATTAGTCCCATCTTTTAAAGCACGTTTCATCGTCGGTAAGCCGCCACAATATCTGTACTCCCTGCTCGTAGAATAGACTAGATGTCCATCCAAACGGATGAGAAAACGAGTTGCACAAATTTTCAGGTACACACACTTACCGGAAAGCAAGTGCCCTTACTGTATAAGGCACTGCAGGAAGTCGTAGGAAAAAATGCATGGGAAGGGGCGAGGTTGAAGCCGGGGGAAAAACAGAATTCTAGCAGTGAATTTAGTAGCAGTCCGTTTAAAATATTCCCAACATCACAACTAAGCAACCTAGGACCACTCTTCAAAGACTGAAAATTTCTCTCGAAACTTCCCCAACGGGAGGAAAAGCTGCCATTATACGGCGTTGTAATGTAGCTGTTTCTAAGATCCACTCGCAATTGCAATATAATCGATGGCAAAAACCTGTGGACAAGATTCAGATGAACTTAGTTTGCGAACGTTAGGAAATAGATGCGACTGCACCCCTCACTGCCAACTGTAATTGGCATTAAACAAACAAAAACTGCAGTTCTTAATCGCTTTACCAATTATCACGTGTTTGGAAGATAAATGATATGACGCATTCATACGCGTTAATGGTGGCCGATCTCCTTTTTTGTTAGTGGCGGTCATTATTATCATGTTTTGGATGATTTTTCAAAAAATCATCGTTTCACCTTTACGGTTTTCCTACTACGAACCATCCCACAGTCAAAACAGTAGCACTTTATTTTATATATCGTTTAATTACTTGCACATTAGTCACAAACTACACACCACACAACCAGTGTGATCATTTACGCATTTGGAATACGACTAGCGAGCGTGGGCGAAAAAAATTAGAACATGAAATCTTAACAACAAACAGTGATACAGTGATCAAATTACGCTCGAATATAATGCAATGTTCAATTAATACTGATAAATTTGCATATCAATACAACTCACTTCGTTTCCACTGCAAGCCTCGAATCCCCCCCCCCCCCCCCCCCCCCCCCCCTAATGTGCACTTCTTGCAATTCTACATCAAGCAGTCATATGAACATCTAAAGTTGATGGATTTAAAGTGCCTGCTTATTTCGCAACCGAATCCCTCAAAACATCTACGAAAATCTGAACCGCAGATTCTCGTTGCACCTTCCAGCTTCTGCAACTGACTCATACAAGATGCATCAGCATAAATACTGTTGGCAGACAATCTTTGAAGCCAACCAATTACATCCACTAAATTTCATCTCTATCATTTTTTGTGATTTGTGAGCTGCAACTATGGAACACATATGAATGGGCATACACGACGCATACATATGCAGTTATTACGCTTCCATAACGCATTTCTATAAAAAATGTACAAAACATGACATTCGCGATTCGATTTCATTCAAAAAATTGAAGTGCGATTTCTCTAATCAATGTCTCATTAAAACACAGATGTGCTATAATGAAGCTCAAATTCACAACAACATACCTTCATGAAACAACAACGAGCCTTATCCAAATCGCTAAACGAAATTCCACATGCGATTTTGAAGTGATCGCTTATTCAACCAAGCTGTTATACTCCCTAAAAGCTCATTTCGGCTTTTTACGCCATAAATATACCTTATCAAACATGGATTAAACCTAAATCAAGTATAAGGGCCGTCTCGCTTCAAAGGTCAAAACGAATAAAAATATCGTTCAACGCAACAGAGAATAAAAATCGCCCAATCGAAATGTCTGAACGCAGTAAAATCACACAGACGCATACGCACCAACTCTCCTTAAGCGTCTCTAGAATCAAACGGTTCCGATGGATTGCACCACCACAATGTCTCGGAGAATTTTTGAAAAATCACATATCTGTTCGATCGACAACTATTATAAATAAATGATTATTATCATGCTATAGCTTCAACAGCATCAGAAAATTTGAAATATCATTGCCACTTCCCCAGCCTTCCACAACAGCAGCTTGAGAATCTGGAAATTTCGAGATTATCGACTTCCTAGAACTTTGGGATGATCCGAGTTGAACCCATTCCCCTCCCATTTTGCCTGCTAGTTAACTCTACCGCTGGGCAGAAATCGCTCAGCGCAACAAACAGGCGAACTCTAATCAACCTTCCTCGTCCACACTTACAGCTTTGAATAGTTCATTAAAAAGCTTATATAATCGAAAAATTGGGCACACGAGTAAATAAAAAAACAAATACTCTGAACTATGGACTACTTTAATTTGATAGAACAAATCACCAGCAGAAAATTTTTACTTTATGATAAAGGAAATGGGGCGCATACACAAATAAATGTAAGGATGGAAAGAATTGCTTCGAAGGCACTTTAGGTTACTCACTGATATCCATAGAAAGTCATCAAGAAATATTCAGACCAAATTTGGCACTTCTAAAGTATCATTAGCTAGACCTAGATTCTAAACGTATTCCTTTATTTGAGGTTTACAAGGGTTATAAAACAGGATCGACACTTAGTAGTACTTCGCCAGCATCTCAAATAATGACCAAAGATGGGCAAGAAACTTTCATAAATTCATAAATTTAAAGTTTCCGACGTAAAATTATTCACAAAAGATATGCACGTAAATGAGAATGGCATCCCTCTTCTTCAAAATTCTCCACAGATTTCCGAAACTTTTGATACCTTGCGTGGAACAGCGAAATATTAGGAAGGACAGGAAGAGAAAAGGGATTCCAATGTGCGAGTACAATCGTTAAAAAAAATAACCATTAAAAAATGAAACCTAAGAAAGCAAACAATAGGCTCAGAATGTAAAAAACAAAACAAAAACAACTGACTAATCGTTTGTAAAAGTGCATATATGAACCCTGAGTCCAGAAAAAAAAACAAAGACAAACTGACAGTCCTTTCTGCAAAAGTGCACAAAGAAGCAACAAAACAATTCAAAAAAATCGACAAATTAGGCTTAGCTGAGCAAATCTATATTACGCGAATTACAAATGATGTCCTTTAAATTCCCAAAACAACCCATCATCTTCCGTCAAAGCGAACTGCTTTCAAAAATATGCCCAAAAGTCATAGGCCCTAGGACTCCCATCGGAGTATTTGGTAGCTTAGCGGAAACGAAATTCGCATGCTAAAAGATGACAGGGTAGACGAAATAACGCTGAAAAAAAAAACGGTAAAATATTCGTAAAATCTCTGTGAATCGAAACAACACAAAAAGAATCGAAATCGGTAGATGTGATGCTCACTTTCACAGATCCTATAAAACAGAAAAGAATGTTGAAAGAATGGATAAGCAGCTAAAACAAAAACATAACAACAGCCGCGAATTCATTTCAAATAGACCATCAACTACCTGTGGATATATGGAAGAGAAAATGCGCACCATATAAGTTCAAAAAGAAAATTTGCAAAACACTCAAAGAATGCATTCATCAACAAAATGGAAAGGTTGAAAATGATGGAAAGAGAGCGAACGAAAGAGAAAGAGAGGCTTCAGTGCTGAAAGGATTCCAATTACAAAAGTTCGACTTGGCAACACTCCTCACTTCCCCCCTCCCCACCAATCGTTCACCGGAAGCGATCGAGGAAGACTAAAAAAAAGAAATCAATTAGGCAATGACTTTTGATGAACAATCACTGCTGCCCAACTCCGTCCATCCTGAGCATTGAAAAAGAGCTAAGTTGATTTCGACAGTGAAGTGTACTGTGAAAAACAGGAATCAAAGTGACACCAATTTTTTTCCGGACATTCTTTGCCATTCTCAGCTGCCAACAACGGAGTCTTAACGGCTATTAAAGTTGGTAAAATTTTTGAAACAGATGCCAAAAAATGCGGCAACTGAACGCATCACGTCTTGCCCCAATCCATGTCACCTTCGAGTTGCATTTCCCCTCCTCTCCCAACCCCT
>JPKZ01000188.1:21384-33884 GCA_000803305.1 Toxocara canis | reverse complement strand
CTTATTCCGCCTGATCACACTCTCTCCTTATTCCAAACCATAATCTTAACATGCCGTTTAACATCCGACAAAACGCCCTACTCAACAACGGCCTTCCCCTCCGCCCTCTTTTTCGACGCCCCATTTTAAACAGCAACAATCAGCATACTTCGTAGACAGTACGATCTCAGGAAACTGACCAAACACAGCTCAACATCCGCTAATATTCACTACTCCGAAACAAATTATAAAAATTTCATAACCTCGATCGAGCAGTTTTTGAAGTTGAAACGCTATGAGCCTTACGACTTCCATTAGGCGTTACAGTAGATGGTTACGACCAGATTGGGCAGCGATGTTATTCTGACTACTTTATCTGTAAAATGAGTGATTCTCACTCAGCGTTAATGAAAATTTCATTAAATATGACCCAACTCGACGAACCCTTATGCACAATTATTTTCAATGAGTCGACCGCTTGGGTCACATTGAATTCGGCACGTGCCGTGCCATGTTCGCTGAATGCTGTGATACGATCGAGATTCTCCGAATCTTTCCTGCGCAAATATACAACTGCATCTTCGGCCAATATATCACTTTGGTGCTCTGGATTTCCCGTTCTGAATAAGAACCCTAAAATTAATTCATTCGTTTTGCGGCCACAACGTTAATAATAAGGATGGTCAAGTAAGCAGGCTTGACTCTTCAAACGAAACACTTCTTCATTTCAGCAAAAAAAAAAAAAAAAAAAAAAAAAAAAAAAAAAAAAAAAAAAAAAAAAAAAAAAAAAAAAAAAAAAAAAAAAAAAAAAAAAAAAAAAAAAAAAAAAAAAAAAAAAAAAAAAAAAAAAAAAAAAAAAAAAAAAAAAAAAAAAAAAAAAAAAAAAAAAAAAAAAAAAAAAAAAAAAAAAAAAAAAAAAAAAAAAAAAAAAAAAAAAAAAAAAAAAAAAAAAAAAAAAAAAAAAAAAAAAAAAAAAAAAAAAAAAAAAAAAAAAAAAAAAAAAAAAAAAAAAAAAAAAAAAAAAAAAAAAAAAAAAAAAAAAAAAAAAAAAAAAAAAAAAAAAAAAAAAAAAAAAAAAAAAAAAAAAAAAAAAAAAAAAAAAAAAAAAAAAAAAAAAAAAAAAAAAAAAAAAAAAAAAAAAAAAAAAAAAAAAAAAAAAAAAAAAAAAAAAAAAAAAAAAAAAAAAAAAAAAAAAAAAAAAAAAAAAAAAAAAAAAAAAAAAAAAAAAAAAAAAAAAAAAAAAAAAAAAAAAAAAAAAAAAAAAAAAAAAAAAAAAAAAAAAAAAAAAAAAAAAAAAAAAAAAAAAAAAAAAAAAAAAAAAAAAAAAAAAAAAAAAAAAAAAAAAAAAAAAAAAAAAAAAAAAAAAAAAAAAAAAAAAAAAAAAAAAAAAAAAAAAAAAAAAAAAAAAAAAAAAAAAAAAAAAAAAAAAAAAAAAAAAAAAAAAAAAAAAAAAAAAAAAAAAAAAAAAAAAAAAAAAAAAAAAAAAAAAAAAAAAAAAAAAAAAAAAAAAAAAAAAAAAAAAAAAAAAAAAAAAAAAAAAAAAAAAAAAAAAAAAAAAAAAAAAAAAAAAAAAAAAAAAAAAAAAAAAAAAAAAAAAAAAAAAAAAAACGAAACAAACAGCCGAATTGATATTAGTCTGTAAAAAGGTGGTACAGCATCAGGAATGTGGAAGTCTCAAATTAGAAAAAATTTCTAGCTATTCTTCCCACTGCTGAAAATGATAGGTCGTCTTCCCCGGGAACTACGAAATAAACAATTTATTTATAAGAAAAATAAACTGCTTTCGAATTTTCGTTTGAAATGAATCAGCATGGTTTGCGATTTAAAAATTTCACATTTGAATTTTCTCAGGAATTTAAAAAGATCCTCTAAACAACAGCCTCATATCTCCTAATAAACAAGCAAAACCACCAGCAAATGCAGTATGGAACTAAGGACATAATGAATCGTTTTAGAAAGGAGTTAATATTCGTGTAAATGAAATTTTCGTGAAAAACTTTCACGAAAAACTACTAACTATTAACAATAAATTTGTCCGATTTAACGACTAAAAGTTTATAAAAAACTCAACAAAATTTTTGCCGCGACTACAACGCACAACTACTGCGAGTTTACACAAATGAAGCAGCACAACTTTGGTCGATATTTCCGCAATTTGGTTGCGATCTAGCACAACGCACAAAGAATGGTTATAAAACAGCATCTAATCTCAGCCAAGCTTACTCAAACGTCAAGCAGTTGCTACCAAAAAAGGATGAAAAAAGCATTCCGTTCTCCTCGATTCACTTCTAACAACTCTTAAAAGAATCGTGAAAGAAAGAGCGAAAACAACCTCGTAATTTTATTTCAGGCTCGAATTTGAATAAAATATAGTCATCTGCCTGAGGGGAAAGAGACCAGAAGAAATTTCGGCCACTGTAGGCGCCCTCAAGATCTGGAAATTCGAGCAGCTCTGAAGGAACAGTAAAGCAACGACCGACGGAGTCTTCTGGTCACAGGTAAACGTCGTGCATTAACAAACAATATGATCCAAAAGAAAAAACGACCATCTACCACCTTCTTCAAGCAATAACTTGATGTCCAAGTTGGTGATGGACCAGCTTGGAGAACCGTAACTGAGGTAAACCAAAGGTTTCGCACGTATGGGAATATATATTGTACTGATAACTCCCATCAAGAGCTTCATGCATATCAAAAGTGAAAAGCCCTGAAATTTATCATGACTACTGTTCAAAAAATTCCTTGCAAACTCTGTAATCACGTGTAAAATAAAAATTGACCATTTTGGGAAACCGGTGCAAAAACTGCGTTCTTACTGATCATGGTCACATTATGCAGCGATAGCTAATAAAACTTCACATCTGTGCGCTGGCATGGTTATGAGCAAATTTGCTCCCATAGTAGAGCACTAACGCGTCTAATGACAAAGAAATCAAATTAATGAGAGTGATGACAAACCGTATGACTTGTAAGCAACCAAATTAGTAGAAATCTTGGCCGGAGGGTTATTTGTATGCGGAATGTAGAGTTGCGCTTTACCGAAGTCACGCTCTCGAAGTATCTGCAGCTTGCCGGCAAGGGATGAATGTACACCAACGTGCTGGAACAACGAAGGTCTCGACCTAATGCGATATTGTCTTGTTACCTGGAAAAGAAGATGATAAAAACCTCACATCTTCCACGAGCAAATGAAAATATGTCAATATCTAATGGCCAATTCATGGGATAGCTCAGTCGCAAGGAGATTAAAAGGAAAGCAGAGTTTAACCCACGAACTTTTGCAATTTTTTTTGCTCTGTTCTTAACGCCTCTCCTCCTCCCTTCCACACTCTCCCCCCACCCTCCCCAACCACTTCTTACCGCTTTCTTTCATCACTTCTCGCTTATCACATATCGGCGAATTGTTCAAAAATTATAAACCAACATTTTCAGTATTTCCTCTCGGCAAGCGAACTTCTGCCCATAATAGTTTAAGAAGTAAATGATGGAGAGGAAAAAATTGCCGCTAGGGCCACTTTGATCTAAAATATAGTACACAATGCTTACATGCAACCATTCTAATTGCGCAAGATGCGCAATGTGCAATCATCATAATAAGAAGCTATAGTTAACTGCAAATCGGGAAAGGCACAACGAAAACAACTTTTACGCCTTATTTTTAAGCATATCCATCAGTACTTGTTTATGAGAATTGGCCACAACCATAATAAAAGAGCGCAGCAAGTTCACATGCGACGCCCGAACTCTATTTGTATTTGGCCGCGACGAACACGAACAAATGCATGAATGGAGGGTCGTGAAGTTGCTAAGTGGATGGTCGTCAATAAACATAACGACCACAATTCGCAGTACTTGTTTATGAGAATTGGGCAAAACCATAATAAAAGAGCGCAGCAAGTTCACATGCGACGCCCGAACTCTATTTGTATTTGGCCGCGACGAACACGAACAAATGCATGAATGGAGGGTCGTGAAGTTGCTAAGTGGATGGTCGTCAATAAACATAACGACCACAATTCGCAAAATTCCCAGAAATTCTTCATCCTTTGTGAGGAAATAATTAAAAAATTTACCTCATTACACTGCTTCGGCGATTTCTCTGGATGGCAATAACGGTTGACAAAAATTAAATCCAACAGCCAATCAACCGGCTTCTCGCGATGGAACAGTACGATGAACTGTGCCAGCAGTGGAAGGTCGGATGAGCGGAACAATTTCCCAATAAATCCGAGCGTCGAGAATTCTATCATAAGCCACGATTCGGCAGATCGCTGTGCCGTAAAATTATGTATACGAGATACAAAACCCGGCCTCGTTAGTACGTCGTCCTCCAACTGCAGATAATATTCTCCTGCAAGGTAATTCAGGTTCAATTTAGCTTAGGAATATACTTAAGCACTCGTCACAAGCATACGTCAACAGAGGAAGTGGACGATGGAGATAATCCCTGCGTGTGCAACAAAACATGATGGTGCATTCTGTTTTGCGTTACATTAAAAAAAAAAGACAAGGAGACAAGATCTGCCCATGTGAACCTCAATAACGGTTATTTATGAGACGATAAAAAGACGTACGTGAAAAACAAGGCAACTGTATCCCCTCTTTGGCAGTAAAACGACGGACATCGAGTGAAAGCTGGATATTATTAGAAATTTCGTTATCAAAAATGGCGCTGAATCTGCTTTTTCCCCTAAGGCGACATGCATGAAATTGCGAGAATGAGTGAAATACCTTCGAAATACCTTGAATTGCAAAAAAAAGTTGTATTCGAGACGTATGGCGAGAAAAGTTGATAACTCAGGCTGGTCTCATTTTTCGCCCCAGCTGCGCAAGGGAAACGAAGGCAAAGTTGCCCAAAGAAACAAAATTTAGTGTTAAGTTCTTAGCAGACCAAGCATAAAATTCCTCTTCATTTTGTATGTGGAACAGATTAAAAAAGGCAGTGATACCTCGTCGTTGGCAATAGAGCATTAGAAATACATAATCGAGATTCTGTTTCGTCCGCCAGTACATGCGCTCTGCAGAATCGCCGAAAGTTGCGGGCATCGATCGCAAATCGGGCGGATACCATTCGCGGGGTGGAACTATTAACTGCAAAACAATTTTGTTTGCTGGATGAACAAACTGTACGTCGAAAAAACTATAATTTCTGCTGTGGCAATGGGCACTTGGGCATACTCCATACGAGAATACTGTGCTCGTTGAGTCGTACGTTCGGAACTCGTTATCATAGAAAACAGCGGCCCAGTCGTGACAGCGCTACTCCAGCCACATCTTCATATCCGTTAAGCCTATCACTACAATCAAGTTTTCCTGGTCTTTCACCTAAACGCTATTTTTTACATGTGCAATCCGACTATGGTACCTATGTATGAGTGGCTGTTGGAGCAATGCAGAAGATAAGAATGGGCAGTGTTAAAGACAGGGAGAAATACGGTATCATAAAGGAAGTCCCACATGAAACGAAGATAACGGCGGCACGTGATATTCTGTTAATTAAGATCTCCGTCATTGTAAGAAAATAAAAGGCAAAACTTTGAAATGAAGATAACGTAAGCCGCTGCATTCTTCCCTTTCCACGTAAAACCTGTTTTCGTCTGGACCCACGATTTTCACACTAACTACTGTTTCCTTTAACTTCTCAGCAAATTCCCTTTACATCTTCCCCATTCATAGTATTATATCTCTACTAAATGTGCTCACTAAGACCGACCATCTGCTGTAGCAAAAAAAAAACGCTTATTTATGTTCAAATATTCATGGATCGATTAGCAAATAATACAGAATAATTAATGTATGTTTGAAGGCGAAAGTTCGGTCCCACCAGACCGTTGCGGTGAGCCAGTGAACCTTTACATCTTCCCCATTCATAGTATTATATCTCTACTAAATGTGCTCACTAAGACCGACCATCTGCTGTAGCAAAAAAAAAAACGCTTATTTATGTTCAAATATTCATGGATCGATTAGCAAATAATACAGAATAATTAATGTATGTTTGAAGGCGAAAGTTCGGTCCCACCAGACCGTTGCGGTGAGCCAGTGAAACTAAAACGATTAACTGTGATACTGCACGTGGCATGCACGACAGCGAAGTTACGGACTGCAGGGATAACCAGCACTATAAAGATGGCTCTTCAAAAACGACCACTTACATGAAGCAATCCTGAATCGATTTCTTGCGCGAACTCGGAGCGAACATTACGCACCTGCTCGGTAACGAACTGTGAATGCGCACCCTCGTCATCGGCAATTAGAACCACCAGTACAGTGCTAGCTTTCTCCTCTGCATTCATTCCAGAGATCAGCGACTGCAGCGTGGGCAACAGATAGGAAAACTGAAAGCTTACGAGTGGAACAAAAATTGCAAAAACAAACAACAGATAACAAAAGTTCCGAAAAATTTGCACATAGTAAGCAATCAAGCAAAAACAGCTATGCTCAACAGTTCAGTCAACTGTGACTCATCGCAACCGCAATAAACATTGAGCCGCTCTCGACCGAAAGCTACCACATGCTCATCATCGGAAGGTAGGCCTGTTTATGCCGATTCAACAGCCAATCTTAACTAAAAAACATTAAACGTTGAAAGGATCAGCGTAAATTTGAGTAACCTAAAGCAAGAAATATATGCACAACACCAATTATGCAAATCACAGTATGATAAATCGAATCACGTGCCAGTTAAGTAGGAATTCTCGGAAAGCAAGTATGCCTTTCGTTAGCTAGGATAAAATGTGTAATTTGCGCATAGCCGGGAATTATAACGATATAATTACAGAATATAATCACCTTGTTCATGCGTCTTTGTCCCTTTTTCAGTGTTACGACTATTTTTTGAATTGTGCTCACCAGCACATTTTATTACGTAGCTATTATATTTTCGTAATTTATAGGTCACAGCTTCCCTAAAAACGTTTGCGTACGTTTCATCTTGTGTCCTACAGGGAACGTTTTTCATTTTCATCAACATCACCAAAGATATAAATCATAATCGTCATTGGAAACAGTTGCTGGCAGCGGCAACTCGAGCGGAACTTGCAATTAGCCGAGGAAGTTTGGAAATAAAGGATAGGAAAAGGAAAAACTGGAGAAGATTAGGGGATTCTGCAGAAAATGAGGACGTTAACTGTCCCGATTGTCCAAGAATAAGTGCAATATTCGAATGTGTGCACTATCATGTGAATATCAAGCTTGCTACGGCAGGAAGGGGAAAGGGGGGGGGGGGGGGGGGGAGGAGGGAAGGCTGGGACTGGTTAACAACTGATCAGTGTGCGCAGTGATTTTATATTTCAGTGTGGTCTAGAGCCATTTTCACAGCGGTTAATCGGAACTTTATTCATCAATTCCGCTTCCGAATAAAATTTTCATTCGCCATCAAGCACACCAATTAATCAACATGCCATCCGAATTAATACAGGTACTCCTACCAAAAAAAAAATTACCCGAAGTAGATATTTATGACCCGAAACTTTCGGCAGTAAGTCACCTTAAACGGTGCACTGGCACTGCCACGGTGCGAGTACACGCGTGTCTCAACGTTTTTCGCAAAATTTAACGCACACTCTGAAAGCCTGAAATATCTGGACATCTCTTACTCGTATATGAATGAATGTATGCAGAATTTCTATAAAACATTAAAATACGAACAAAGACGAACATTTTGTCGAGCAACTGTTGGTATGCCGATAACAAGTTTAGCACCGGTGGGAAACGAGTCGTTCGGATATGCAACGGCCGGATGAAGTGTACTCAGTGAAGTCGTATAGAGATGCGGTAAGAAGTCGAAGAATGATGGAATTGAGATCGCCGGTCTTGGCTGAATTTACATGAAATATTTCCTGTACTCTAAGAAACTCGCGATGAATCACAAACGAAAAATTAGAATTTAGAAGCAACAGAAATAAAAAATCAAACAAGCCATATACACCGCAAAAAATGGCAAGTATTACAATGTGGGAATTTCTCGTTGATGGCTACAAAAAATTGCCAGAAACGCACAGCCACGTTTAAAACTCAAAATTGAGAATTAACGGCTCAGCGATCGTCATCCAATAAGATCAAACATCATGAATTATTCACACTTCAATTTGATACAATCAGTATTATCAGTTGCAACCAAGATTAATCTCAACGCTATGGTGCGATGACGGCTCGAAGAGCAGCTCCATCGAATTTGCGCTTAATTGCATCTTGTCCGTCTACGCCCATACAAAACTCATTATTTACATTACCTTCCCTTTGCCGACATACCAGACCAAGTCACAATCCAATTTTTCCAACCCTGGTCTCATCACAGCGCTAAACGTTATCTACCGGCGCTCCAATAAATTAAAGCCTTAAAAAGATTGATTAGTGAATATTAAATAAGAAAACAATTACTGTGGACGTTGCATTTGTGCATAGGGTTCCCGAATTCTTCAGCAAAAAAAGCTCTCGATCACGTTCCGTTAAACGATATCGCACCTAAACAAAAGTGCGTGCCAGCCGGTGAAATTCAACGTGGTTCGCAACAAGATTAACAGTTTGCAATGGTTTGCTTGATCGTAAAGAAAGCCTACCAGCGAGAAATGCTGAGAAAAACAGAAAAGCCATTTTAATAACGAAACACTTTTACTTCAGAAAGAATCCCCATAATAACAAAAGGCGCCATCAGCGCGCAGCCAATTTCAACAAACCTTTCAAGAAGTGCCCAGAGTTGCCGTCCTGCATTGAACTCTGCCAACTGCCCTTGATTAATAGCCCTTCTCAAGGAAGCAAGCATCAGTCATTAGTCCCAGGCTTTCTATTCTCCCTTATTCTCAATGGGATCTTTTGGTTTTCCCAGTTATCGATATTACTGCTCCTGTACAAAGAACCTTCTTAAGACTTAAGACGGAAAAGCGAGGGTCTGTACCCTCCATTCGAGGAAATACAGTATGTGCATATTCTACAAGCGTTGGACAGTTTGGCGATTACAAACTCGAAGGAAAACAAGACAAGTCAACACGGAATAAAAAATTCCGCAGACCACCCTGCCAACGACTGCTTCCATGGCCTGATGTCCCTAAGGTTGCGGTAGACACGAAAAAAAAGAGGACTCTTTGACCGAAAAGGTCACAGTATCACTACAGTTGTGAACTAATGAAATAAAGCTAAGCGCATAGAACCAGAGATCGAGTACTGAATTTCAAATATCAAAGTTCGATAATGGCAAAATGAGAAGGCGCTCATTTTTTGCGCCATTGCCGCAATACCTTAAGGCAAGGTCACCGAACGGAACGGAATTATGTGGATTGTGCGCAACAAGCAATAGCTCTATCATTGTTGTTATCGTGCAATCATTGAAAATGTTTGATATTCTTTATGATCGAAACGAACGTTGTTTAAAAATGCGCATAAACATCTATTTTTCCGTTATTTGCTGCATGCGCATGCAATAAAGCTGCGATTTCCAAAGTAGTTTCCTTTGGTGACGACAGTTCGCTAAGCTGTTTAAGCTAAGTTCGAGATCCGCGCGTGTGAAGGTCTCTATGGGTGGTCTCTCCAACCCTTAGTCGCGCGGTATCGCAACATCGTGCGCATCTGAAAAATTGCCGCGAATCGTTGTCACCTAAACTTAACGAAGACAAGAGACGACTCATTCGCCCAACATAATGAAGCTAACCAAACAGCGACGCAAACGTTGACATGAAAACGAACCTGAAGCAGCTCTTTTTCAAGCGTTCGAATACGGCCCTCCGTGAAAGTACGGTACTGGTCGAAGTGGGTCGAGTGGCTAAGTCTCGTGCAGTAGTAGATTAACAGCCAACTTGAAAACACTCCCACTACCGCTGTGCACGACGACCGCCGTTGCAGAAACCTCATAAGCATCGCATTTCCTCAGGCTTCCTTCAGTAACAACCTCTCAGCGAGCGCACTTAGCTCCAATCCGACTCGAAACCCGTCGAAACACTCGTTAATTTAAAAAAAGGCGCCACCGAACAGCAATGAATTATCGACACGGAAGCGAAACTACCTCGCGACAATTACGGAGTGGGCAAAACTCAACACCATTTAAAGATCTTTCTTCCCGGTCGCTTGTCCTCTCAATTCATTTTTGTTCA
The DNA here is from genome assembly GCA_000803305.1 of Toxocara canis. Lineage (NCBI taxonomy): Eukaryota > Metazoa > Nematoda > Chromadorea > Rhabditida > Toxocaridae > Toxocara > Toxocara canis. The sequence goes on along the minus strand of JPKZ01000188.1, from coordinate 23,820 downwards.
GTGAGATCCATACACTTTACGAGTTCCACAACTTCTCAGCAAAGCGACGAAACGAACAAACGACAAAGACGGTATGCGCGATCTAGATATAGAAAACCAACAAAATGACACCCAAATGTAAGAAGCACACAACGTAAACATCGTTATTACGGCACCAAAGTAGTAAAAATGCCTGGACGAGAGTCAAGGAAATGCAGAAAACGATAACATCAAATGATAACAGCTGATAACTTCTGAAATATTTGAAACTGTATCAACCAAGATGTCTTTTCACGTAATTCTCACTATATTTTGTGCATTACTCGTTCGCAAGGAAATGTTCACCATCCGCATTCTTGCCGACGTCAACACGTTATACGGCGCAAACGCGTGAAAAAAATGCGAATATGACTGACTAAAGTGGCGCAACGCATAGATAAGATCGAAATATCGTAAGTTAATCTAGAAAGGTCGATTAGCCAGTTGCAACCACAAGTTTACAGGTAGCTAGCTGCCCAGTCCCAAGGCCGTAGTATTGCATTACAAATATCGCATTGCATTGCATTTAACCGTCCATCGCTACTATTATGTGACATTACCAGTTAAGCAAAACCTATAAAAAGCATGGAACAAGACTGACGCAATATATGAAACCTACCACCGCTTATTGACTGAACATTTGCCCTCACTGCTGCGCGTATCGATTATGATGAAAATGATGAAAATGCAAGATTTCGTCTAAACGAACCAACGATCGTTGGCAAGCGGCCAGTTTTGACAACAACACACATTGGGCATTTATAGAACGGAAAGTTTCCAGTATATGTGCGGGGTGTCTAATCGGAGGCAAAGAAAGAATGAAAAGAAAAGTGCGCACTTATATTAGATGGGAAAGAAAGCGCGATCTTTAACTCTCTTTCATTGGACCGTATTGTTGTTAGATAAGAGGCCCACCAGAAATTGAGCTTCAATGATCTGTGCACAAATCAGAAGCCTTATAGTTCCCAGTAAAAATTCGCCAAAATCGATAACGGAGGAAAGGCGGAAAGGGAGGACGCCCAAGAGGGACTTGAGACATCATTACTATGACGGGACATATTTGCTACTAAAGTTTCCTTAGCGGAACGACAACGTTCGATCACCTCCCTGCCCACATGACAAGCGCCAAAACAAAGCACAGTTGAAGTACCAGCTAACGTTACACCTCCCGTCGCAAACAACATTCGCAGCAAGCGCACTTCCGGTTCACCCGGTTTGGGTTGAGTTGAGTTGAGCAGCTGGAAAATTTTCAAGCGCACAAGCGTCACAGAACGAAATTACAGGAAACGCATCAAGCTCCGCGTCGTAATGAAATGAACGCTTGATGCCAGATTCGCCATCGCATTTTGCAGCAGAGGTGGCGAGTATCCTCTCGCCTCTACCTCACCTTTCTCCTTTCCTCCCAGCCTCTCGAAGCCCGTGAACTCCCGAATTCCAGCCTCATCACAGAGACCTCCAAGGTGGACCCCACGGCGTTTCCTCCATCCCTGCCGTCTTGGTGGCGGACCAAAGGACTGAGTCGAGCACACCAACGACTCAAAATTCGTTATAGTTACCAGTGAGTCAGTAACCTAGTCAGGAACTTAGGAGCCTCAGGAACACCTTTATCGAAAGCTGATTTTATTCCGGCTTAGGACAATTTTTCGCACTGGACTAGCAGTTATCGACAACTAGACAGTACCACTAGTGTTGATATAAGTAACAGCCGTACTGCCATCTAGTACCACTATGGCTAATGAGCAGAATTAACCATGTTAATTGCACTTACCGGCATTACTATGAAAGCGCTGAATTCCCTATCACCTGCACTGCTTACTGCAAATACTTGTATCACTTACACATACTACAGAATCATTTGCGTATAAAATGGAGGTAACATCCCTTGAGTTTCATAGCCCAGATGCTGCTGGCCAGCAAGTGACCGAGGCAGAAGCCCCATATACTCTTCGCTAAGCTGGTAAACATCAGGCCACGAGTTGAAGCGGCCAACACTATTCAAGTTCAGTCGTACTACGAATGTTGCTATACCGACGTACCCTTCTTGGCGAATATTTTGCAAAACCAGACTCCACAAAGCTGATAATACTTCTTCAATATTCTACAAAAACGCTTCATTTCGCCTCGTTCCAATAAGATATGTAAGAATTCTTTCTCGAAAAACCAGTCGTTCGATAGACAATCAGAACTGGAACGCAGTTAAGTCAAGATAGTTCCTAATATGCAGCCGAAACAATGTTACCTTTATTATCATAAAAAAAGAAACAAAACTAATTGAATAAGTGTTATGCATATCAAGTCTATTTGCTAAAAATCTATATACATATTTACACAGCACGGAACCGAAAGCATACCGGTCCTTTCTTTTTGTTTTTCAAGTCAATCCAAACGTTCGCTTGTTTCCGTCAACCTTCCCCCCCC
>JPKZ01000188.1:5637-20694 GCA_000803305.1 Toxocara canis | reverse complement strand
CACCCCCCCCCCCCCCCCCCCCCCTCCCCACCCAAAAAAAGAAATAGTACATTAGCCGCTCGGATGAATGCTTCACCACCGAATTGTCAGGATTATGAACTGCATTTCTCCAGCAGCATTTCAATATGGAAATCAAAAGCTGCATGAAAGAAAAAAAATTGCTTCACATTACTCCAAAACTCCCTTCTTAGTCTCACTCTAGCAATCTGTTTTCTGATTCTTTCCATCTACTTTGGATGGCAGATTTCCCGAATGAGAAGTTAAGTTCCCTTCACAAACTCGATACTGAATCAACTTTACGGTTATCGCATACGATTTCGATCTCGAATCAAAAACGATTCAAAAGGCCAACAGCCATGAACAGTCAGCAATAAGATGCCAAAAAAAAAAGACAATAAAACATGACGCTAGCGAAACTTAAACAATAACATATCTACGAACGCTATCACGCTTAAGCGCTGAAATACTAAGGCAGTTTCCCGTACCACCAAAATACAACTGTCTGGGCAGTCACTGATATCATGTGAAATATGCAGAAAGCGCTTGCAACTCGATATACTACAGCACGAAAGACGACAACAAGCACTCCAAGATGATATAGTAAGGCTACAAACGTTGAAAAATCGAATGCAAAGTCATAAATTTCCACTATGGAACCTCTACTTCGATTTGCATACGACATCTAACACTAATATTTCCATCCGGCCCTCCCCCCCTTCCACCTCCCCACAAACAACCTGACCCCACCTGAGCTTTCACCACGTTGCTCTGATCTATTTTCATTTCGATGCACCACAGTTGCTTTTCACGCTTTTATTTCTTCATTTACATAGCAAATCAGTCGAGCAACGAATCTCAGATACGCTAAGGAGGCATGATTTCTTGGGAAGACGATCCAAGATCAGTATGCAAGCTACAAGCCTCCAAAACAGTTGACGACTGCCCATATTTACTGACAACCATCAACACCATAATAAGGGGTAGATAGAGAAGGCTATAACGGAACAGAGCACGTGACGTTTTTGCGTCGGGATTAGTGTAAAATTTCATAGCAAAGTATACTAAAAAGGCGTTGACCGGTAACGAATCGAATGCGAACGACCACGTTGTTAGATTACTGTAAGGCGCCGCAATGGAACAAATACCGCACAGTGCCAACGAATGCCTGCAAATACAGCGCCATTCTTCAAATTATCGGATAATGAGGGCGAACTTACTGAACGTGCAGATCACAGGCGTTATTAACGAGCAGTGTCAGTCGACGACTGGAGCTAAGAGGGATGGGCAGAGAGTCATACGCCAGTTTCGGTTGGAAGACTAAGTAACAGGGAGACAAATGTTGGGGGGGGGGGGGGGGGGGGGGGAGGGGGAGAAAAAAGTGAAGAAAAAGGAAATCTTCGCTTGCGATCATCTATACTTCTCATCAGTTGCCAACTCAAGTCGCAACGAAAATTTATTCATCCGCTTTTTTTAGTTCGGGTACAGTAAAAATGCCGTGGTAAATTAGAAAATTAGAAAAGCGCTGGTTGCTAAAGGTGATGAAGACCACATTTATCATTTTCTGCTACTGCAAGAAGCTTAACCATTATATTTAATTCATGTCTGCGATGACTGAATTTCAACGAGTGCAACATTTTGAAAAACGTCCCTGAGGGCTTCGCACACTTAAAACAGCAACCATTGCAACAACAGCTCTCTCGCTCTACTCCTCGCTGCTTTTCAGCTCCTTTCTAACCTTAGTTTTCCATACGCTAAGGGGGAGGGGGTGGGGGGGGAGTTCAGAAGATGAAAAATTAATGACGACTTTCAAAACGCTGCGACGGTTCACAGGCACACACGATAAACACATTCCTTCTCAACAAAGAAACGGCACAAACCGTCTTTACTACTTGGCGAATATGCAATCTTCTGACTTCTTTACGCATTTGTTATCATATCCATGAAAAAATGTCGAAAGAAATTGCGGTTGGCCCTTTAAACCGCCAAAATCAACAAGACATTTCATTTTGAACGCAGCTTTAACGAAATACACTCACACTGTTGAAAACCTTTCTTAAAACCGGTGTCCTATTCGCGAATTTAAAAACATATCGCTCATCATTATAACTAAAAGTGAACAATAAAATCAAACCTGAGCGTCGTTCGCCTGCAAAGTGCCTCATTAGTGACGCACATAATCCGATATCCGGCTCGACTATAATCGCCTCGTAAATTCCAGCTCAGTGAATTGAAATGCGGAAATTGCCATGAGTATAGTATAGCGGCCAGAATTAAAGCTGCCGGCTGAACAGTGCCCGTTGCAGCCGTATATCCCATCACAGGCGGAATCGCACCCACAACTGCGCCTGCCCATGTGCAGCCAATCGAATGCCTCTTCATTGGCGTGTATACTCCTGTACTGATATTTCCCTGTCGATCTTTATAAAATTACACAGTTCCACCGTTCTACCTCATGCCAATTTTTAAAATACTTGGTTCCACTCTTTTCCGCTGAAACTATGCTATGACACTGTGATTTGCCGAACTGAAACTGAATTGTACCATTCTATTTCATAATTTATGCTTCATTTCACAGACCATCCCATCCGATATCAATCTGATCTGCCCTAATCAGCCGCCGCATGAACCACCCTTATCTTTACTTTTCTTCGTTCGAAATTTTAACCTCAAAAGAATGGTCGGACTTTTCCTTTCTTCCCGCACCCAACGCATTAATGCATACGTGGGTAACCCGTTCGGGTAGTTGGCTGCAACTTGATTGCAGGACACCCTTGACAATTGCAGCGTGGCTGAGAAGACGAAAGCCACCGCTGTGACTTGGGGCCTTAAAAAGCTGCTGCCCGATGCAATTAGTGAAAGAAATAAATGTGTCCCCCTTTCCTCTCCTACTTATAAAGAAGATGGGGATTTAAAAAAATCCGCTTCGCCTCAGCATAGCAAGCAGCACAAAAGTGGGATTTCAGACGCCAGAAAAGATCAGTGATTCAGCAGACAATGATTAAACAGTGTCTGAAGGAGAAAAAGGTATTTCAATAATTTTCACCAACATAATAATCTGATACAAATGTAAATACAAATGTGATATACGCCGACGGCATTTGGTATAACACCAGATAAGTAAATAGGGAAAGTGAGAGTGGGGATAGGGAGTCAGTCGGATGGCACGACATTTATTCAAGCTTACGCGCAAGGCGATACTGTTTCTTGAAAATGGATGGCTGAGTAGTGCTCCCAGTAAAATATAAAAAAATAGAAATTATGAAAATGTCTGCTTTTCGTAAGTTTAAAAAGCGTCAATAAAGTAGGATCAAAGACAGGAACCAGACCCCCGAAGATCTCAGATCAAAAATAAAACGTGTTAGGAATGAATGGAACAAACTGCTTGTTAGTGGAAAGTGTTTTTCTTGTTTTTATTTTAACGGGTGCTCAAGAAGGATTAATATTAGCCATCCGACATCTTACTTCTCAAACTTATAGTAGAGATGAGAAATTTGATTCATAAATTTTTGGAATTTCAAAAATAATAAGGAATTTTGTCTGTACCGGCGCTTCAGGAAACCCGCTGACCCCCCAACCCGCCAAGAGTTCTCTCGTCCCCGAAAATGGTCTCCCCGTCGAAGCCTACTGCTTTGGAAGAAACGGTTCCTTTCCAAAATTTTCAGCAATGCGGATGGGTACGGTGCAGCCAACCCCCCGCATCCATCTCAACCCTACAATAAACAATGATTTCTCAGCCGCTGAAGTGATGTTCCCAGAGTTATTATGAAAAACAAAAAAAAGGGCCAGAAAATGTTACAAAAACATGCACGAAGCACGAACCTGCATAAAGAAAGACGTTGAGTAATCCAAGTGCTGCAGTTAGTGCATTACATCCCATCGATAGTACTGCCACTCCTGCCAAAGCCGCAACAGACGCGAAACCGACCGCATGAAGAGGCGAAAACCTCAAAACATGCGGACAGTGGTGCGGTGAAACCGTACAATTAAGTGCATTGGGGAAGGAAGACATCAAAATCAGCTGTGATGATGGATGACGATCTAAATGTGGCACGGTCTGATCATAAAGAGGTCTAAGATATAGACCTGGCGACCCAACCAGCTTCTCTTTGATACCATTTTAGATGGATCAAGCGTATGGATCAAGTCCCAGGGATGACTACATATGCCAAAAAAAAAAACCCAGCGGTACTGAAAAATCACTGATCGATGGAACACATAGAAATCCAAGTCTGGCAGAGAAGCAAGACAAGGGCAGATTAACTAAAGCATCTGATTAAATGATGACAAGGAACCACTGAAGAAGATGGGAAGATGGGAAACAACATGAAAATGAAAGAACTGAAACAGAGGAGGAAGTTGCGCCGGGATTCAAGAAAAACGAAACCAAAATCAAAAAACACAGGACAAATAATTTCTCTCACAGATCATAAGTCCACAAGAGAAGGCGCACATATGCAGAGATATAAAACAGCAAGTCTCGCATCCCACCGGCTTTGACCATTTCACCTTACTGTCAGGGGCCTCCCGAGGACGCCCTATCTCGTCTTTACTTCAATCCCATGAGGCTGCCAAGCTCAATTTCGCTTCCAAAATATATCATTATTTCAACCCAATCCCAGTGCACAACACTACTCTTCGAATCGACGGTTCCATTCCCCTTCTTCGGGTCAAAAGTCCACAAGCCCATGAGACTCCACACCCTCCAAGATCTCGGAGTCTATTTCATCTCGACCCCACCACCAACAAGTAAAACGTCAACCTACTGCAACATACACCGGTGAAATATAAATCAGCATCATTTGTCAAAGAAAGTAAACCACTGCAACTAGTGACAGCTGTCACCTGTGTACAACCAGAAGCCTGGACTGCGTGCGTTTCATCTGTGCGTCGTAGGGTGCTTCTAACAGGTGGTTGCATGCGTTCGCACACGCCGACAACAATGCAGTGCCACTCGCGCACGCCAAAAACGATGCCAAACAAATTGTCTCCGGCGTCATCATATAGCCACCAATTGCTGTCGACGTTATCAGCGCTGTTAGGCGTGCTTTTGACAGCTGTAAGGCATTAGTGACGATGCGGAAGAAGCAAAACCAGAGTTGGGGGTAGCCGCTTTAAGCAAGTGAAGCGCTTCATCGTCCTATTTTTGGCTCTTAACACTGACGCGTCCGATATGTCTTGTTATTTTGAATAATTCTTTGATCATAAGTACATAAAAGCTTTTCAATACCTATATAAAACGTCGGAGTATTGGCATCGAAAAAGGGAAGAATTCTGTGCGCTTTTGTTTTCGGTATATTTTCTAGAACAGACGACCACCTCTCGGAAACTGCAAGCCACAGAAGGCGCTTGTCATACATTTAAGGAAATACCTTAGGCAAGTTCCGATATCGTAAGGCTAGATTCAAAAACGAAACATGCTGAGAGGCGCATCATGCGTACTAGAAGAGCATAAGCTTTTGTTAACCCCTCCCTTATAATCAACGTTTTGATTTGCATCCTTCGAATTCAACTCTACACTTTACATTGCTGCTTTCAACACTACCAGCACAAACATCGGCGAGAATTTACAACGAATTCCGGATAACGTAAAAATTGTCAACAGTAGTCAACGTACTAAAAGATGTACACCGATAGACGTTTCGGCCCATCCCAACCTTCATCAGTTTTGGATGGTTGACTGCAGGTCATGAGTGTTGATACCCTAGCAGACTGTAACTTCCCCCTTAATCAGAAATGTCATGGATGTTCATCAGCGTTCATGTCTACCAATTCCGTTATTGCTTAAATGTTTAGCCACATATCTAATGCGAGAATATGAAGAAGCAAAGTGTTCAGAAGATTAAACCCGACCATCCACTAATTTCCCAAGTATCACTACAATTCAGTTTGAAGTCGGAGACTTCGCAATTTTAGGGAAGATTGAATTAGCAAAATTTCGTCGAGCACAATTATGATACTTCCGCACAAACAAGATTACACCCTGCACACACGAATTTGCCATCTTCGATAAGCAATATTCAGCCAATAAAAAACTGGTTGAAGAAGACAGAAGAAATTTGCTTCACTCGTCTTCTCGCTGCCTTTCTATTTTACTTCAATTAAAAAGAGATAGCCTGTCACGCGCACAAAAAAGTTAGTTATCTTCTATATAATATAATATATACCGAAAAGACGAATGTCATTTGACCGCAAATTAAACTTAGTTCGAGATGAGGCTATAACTGGGTCGCGTATTCTCAGCGATACTCTCAAGAAGTATAAATGAGGAAGGTAATTTTCTAAGCGTCTGATTCTCCACTCTTCCCTCCCCTCTCTCCCCAAACTCCAGTGCGAAATGGTGCGCATCGAATAAACAACTTCCCAATAAAGCAAATACCTGGAAGTAGTCAGCAATCAGATGATTCGATTTCATTCTACGCCACTGATCGATAGGAGCATCGGTAAGAATAAGGTTGACTCCACAATGCCCAAGAGGAATCGTCTCTGCGTTGGAAGTAGGGCACCTTTTCCATATGTTCAGCTTGAGATCTGGTGAAGAAAGCGGCGCATCGACATCAGGTCGCACCCTGCGCACAGCCACCACACTTGCCCGGTTGGTTGTAAAGGCCGACGACGGCATTCCGCATAGTCGATGTGGTAAACGAGCTGACAGCATTTCGGCTGAATACGGCTTCAGCCTCTGAATATACAAAAGCTAACGCCAAAAACTTAAAAAAACAAGCGGAAACTGGACTTTGCTCAGGGTGGAAAGTTCACACTATTAGAAAACAGAGCTTCCGAACTTCCAAAATTTTGTGCTTTGGCAATATCAAATGCATGCATCAATTTTCCCAGGCCTCTCAAACATTCAGGCAAAACAAACGGCAAAAAATGCTGAAAGCCGACAAAATACACTTCACAGCAGCCTTGTCCGTATCAGCTTTCCCTATCAACAATTTGTTCACATGCTCAAATGAACACCCATTTCGTCTTGCTCTCTACGGAATAACTTAAGGACAAATGGAATATCTGCATATTTCGACCCCCCTTTTTTTCTAATCGTCGTTTTAAACGGTTCGACCGAGTGAGAAATTCATTGTTGAGTGAAAAAAAAAACTGAAGAGCTAAAGGGCGAGGCTAAACATCTCGTAATCTCGAAAGTACTTGGGAGAAAATCCGACCTATTGTATCAAAAATTAATAGAACTCAATCCACCCTGAAATCTGCCTACAGCAGACGAACCATAGATTACAAATGATGAGGTTTTTCACTAGGAAATATCAAGCCAAACTCATAAATACCGTTTAGGGAACTTCGTTTTGGGAGTTCATATGAGTAACTATAAGCGCGTTCCGCAGATGAACTCTCAGATTTTACAGTATTTACAGTATTCATTCTTCACAGCATAACCTTACAGTATTTATTCTTTTCGCATTTTAAAAGCTAATGAATGTCTCTTTCCAAAATCGACAAAATTATGTGTCCATCAGCAGTCGTAGGCGTTCGTCTGTTTCGGTCACACCTAATTTTTTAGTATAACATCAACATTTCTCCTCCTACTATATTTCGAAGTTGGTGAGTTTTCGGCGGGGGTCGCGGAGAGAGAGAGTGAGAATCATTGGTTTTTAACGAGTTATGAGTGAAGTGATGGTGGAAAAAGTCTGAAACTGGGGGACAAATAACGAAATTTGCATTAATCGCTACAATGCGAATTAATATTGTAGTTTTGCTGTGTGGAAAACAGAGAAATCCAGACGATTTTCCGTTCACTAGACACTACACGAAACTAAAATGAGACATTGTGTTACGTGGAGCGAGCCAAGTGAATGCCACTGCAGATACGATCCATATGCGCCGACGTCTACCCATCGATGCTAATTTTGCGATCGTTTTTCATTGAGTCGAATTCAATTTGCAAACGAGATGCTTTTTTTGAGTGGAAATATTTTTAAATAAACAAAGAGAAAAATTTTTCTGTTGCTTTCATGATAGGGCGACGATGTTGAACATAGCTGATGAGCAATGCATAAGGCGCACAAACACGCCTCCCCGGTCACTCAGTTAATTTGTTGCACTTTTCGCAAACGTGTGCAATGTCGAAATTGTGCAACGTTCAGACTGCGTGCAATGTGATGAAATGCAAACCTGCTACCGAGCAACAATCGCGCTCTATTGATGCAAATTTTATTTTTGAATTTCACGCACGTAAAAAAGAAACAATAAGTAATCACATGAGATCTTTTCAAAACTCATGCAATGCACTTCGTAATAGTAATTAAAATGAAACATTCAATGTGTTTTCAAAAAGTCACAGCACTCTCAATTGTCTTGTACTTTAAACGTTACATAACAAGAACAACCATTATGAAGTGTTCGTTCGAATATGTAACAACATCGGAAATCTTTGATAGTGATTTTGTGATTTTGCGAAAATGCTTGCCAATAAAAGCAAAAAGCGTATTTGTAGGTGCGTTTGCTAAGCTGCAAAGCTGAACAACTTTCTTCGTATATCGATTCTTTTAAAGGTATTCGTTGGAGAAATAAAGAACGACTCCGGTGCAATGTTGCTCCTTCTCAGGATGTTGAACTCCTTCCATATTTCCTGAAAGTAACCTCAAATCCGTGAAGCCGCCAATTTTTTTGTCTTAGCAAATGGCCATCTTGTTGACTTTTGGGATAAAAATGAAAAATTTGAATATTTTTTTAAAATGATCAAAAGTAAATTTATTAAATATTTTTAAAAAAATGATCTTAGAGAAATATATGTACTTGGACTTTTCATCATATCCCTATTAAACTCGTTTCAAATGATGCGTTCAGAAGAGAGAGAGTACGTTGCAGAATGTGACTTCAAATAGCAAACGGACACCGATCAGTATGCTAAGTATATCATATCGTGTGACAATAAAAAATTGATTCCTTTCGCACCGGTTTTGTTAGTACAGCCACTCGAGCCATATATCAACTTCATTTTGCATATGTCAACTGACACCTAAATGACTTGGGAAAAACAATTGTTTAAAAAAAAAATATTACTTGTGGCTAGATAAGAATGGTACGGCTGCCATGATTGACAGGTTTGTGTTTAGTAAAATTCGCTACTTTTCTAAATTTAAAATTCTCACGGAGAAATTCTCCGGATACTCACGGAGAATTAATATTAGCCATTCGTCATTCTGCTTCTCAAACCAGTAGTAAGGATGAGGGAATTTGTCCATAAATTTTTTTCAAATTTCAAAAAATTTCGACGTGTTGACACGGTTTCCCACAGTCATACCCAATTCATATCGCCTTGATCTGATTTTGAAGAGATTCATCCAGCCTTGAAATGAAATGCGGTAAACCACACGGAATCGTCGCGGACGAACATGATATCGCACATTGAGAGGCTGGTTGAGCATGATCAGTCTACAAAATATTTAAATATAAGAAAAGAATGCTTAACTTAAACGTTAATCAGGAAAAAAGCCACTTTTGCCTGGAAAAACACGGTTTTGGGGATCGATCTCTATAGGTTGACGCAAGCAGCCTTTGAATGAAAATTTTACATCATTTTTTAAAAACTTTTCACAGGCCCATTAGTAAATGAAAAAATTCTCGAAATCAAAACCACATAAAAACGTTGTTTTATTAATGAGCACTCCCGGTTTCCGTACAAGCACACAGCATTGAGAAAAAGGTGTTCAAGATACTGTTTTAAAAAAGTGCTACAAAGTAGGATATTTTTTATATACCTACCTGGCTTTATGTTTAAACCGCGTGCAATTTTGTGTGTTGCCGGCTTTGTTGTCCCAAAGTTTGGCGATTCTGATCTGTAGTTTATTTGGTAATCGAGAAAGGTAACGCGGAAGTGTTCACAACGAAGTCGCATCACTCCTCAACGACGCAAGATTACGACGGTACGCCGTTGGCAAATTCAGAATCACGTTTCTAAAAATGCAGTCACTTAGTGAAATTATGATGACGTTAACCTTATATGGAAAGACGGAAGGAAGGGGGCAAGGAAAGGGAAGGGAGAGGGTTAAACAAAGAGAGAATAAATAGTATCATGAAGATAAGCGATATAGGCGTTGCCGTAATTTCTTCCTGACTGCTTAAAATTCTGGTCTATGAAAAAAATAGGAGAATTATCCTGACCATGTTATGAAGTATTAGCACAGTTATGAGCATCAACAGATACCTTCTTCTCCAGATGGCCTGCTGAATCATGGATGAATCACGCACCTGACATGAAACGTAAGAATCTACCGTACAGTGATGAAGGAGGAGGCATCAGCACATTTCATTTCAGTTGTATCAATTAGCATTAAAGCTAGCAATGACTAGGAGATCGGAAAAAGGATCAAAAGTAAACCTTTTGCGTGTAAGCTCTGCGGTACAACCTTCAGCGTCATTGTGACCGCTCCAAATAGACATTGTCTGATTCCTTGCAACTGGAGGAAGTTTCCTCAAAAAATAATTGGAAGGAGGCACACATTGTGAATTGCTCAGTTTGAGAGCAATAATTTGCTGAAAATTTATTTCGAGTATGTGTCGGCAAATTTAGTTCTAGCCTAAAAAGAATGATGGCTTTCTCTAATCACTTTACAATATAGAAAAGTGTTGCACTTATCCAAATTTTAAGTTTTTACGTTTTTTTTTTCTTCAGTCGTTTCTGAGTAGAATGGATGATTTGATCGAGGAAAAGTTTTCGCACAAGAATACACAAAACCAAACTTCTAATTAGTTGAGCGTTTTGAACGTAAAAATAACGAATCGTATTGTGATTTACTGTTTCCAGCCAAATCAGTGTGAAATATTCAAAAAATTTACGAAAACATGTCTTCAAGATTTCACCCACAGAACCATCATAGACACTGAGCAAGTCAACGATCGTATGAGTTTCCCATCGTACATAGTTGCACTTCAAAATAAGCATGGACAACTCATTTTTGAAAATTTAGCTTAAAATTTTTTAATGACTCACATTTTGGAAAACGGCGGGAAGTGTTAATGTTGGAACCAGATTTGCGATCATTCTGTATCAAAGGGACATAGAAATGAGTCCGAATTTTTGATTGAATATCACTTCGACAGCATCCAACAAAACCTCAATAACAATTAAGAATGAAGTTCTACTTCGCCAACGAGATGTATGTTTCGGTTGGGAAAAAACAGTAATAGCGACCAATCTCTAGTAGTTATCACTAAATACCAATTGAACAACACGACATAAGGGTTGAACAGTACATTCAGTATCCGATTCGCAAGGTAATCAAAATTAGACGATAATAGGCAATTGGAATGTCGCCATAGCTAAACTGGAGATTACTGTCCGACAAGAACATTGCCCGTCTTAATCTGCCATTATAGGAAGGAATGGAGTCGTTTTCAAAGATTTGGGATCCCATGACGAAATGTCTGGTCTTCAATAAGGCAGAACATCTGTGAAGATACCGTTGTCAAATAGTCCAACAATCGTCCTCACCATAAGCCAAAAGAGACTCGTTGCCAAAAATGATGCTACTTCTTACAATCATTTACTAGGAATGCTGCAAGCGGAATTGCAATTCTATTGTCCGAGACAAGTACCAACAATATGTCCACTAGGCACTCATGTAATCTCTTTTTGTACTTTTCGTCCGCTACTTTGTCAGCGTTTCCGAAACATAATATGAGGAGCGTTTTGAACAACAAAAAACTGTGCGCAATACTACTGGAATTTGGCCTTCATATCCGCTCATTTGCTCAGCTGTAGTGATTTTGTTTCAACCAGATATTTTTTCCTCTCTTTATACGAAAAAAGCAGAACGTATTTTTGTACGAATTGTGAGGATCGTTACAAGCCGCTGTCAAAGAAATGAGATAGGCTTTATTTTCACATATTTAGTAAAATATACAAATCTGATAGGAGCAAATGCATTTTTCTTCTTCGTCCTCAAATAAAGCGAATATCGATATTAAAAGCATGGATGGCTCAAACGACTGAACGACGAAAGGCGACCCATGCAAACAAATGGACATCTGATAAGAAAAAAAATTTAAGCAGGATAAACGCTCCTCAAGCTGTGTTGGCTCAATGGATTTTCTTTTTGGTTCTAATGGATCGTTTTAAAATTGTTGTGTTTCACCGAGCAAAAATTGGTATAAAGAGCGACTTTCATTTGAAAATGTAGCATAATTCTTATACAATTGGCCGTTGAAATTTTTTTTGAAAAGTCACCCATTTATCATTCTTTTTTCAGCTCACCAATGAAAATCGTGAAATTCGGCATTGAATCAAAGATGGAACAGCATAGAAGTGGCATCATTAAGTAACCTTCATAACTGATAATGATGAATCAAAAATATAGACGAATCAATTCTGAAGATTGAAAATATACGAGCAATCTCGGCATTACAGAGGTGACGATCGGTGGCGGGACGGACGTCGAAGTCAGCATGACTTTTTAGTGAGTATGACAAAAAGGATGGTTTTGAAGCACTCCAACATTATTGGAAAATCCATCGAATGGGTCGGGCACCTTACTCAGTTCATCATTTGCTAAATGCCTCAAGAAGCATTTTCGATTCAGCACCTCGAAAGAAGAGAATTGGACAGGCATAACAACTCTTCGACAGCATCAATGATGACAAAAGAATCGACAAAACTCGCTCGAATGCTACACTTCGTTGCAAAGTGGTGTGTATAGTAGCACTGGGCATAGAAATAAGTGGATGTGGTGCCAGACTGACATTTTGATGCAACATGAACGTGTGTAAGGTGGAAACGAATTTTGACGTACAGCATGGTTTCTGAAGTAATGTGCAATCTGTGAGTGTCTGGCCGTGTATGTATGTGTGTCTGTCTGTCGGTCTGTGTGTGCGTCTTTGTGTCTGTGCGTCCGTGTGCCTGTGAGCGTATGTATATGTGTGTATGTCTGTGGCAAACGTGCTGCATGCTGCATGCAAGGAAATGAACATCGTTTTCGAGAGGTTCTTTAGGAAGGAACTGGTTTTATGCACAGAAACCCACTATTCCCAACAATGTGTCCACTCTCATTGACCTCAGCTCACTGCTTTTTATCAATCATTCGTATTCGCTGATGTACCTCGAACACCGAACCCCATTCACACATAATCAATTGTACCTCTTCGATACCGGCCTCTTCAAAAACTGTCCCGACAATACTCGCGTGCTTTGGTACAGTGGGACATTTGCGCTTGAGATATTTGACCGCAGAGAACGTTCTGGGCGAAATGATGAGTGCAGAGCTTACAACTTACATTTCGTAAGAAATTGCTGTGCCTGTAATTTTCCACACCCAAACTTGTCGGCTATTTTTGCTAATTTTTCAACTCATTAACTTCTTCTGGTCCAGACAGCACAGCTGAAATATAGCAGTGAACCAACCCTTCGAGTGGAAGGCGGCACACTATATTCGAAGCTAACCCGCGTTATTTGTTGCGCATCATTCACGGCAACATTTATATGTTGAATTGTAAAAATTGAAATAGAAGTTCAATAATATTTCTCTGACGAGCTCACCAAATCGGTAGACAACCTTTGCATTTTGCTGAGTTGCACAAGTGATTGATTCATGTGTCACAATAGAGGAAATACTTAACTTCTTAAATTTTATGTTTTTTTTGCTAAGCATGCTCTAATTTGCTAAGCAAATTCGAGTTATTTTCTACACTCCATTTTGTTCAAGGAAGTTATGCTAAGTCTTGGTTCCTAGGAACTGACTGTGATTGAAAAATGCGCCGTCCACAGTCAACTGAATTGCGTAACCCAACTGCGCAATCGAACTGCAGGCTTTTCTGTCCTATAGCACAGATTTCTATGCTTTGTCGTACATTTCCGCTCATAAGCGATATTCCGCCTAGATGAGCACACCGTACTCCAAAATTGTCATATCAGCAAGCCTCATCTTCATCAGGGCATATGTTTGGTGACAAATCTTCATTTTTTTGTCGCTGTCTTTTAAGTATTTCAAGGAATAAAAAAAAATTAGCGCTCTAGCCCTCAGGTTAACAGTACATAACAGTATGACGGTGTTTTTATGAAACCCTAAGCGTCTCATCAATGGTACAACTTTATTGTGATTTTGCAGCATGCGTTTTTGGTAGTTGGCCGTCAGATTACATGAGCGCTTTTACTTATTGCTCTGTGGTACATATTGAGGCGCTTCGAAACTGCTGTACGATTTCTTATTGCGTCGTCATGACGACAGGAACAAACGGTCGTTGAATTTTGTGCAAGAGAAGAGAAATTGAATTGAATATTTATAGCGGAATGTACATGAATATCGAAATCCCTTCATGGGAATAAGATTTGAGGTAAAACTCTAGTATAAAAAATGCACATTAGTGCAGCACGAAATACCGCCACATAACAGGTGTCACCGAACTTGGATCGGGAAACGAACATAGAATGTATTCTCACAATATTTCGTGGCAAGACAAAAAGCAGGGTGTATTGACTGCCGGGGTTTTCCTCTCACCCGGTAGCCAATATTAACTGAAGGTCGTAAAACTCAACTGGCCTGTTTGCTTCTTCGATCGTCACTGCTCTGCTTCAGCAGACGATCTCTTGCACTGCTTCTCCTCACTCACACAACTACTTCCGTCTCGCTTCTTCCAAACGTTCGTCCTTACCCAATCTCAAACTTGGGTAATTAAACCTCTTGCATTTTATTGGTGCGTAAGGCGCAACGAACAACGTAGCCAAAGTCGCATTACGAACGAACAAAACACAAACAACGCTTCAGCACAGTGGAACAACACATCAATATCTTGTAATCGTAAAGTTGTAGGAATAGCACATCAATACGTTATAATCGTAAACTAGCAAATTCTTTTATATATCTTAGCACAGCAAAAGAAATTTATCAACCGAAAAGCTTCTCATTTGAGAGAAGTGTTACGATATCCTGTTGCATAAAATCCGAGGCGACGTCTCATAAAATAAAATTCCGCGTAAACAAGTGGAACCACCGTTCGGGATTTAACCTACCCTAAGCGAAACAAATGTGAAAGTTTGATTGAGCACTACAACCTAGATAAGGCTCATTTCTGCATCTGTCCTATTCCTTCTTCGAGATAACCACAATGATA
>JPKZ01000187.1:350653-382429 GCA_000803305.1 Toxocara canis | reverse complement strand
ATACTTCACCCTTGCTTCCACTCTGTCCTACCTCTGTGGGAGCTACCGTTCCCGATGGTATCAATGATTACGGACTAAAATGCGTTTACTTCAACGCTCAAAGCATTGTTAACAAGCTTCCGGAGTTAAAATTACTAGCTGATAGCGCGGCTCCCGATGTAATACTTATTCCGGAAACTTGGCTTCCTGAATCATTCCCCGACTCCTTACTTTCCTTAAAGTCCACCTACAACGTTTTCAGGTGTGATAGCATTCTGACAAAAAAAAAGAGTAGTGGTGGCGTTGCGATTCTTGTACGTCTTGGTCTTGCTATCGCGTTTTCTGAAAATATGCCCTTTTCCTCTGAGTGCGAGGTGCTGTACGCTGACTTTGCTTGCGAGAAAATGTCCCGTTTAATTGTCGTTTATCGTCCTTCCTATTGTACATCCAATGAAACGGAAGAATTTTTCGAGTTCCTAGCTTAGTTGTGTGCAACGAATATGCCATGTATTATTGTTGGAGATTTTAACGCGTGTCTGAATCAACACGGCGTTATACACCTTTCGGGTTCGCTTGAGGCATTCATTCGCCAGTGCAGTGTACGGCAGTCGGTTAACGGCAGGACTCGTCAGGACAACATGCCCGACCTTGTCTTCACAAATGATTTGACCCTTGTAAACAAAGCGTTCGTAGGTTTAAAGTTCTCCACAAGCGGCCTTGCAATCGTACATTTTGAGGTAATGTTTAAACAGCCAGTTTCTTCGCCTCACAGTTGCCGAGATTTCACAAGGGGTGACTGGGTTAAGGCTAGTGCTATGCTCTCAGGTATCGATTGGAATATTTGAACATCGAGGCAGTGTATGCACGTTTCATCGAGTTGTTGAATGTTATTGTTTGTGCTTGCATCCCATTAGCAAAAGTGAAAAGAACCATCCCATCCGTGCCCAAATACCTACAGAGCATGACAGCCAAAAAACATTTTTTGTGGCTGGATCGCCACAGGCCAGGTGGGCAAGCGGCATTTTCAAAGTGTGCCAGAGACTTCCATCAGGCTTATCAGCAGTTTGCGAAAAATCAAGAAAAGCATTTGATATGTCCTGGGAATGTTAAGTCGTTTTATAGGTATGTGAACAAAAAATTAAACATCCAGCACGATGAAAGCGTTTTAAACGATGCGAATTCGTGCCCTATCGTAGACGACTGTCAAGTATGACATGTTTGCAGACTCCCTCTGTCGAGTCTTTAAGAAAGACGACAACTTTTTGCCAGAATTCCTGTTCAGGTCAAAACAAAGACTGTAAGTCGTGAGTATGAGTGTAGAATCTTTGAGAAAGGCCATAGTTAAGTTGAGCAACAAAACCTCCTAGCTGTCCCATTGAGTTTAATTTTTGAAAGAAGTATTTCCTGCTGCTCACTCCCGTACTCTTGGAAGACCGCTTTAATCACCCTTTTGCTAAAGCAGGTTCCACCTACCTGCGTTGAGAATTACCGCCCAATTAGTCTGACGTCCTCAGTGTACAAGGTGATGAGATTATTGTGAAGGACAACTTACTTCAGCACCTCCTGAAAAACAATCTAATCAACCCATGCCAGTATGGCTTTTACCAGGTCCGTCAACTATTTCCCAAGTAATTACCTCCATATGTGACTGGATTAGTGCACTTGATGAGAAAATTCAGACCGAGGTAGTATATGTTGACTATGCTAAGGCTTTTGACGTCGTCTGCCACGGTAAGCTTCTGCACATGCTAGAGGCTTACGGTATTTGTGGTTCACTGTTAAAGTGGCTAAGAACTTTTTTGATGAATCGTCGGTTCACCGTAAAGGTAGGGGATTCCTTCTCCAACTATCGCCATCAGGCCAGTGGTGTTCCGCAGGGAAGTGTGCTCGGCCCATTGTTGTTCATATCGTATATAAACGATGTCTGTGATAACTTCTCTAGCCCTTGCAAATTGTTCGCGGACGATCTAAAAATATATCGTCCTGTATTGACTGCCGGGGTTTTCCTCTCACCCGGTAGCCAATATAAACTGAAGGTCGTGTAACTTAACTGGCCTGTTCGCTTCTTCGATCGTCGCTGCTCCGCTTCAGCAGACGATTCCTTGCACTGCTTCTCCTTACTCAAACAACTGCTTCCGTCTCGCTTCTTTCAAACGCTCCTCGTTACCCAATCTCAATTTTGGGTAATTAAACCTCTTGCATTTTATTAGTGCATAAGACGCAACGAACAACGCAGGTACAATCGCGTTACGAACGAACAAACACAAACAAAACTTCAGCACAGTGGAATAACACACCAATATCTTATAATCGTAGAGCTGTAGGAATAGCACCTCAATGCGTTATAATCGTAAACTAGCAGATTCTTTCATGTATTTTAGCACAGCACAAGAAATTCTATCAACCGAAAAACTTCTCATTTGAGAGAAGTATTACGATATTCTGTTGCATAAAATCCGAGGCGACGTCTCATAAAATAAAATTCGGCGCTACTAAAGGCTAAAGCAGTAAACAAATGGAGCCACCGTTCGGGATTTGACTTATCCTTATCGAAACAGATGTGAAAGTTCGGTTGAGCACCACAACCTAGATAAGGTTCATTTCTGCATCTGTCATATTCCTTCTTCGAGATAACCACATTGACATAAATATAAATAGGAATCAAGAAAAATTTTCTCGCACGAAACAAGCGACATTCGATAAACACTACGAAGGCTCGAAATAGATGTCTGCATAATGAGAAAGTGAAACTACAGCATTTCACATAGCAAGTCAGGGGCAATGACTTACATGGGAAGAAAATTAAAACAACGTAAGTCTAATGATAAAACAAGCCACAACGAATATTCCACGCTGCCTCGTAACTTCTGAAGGACGACTCTTTCTTAGCCTCCTGCTCTCCCCTTTTATAAGCATAGTGGGTTGACATCATAATTTTCATGACGAATCACTTTTGAATGACGATATGCATTCATGAAGAGAGAGGCGCCATGTTCGCGGTGCCTTCTCCCTTGTAGAAGCAGCTCTCCAGACGCGTTTTTGCCCCAGTTTTTCTCATGCCTGAGTCACCAGAATTTCTCAAATGTACATGCAACGCTTCTTTGCACTTTCAATATTTGCCTCAATATTTCCGTCATTCAAATTTCTACAAGCTCAATTAAACTTTGCGAGTAGTCGCGACACATCCTTTGCAAAACCCCGCTGTTGATTTTCACATTTTGCAAAGCGATCTGAACGCCTTCAGCGCTTGGTCCAAATCGTGGCAGCTTGACATTTCGTACAAAAAATGCCGAGTTCTCCATGCTAATTTCCATCATGAGTGCTAACTACGATTGTATAACAAAGTTTTACCATCTGCGGACGATGGGATCTGCGTGCTCGTATAACCGCATTTATGTCGATACCTTTTTGTTATATATCTTACTGCCGCGTGCAGTTTTCTTCATTCATGTGAATAAAGACTATTCTTCTCTTTCTTCAGTTGTTGCTGCTGATCTAGCCAGCGGGCACCAGCTCCGAAAGCGATGGGGTCCTGGACACTGTGCACCATCGGCCGCCTCAAAACCGACAATCTTTTTTACTCAAATGCGCTACCGGTGTTCTTTTGTTTCCGTACAGAATGACGAATTGAATATCTCGATATAGTAATTCATGATACGATGACACAGTTGTAGTGGGGGACTTTAATATCCATATATTTACTGAGCTAACCTTCTGTTCAATAGTTTTGACAACCGTTAACATTCCCTGGGCTGGATTGTTAATACACATTTTCGTCAGCTCACTTCTGAGCCTACTGGGATTACTGCTACTGGTAGTACCACGCTAGGTTTAGTATTAATTTCTAGTTCTGAAACGGTTGCGAGTTGTCATATCGAAGATGCATTTGGCACATCAGATCAATGCACAATGTTTTTTGATCTATCCATCCCTCAAACAGAACGAGACACCATTTAAGAAACGTCGAAATTTCCCTAACGACGGGTATCGTACAGTCAACAAAATTATTGCATTAACAAATTGGTATAGTAAGATATAGTATATTCTTAGCTTGCGCTTTTGTTGACGATGATGATTGCTATGATGCCCTTGCAGCCAATGTCCACGCTATAATCTCTAGTACGATTCCCTTCGGCTCTGTTTGCTGCCGCAGTCCTTTTCCACACACGATCGAAAGCATCACTGCTACTGTTCGATGCTGTTGGAAAAAAAGAAATTTGACTGGATTTCGACCATCGAAAGGTGCAACCCAAAACTTAGGACAGTTTTATTTCGCTTCAAAGTTGGTTATGCAGATCACCTAGCTAGACATGCCAACATTCATAAGTACTATTGACATGTTGACGGGAAGCGTAACCTAAGCGGCCACATCTGACTCTGTCTTGGAAGCTTCGATGAATTCACCGCTGACGACAATGCGCCTACCTTTTTCAACGCTTTCTTATGTCCATATACACAGCTGATAACAACTGCGCGGATTCTGATATGCCTGCGATCTTGACAATTCCATCTTCTAGACTACACTGATATCGATAATGTCTGCGTTAATAAACAACTCAAATATCTTCCCTCCCATAAAACCATCTCCTGATGGCATCCCCACGATTTCCTCAAAAGAATCTCATAAACCGTTTCAGCTCCTCTTTGTCATTTATTATGCCAGTCGCTCGTTACCGCCTCAGTTCTTCGGCAGAGGAAAGATGCGACCACCAAGATGCCTTCATAAAAACAGGCCTAAGATGGAACCTCAAAACTACTGAATGAAGCCGTCATCTCTGTCTCACAAGGTGCTCAGCTGGAACAATTATTTAACGAAGTTTGTTTTTTTTTTGTTGAGATTCTTACAATGTTTCTTCTTATTTTTCGTTCCTTATTCAGTATTGAGTGTCTCGAATTGACCGGAAATATCGGCACGCACCACATTCTCCCAAAAGAGCTTTTTCGAAGCAATGAGTCAGACTCTGTAATTTTTAGTTAAGATTTCCCCAACATGGTTTTGGCTGCCCTTTTCGTCAACTTCCTGAATGCCGGTATGGAAAACATCACAATAAATATGAACAACCATGCTTTCCTTCACTCTTTCTCGCCAGCCTTCTGCTACGGATATAATAAAACAAAGAACTGAGTACTCATTAGCTTAGGCTTTGCTAACAATCTCGTTCGTTGTATGTCGTGGAGGAGGCAAAGGCAGCTCATCTTTCCCTACCCACGTTCAAACACCAATGTTTCTCATCAGATGGTGACAGCGACGACAAGGAATCGACTTTCTTGCCCCAATTAAACATGTGGCCATTAAGAGATAAATTTTTGAAGTTTTGTAGAGCAACAAATGCCTTTTTTCTTTCAGTATGAGTGACATGCTCATTTGCCGCCCGGTAGCCTCACCTCACGGACTACAGCAGCAACTGCAAAATCTGGCTCACATAATACTCCAGTCGGAATTCATTTGCCAACTTTCACGTTGACGAAAAACCTGTCGAAATATGCTGCTGTCGACTAACGAAGCTACGCAAAAAGGAATCGCTTTTATTCGACATTTCGGGATTTCGTGCCATGATCAGCAATACGTGAAAAACGGCACAATAACAACGACGAATACAGTGACATACTTATCGGTTCCGCAACGACGGCATTACATTACTTTCGAGAGGCAACAAAAATTTATGGCACTGAAATATTGCGAGGAACGCAAATATCTGGTAATTAGTATATGATGGCTCTACTGCATTCGCCTCTATATGTGAACAGCGCTAAAAGAAAACTGGAAGTGAACGTTATTTTCGACGTGAAACATTTGCCGAGGAAATCATTGGTGCCCTAAACAATTGCTGCGCTTCCTTAATATTTTACCTATGAGTTATAAATCTATTCAGGATTCACTGCATTGACAAAGAAATCTACGACTTTTTCCAAGGTCCAATTCATTTCTCGCGCGATTAACACAATTCAGTTTGTTACAGCTACAACTTCCTGCACGCAGGGCGCAGCTACTTTATAGTGCCCCTCACGTGGCTGAAAAATTCATGTTTTTGAGGCGACTCCTCTTGAAAATTTCCCAAAATTTCAGACCATTTCAGTGCTTGACCTACGGTTTACGACTTACTCCTAGAGAACTCTGGAATTCGTGAGTTAGCACTTTACTCGACTGCAAATGAAGGGAGAGGGACCCTCATGAATGGTCGGATTGTAAGATGGCGCTATCGTCCAGTCTAGAAAGGCATCGTATCGGTGCCAGGTTTTTTGTCTCACCAGGCTCACCATATAACGGACTTCAAAGAATGGAGAAAGAGAAAAGGACTGAGGTCACCTTGGCTCTCATAATAAGAAGCAAAGGTTAAACAGTTTTCTTTATAAAAGAGGCAGGTCGTTACGTAATATGCTTCTGATCTTCTAAAAACTCTAGAGTTATTGCACAAGGTTCCAAAACATCAGTATTGGATTTGAGGTTCCTTGAACGGAATCGCCTCAAAACTACTGCATAATATTAGCGTTTCTTTTTCGTTGAACGTATTAAACAGGCAGGTTAGATAATGTAGAATAAGCGACAATTTCCACATACAGCAATACAATGACACAAAACGAATACGCAATCACTTCAGTGTGAGCAAAAAGGCACAATTTGCTGTCCTTCGTCACTAGTTTTCGCGTTGACGAAGGCATTTATCAGACTCTAAAAATTCGCTCTATTGTTTGCGTAATACAAAGGGACTATAACAGCAGCGACGCTCTGAACGTTGAAGTAACCGTAATAGTTGACGGCTGATGCAACTATCTAACGAAAACCGTCGATTTCATGTGCTGTTTATGTGGTCCTGCAATTTAAGAAACTTATTTGATGCAGTATACCTGCAATATCTCTCGCAACGCACTCGATGGATTCCGCTGCATTCCTTTCTGCTTTTAGCCACATACTCTTCCATCTGTGCGCCTGCTTAACCATTACTGAAGAAAACTACTTGAATGTATTTATCCCGAAAGCTGCACTCCGAAGGAGCAAATTTCGAGAGGCGTTGAAAGACATTGAGCAATATCCACCGGTTTTATCTCGGCGCCCTGCGACGTACCCGTTAGATTCATCTCGAATACACGTCCTCCTAGCGACTGGAAGAACGCCGTTATGAGATCCTGGAAAAGTCTTACAGAGGAGGGTTTCTTCACTTCATTTTAGCGCAGCTATCAGATGTAATCTGGCACGTGCCATTACTACTGTTCTGCCCTCAACATTTAAATCAATATGCTGCAAGAAGGGCGGCAATAGCTCAGTGGTAGAGCACCCGCTTCGCGTGCGGGGAGACCAGGGTTCGACTCTCGGCTGCTTCCGACCATACCACTGAAAGCCCAGCCAGCGAGTGGTTAACGATAGGCTAAAACAGCTAAAGGATGGATGTGCTCGGCGTGCGATTGCATCAGTACATCGAGACACTGCACCAAGGCCCGAGCAGTAACGTGCTAACGTGATATGTTGCGAAAACGCAAAATGCGAAAGACCGAAATAACGCATCGTTCTGAGCAAGATGGCTTCACAAAAGCTCCTCATTTGCCTTTAGTGAATCAAACCAATTTCCTTCCGGAAGTGGGATGAAGACAAAAGGAGGCGAGGATTAAAGGAAGGGAGGAGGCAAGGGGAGGGGATGGAAGATTGCAGGATGTTGCTCGTCATCTGCTTGTCGATTTGAACCATTCTTATACCGTCTATCCAGCATATTCTTTTCAATTACCAGACTCTATAAGATGAGGTATCAATTGAAAACTATTATTACACACATACAATCTGCACTTTCATGTCATTTTGTGCAATTTAAACACGACAATTGCCTGCGCAACATAAAAAGCTCTTAGAAAGCAATCAAAATTTATGCATGAAGATATTGATGTGAATTCCAGGTTGCCCGTTAAAAATATGGAAAAGTTTTATGTGATAAACCTTTTCGATTCTCACAGTGAAAAGATTCCCACCTGACTGTACGGCAAGCTCGCAAACCTGACAGGGATTGCGTTGCTTGAATATTAAACGCTAATAACGATTAGTAACAAGAGACTCTCAAGTGAATATATCAACAAAACAGAAGCCGTTTAAACCCAGTTCCTGCTAACTAATTATCTCGATTCCTTGAAAATGAATAAAATGAGGTAACAAAAGTCAGCCTCATAGAGGTCAAAACTTACACTATCTGTGCTACAATCTTCTAAATTCGACACAACATCGCAGCTATACGGAAGACGTCGAAGAATAACGATGACCAAATTCTGTGATATATATCGCAAATTCACAAGCTGGATATTGCAAGGAAGTGGTTGGAACAAAGAAGCTCGTGGAAGTGAAATGCCTAAAACCAGAGGTACATTATCCTGAAAATCACTACTAATTGATTTGTTTCACGCATCATATGAGCCCTCCATAACTTTCTCATTACCACGGGGTTTTCCTCTCACCCGGTAGCCAATATAAACTGAAGGTCGTGTAACTTAACTGGCCTGTTCGCTTCTTCGATCGTCGCTGCTCCGCTTCAGCAGACGATTCCTTGCACTGCTTCTCCTTACTCAAACAACTGCTTCCGTCTCGCTTCTTTCAAACGCTCCTCGTTACCCAATCTCAATTTTGGGTAATTAAACCTCTTGCATTTTATTAGTGCATAAGACGCAACGAACAACGCAGGTACAATCGCGTTACGAACGAACAAACACAAACAAAACTTCAGCACAGTGGAATAACACACCAATATCTTATAATCGTAGAGCTGTAGGAATAGCACCTCAATGCGTTATAATCGTAAACTAGCAGATTCTTTCATGTATTTTAGCACAGCACAAGAAATTCTATCAACCGAAAAACTTCTCATTTGAGAGAAGTATTACGATATTCTGTTGCATAAAATCCGAGGCGACGTCTCATAAAATAAAATTCGGCGCTACTAAAGGCTAAAGCAGTAAACAAATGGAGCCACCGTTCGGGATTTGACTTATCCTTATCGAAACAGATGTGAAAGTTCGGTTGAGCACCACAACCTAGATAAGGTTCATTTCTGCATCTGTCATATTCCTTCTTCGAGATAACCACATTGACATAAATATAAATAGGAATCAAGAAAAATTTTCTCGCACGAAACAAGCGACATTCGATAAACACTACGAAGGCTCGAAATAGATGTCTGCATAATGAGAAAGTGAAACTACAGCATTTCACATAGCAAGTCAGGGGCAATGACTTACATGGGAAGAAAATTAAAACAACGTAAGTCTAATGATAAAACAAGCCACAACGAATATTCCACGCTGCCTCGTAACTTCTGAAGGACGACTCTTTCTTAGCCTCCTGCTCTCCCCTTTTATAAGCATAGTGGGTTGACATCATAATTTTCATGACGAATCACTTTTGAATGACGATATGCATTCATGAAGAGAGAGGCGCCATGTTCGCGGTGCCTTCTCCCTTGTAGAAGCAGCTCTCCAGACGCGTTTTTGCCCCAGTTTTTCTCATGCCTGAGTCACCAGAATTTCTCAAATGTACATGCAACGCTTCTTTGCACTTTCAATATTTGCCTCAATATTTCCGTCATTCAAATTTCTACAAGCTCAATTAAACTTTGCGAGTAGTCGCGACACATCCTTTGCAAAACCCCGCTGTTGATTTTCACATTTTGCAAAGCGATCTGAACGCCTTCAGCGCTTGGTCCAAATCGTGGCAGCTTGACATTTCGTACAAAAAATGCCGAGTTCTCCATGCTAATTTCCATCATGAGTGCTAACTACGATTGTATAACAAAGTTTTACCATCTGCGGACGATGGGATCTGCGTGCTCGTATAACCGCATTTATGTCGATACCTTTTTGTTATATATCTTACTGCCGCGTGCAGTTTTCTTCATTCATGTGAATAAAGACTATTCTTCTCTTTCTTCAGTTGTTGCTGCTGATCTAGCCAGCGGGCACCAGCTCCGAAAGCGATGGGGTCCTGGACACTGTGCACCATCGGCCGCCTCAAAACCGACAATCTTTTTTACTCAAATGCGCTACCGGTGTTCTTTTGTTTCCGTACAGAATGACGAATTGAATATCTCGATATAGTAATTCATGATACGATGACACAGTTGTAGTGGGGGACTTTAATATCCATATATTTACTGAGCTAACCTTCTGTTCAATAGTTTTGACAACCGTTAACATTCCCTGGGCTGGATTGTTAATACACATTTTCGTCAGCTCACTTCTGAGCCTACTGGGATTACTGCTACTGGTAGTACCACGCTAGGTTTAGTATTAATTTCTAGTTCTGAAACGGTTGCGAGTTGTCATATCGAAGATGCATTTGGCACATCAGATCAATGCACAATGTTTTTTGATCTATCCATCCCTCAAACAGAACGAGACACCATTTAAGAAACGTCGAAATTTCCCTAACGACGGGTATCGTACAGTCAACAAAATTATTGCATTAACAAATTGGTATAGTAAGATATAGTATATTCTTAGCTTGCGCTTTTGTTGACGATGATGATTGCTATGATGCCCTTGCAGCCAATGTCCACGCTATAATCTCTAGTACGATTCCCTTCGGCTCTGTTTGCTGCCGCAGTCCTTTTCCACACACGATCGAAAGCATCACTGCTACTGTTCGATGCTGTTGGAAAAAAAGAAATTTGACTGGATTTCGACCATCGAAAGGTGCAACCCAAAACTTAGGACAGTTTTATTTCGCTTCAAAGTTGGTTATGCAGATCACCTAGCTAGACATGCCAACATTCATAAGTACTATTGACATGTTGACGGGAAGCGTAACCTAAGCGGCCACATCTGACTCTGTCTTGGAAGCTTCGATGAATTCACCGCTGACGACAATGCGCCTACCTTTTTCAACGCTTTCTTATGTCCATATACACAGCTGATAACAACTGCGCGGATTCTGATATGCCTGCGATCTTGACAATTCCATCTTCTAGACTACACTGATATCGATAATGTCTGCGTTAATAAACAACTCAAATATCTTCCCTCCCATAAAACCATCTCCTGATGGCATCCCCACGATTTCCTCAAAAGAATCTCATAAACCGTTTCAGCTCCTCTTTGTCATTTATTATGCCAGTCGCTCGTTACCGCCTCAGTTCTTCGGCAGAGGAAAGATGCGACCACCAAGATGCCTTCATAAAAACAGGCCTAAGATGGAACCTCAAAACTACTGAATGAAGCCGTCATCTCTGTCTCACAAGGTGCTCAGCTGGAACAATTATTTAACGAAGTTTGTTTTTTTTTTGTTGAGATTCTTACAATGTTTCTTCTTATTTTTCGTTCCTTATTCAGTATTGAGTGTCTCGAATTGACCGGAAATATCGGCACGCACCACATTCTCCCAAAAGAGCTTTTTCGAAGCAATGAGTCAGACTCTGTAATTTTTAGTTAAGATTTCCCCAACATGGTTTTGGCTGCCCTTTTCGTCAACTTCCTGAATGCCGGTATGGAAAACATCACAATAAATATGAACAACCATGCTTTCCTTCACTCTTTCTCGCCAGCCTTCTGCTACGGATATAATAAAACAAAGAACTGAGTACTCATTAGCTTAGGCTTTGCTAACAATCTCGTTCGTTGTATGTCGTGGAGGAGGCAAAGGCAGCTCATCTTTCCCTACCCACGTTCAAACACCAATGTTTCTCATCAGATGGTGACAGCGACGACAAGGAATCGACTTTCTTGCCCCAATTAAACATGTGGCCATTAAGAGATAAATTTTTGAAGTTTTGTAGAGCAACAAATGCCTTTTTTCTTTCAGTATGAGTGACATGCTCATTTGCCGCCCGGTAGCCTCACCTCACGGACTACAGCAGCAACTGCAAAATCTGGCTCACATAATACTCCAGTCGGAATTCATTTGCCAACTTTCACGTTGACGAAAAACCTGTCGAAATATGCTGCTGTCGACTAACGAAGCTACGCAAAAAGGAATCGCTTTTATTCGACATTTCGGGATTTCGTGCCATGATCAGCAATACGTGAAAAACGGCACAATAACAACGACGAATACAGTGACATACTTATCGGTTCCGCAACGACGGCATTACATTACTTTCGAGAGGCAACAAAAATTTATGGCACTGAAATATTGCGAGGAACGCAAATATCTGGTAATTAGTATATGATGGCTCTACTGCATTCGCCTCTATATGTGAACAGCGCTAAAAGAAAACTGGAAGTGAACGTTATTTTCGACGTGAAACATTTGCCGAGGAAATCATTGGTGCCCTAAACAATTGCTGCGCTTCCTTAATATTTTACCTATGAGTTATAAATCTATTCAGGATTCACTGCATTGACAAAGAAATCTACGACTTTTTCCAAGGTCCAATTCATTTCTCGCGCGATTAACACAATTCAGTTTGTTACAGCTACAACTTCCTGCACGCAGGGCGCAGCTACTTTATAGTGCCCCTCACGTGGCTGAAAAATTCATGTTTTTGAGGCGACTCCTCTTGAAAATTTCCCAAAATTTCAGACCATTTCAGTGCTTGACCTACGGTTTACGACTTACTCCTAGAGAACTCTGGAATTCGTGAGTTAGCACTTTACTCGACTGCAAATGAAGGGAGAGGGACCCTCATGAATGGTCGGATTGTAAGATGGCGCTATCGTCCAGTCTAGAAAGGCATCGTATCGGTGCCAGGTTTTTTGTCTCACCAGGCTCACCATATAACGGACTTCAAAGAATGGAGAAAGAGAAAAGGACTGAGGTCACCTTGGCTCTCATAATAAGAAGCAAAGGTTAAACAGTTTTCTTTATAAAAGAGGCAGGTCGTTACGTAATATGCTTCTGATCTTCTAAAAACTCTAGAGTTATTGCACAAGGTTCCAAAACATCAGTATTGGATTTGAGGTTCCTTGAACGGAATCGCCTCAAAACTACTGCATAATATTAGCGTTTCTTTTTCGTTGAACGTATTAAACAGGCAGGTTAGATAATGTAGAATAAGCGACAATTTCCACATACAGCAATACAATGACACAAAACGAATACGCAATCACTTCAGTGTGAGCAAAAAGGCACAATTTGCTGTCCTTCGTCACTAGTTTTCGCGTTGACGAAGGCATTTATCAGACTCTAAAAATTCGCTCTATTGTTTGCGTAATACAAAGGGACTATAACAGCAGCGACGCTCTGAACGTTGAAGTAACCGTAATAGTTGACGGCTGATGCAACTATCTAACGAAAACCGTCGATTTCATGTGCTGTTTATGTGGTCCTGCAATTTAAGAAACTTATTTGATGCAGTATACCTGCAATATCTCTCGCAACGCACTCGATGGATTCCGCTGCATTCCTTTCTGCTTTTAGCCACATACTCTTCCATCTGTGCGCCTGCTTAACCATTACTGAAGAAAACTACTTGAATGTATTTATCCCGAAAGCTGCACTCCGAAGGAGCAAATTTCGAGAGGCGTTGAAAGACATTGAGCAATATCCACCGGTTTTATCTCGGCGCCCTGCGACGTACCCGTTAGATTCATCTCGAATACACGTCCTCCTAGCGACTGGAAGAACGCCGTTATGAGATCCTGGAAAAGTCTTACAGAGGAGGGTTTCTTCACTTCATTTTAGCGCAGCTATCAGATGTAATCTGGCACGTGCCATTACTACTGTTCTGCCCTCAACATTTAAATCAATATGCTGCAAGAAGGGCGGCAATAGCTCAGTGGTAGAGCACCCGCTTCGCGTGCGGGGAGACCAGGGTTCGACTCTCGGCTGCTTCCGACCATACCACTGAAAGCCCAGCCAGCGAGTGGTTAACGATAGGCTAAAACAGCTAAAGGATGGATGTGCTCGGCGTGCGATTGCATCAGTACATCGAGACACTGCACCAAGGCCCGAGCAGTAACGTGCTAACGTGATATGTTGCGAAAACGCAAAATGCGAAAGACCGAAATAACGCATCGTTCTGAGCAAGATGGCTTCACAAAAGCTCCTCATTTGCCTTTAGTGAATCAAACCAATTTCCTTCCGGAAGTGGGATGAAGACAAAAGGAGGCGAGGATTAAAGGAAGGGAGGAGGCAAGGGGAGGGGATGGAAGATTGCAGGATGTTGCTCGTCATCTGCTTGTCGATTTGAACCATTCTTATACCGTCTATCCAGCATATTCTTTTCAATTACCAGACTCTATAAGATGAGGTATCAATTGAAAACTATTATTACACACATACAATCTGCACTTTCATGTCATTTTGTGCAATTTAAACACGACAATTGCCTGCGCAACATAAAAAGCTCTTAGAAAGCAATCAAAATTTATGCATGAAGATATTGATGTGAATTCCAGGTTGCCCGTTAAAAATATGGAAAAGTTTTATGTGATAAACCTTTTCGATTCTCACAGTGAAAAGATTCCCACCTGACTGTACGGCAAGCTCGCAAACCTGACAGGGATTGCGTTGCTTGAATATTAAACGCTAATAACGATTAGTAACAAGAGACTCTCAAGTGAATATATCAACAAAACAGAAGCCGTTTAAACCCAGTTCCTGCTAACTAATTATCTCGATTCCTTGAAAATGAATAAAATGAGGTAACAAAAGTCAGCCTCATAGAGGTCAAAACTTACACTATCTGTGCTACAATCTTCTAAATTCGACACAACATCGCAGCTATACGGAAGACGTCGAAGAATAACGATGACCAAATTCTGTGATATATATCGCAAATTCACAAGCTGGATATTGCAAGGAAGTGGTTGGAACAAAGAAGCTCGTGGAAGTGAAATGCCTAAAACCAGAGGTACATTATCCTGAAAATCACTACTAATTGATTTGTTTCACGCATCATATGAGCCCTCCATAACTTTCTCATTACCACTGCAATTGAAAGAATCATGAGAGTTTGTGATTCTACATAACTTTCAATGGATTAAATCGTCTACACATACACTTTCGTTATCTTACCTCTTTGAACGATTCGCGTAAAGCGTTGTATATCTACTGTTCCATATAATTAAATTTACGCAACCTCTGCTCTTATTACGTTAGTTTTGTCAGACTTTTTAATTTCATCTATAAGCAGCTGAACAGCAGCACCCGCCATGCACCTTTCAAAAGTGGTCCACCTAATAAACAAATGAGGCTGACCATTGCGTTGTTGTAATGCGATAAACAAATCCGCCGGATAAATCAGTTCATCGAGAGATCGCTGAACGGTTGAAGAGTGATAAAGTGTGAATTCGTTTGAGTAGCTCTGCCGTTTCTCCACGATAATTCGATATTTCAGCTCTGATGGATAACTCTAAAAGCACTGTAATATCTTAAAAGTACGCCATTTAAATATGGCGAATTAGTGCCATTTAAAGATATTTTGCAATATACTTCTTTGCTTCACGTGGCATGAAACGAAGGAGAATAGTGCAGGCATGCATTTCTTTTTTGCAACCTACGATTCTTGGTTGCTTCACTGCCGACTGCCGTTCCAAGAATTCACCAAGTGGCGGTTGGTGTCTCTTGAAACCGTTCAGGAATCATTTCTGAGATATTGTCTGAAAAAGATGATCGTGAGGAAATAACGTGAGAAGTGATCACTTTTTTCCACATTTGGTCTCCAGAAAATGTGACACCCTATAAAATAGCATATAAAATGAGTCCAATCAAACTGTCACACACAAAATCTCGTCGTGAACATAACAGTACTGCAAGGATGACAAAATCCAAATGAGACTGTTCTAACAATCTCAAAACTTGCTGCAGATTAAAAAATTCATGGTTGAGAGCTAATTACGCTCGAGGTCTTCTAGAAGGTCAAACACAGTGTGTATTTTGGAGAACGCGTTTCATCAACTCCATTAAGAACAGATAGGATTCAGCCCACTTGGAATATTGCTACTCTATACAGCAAACCTATCAATCGCTGAGTTATTTTCAACTGAAGCATTTTATTCGCGATAGATAAGGCGCTTCATATAATCTACGAAAAAGTTGAAACATCACCTTGTTCACGAAGAGACGATTTGCAGTTCACGAGCCTGCACGATTTTTCATCAGAATCTGCTTATTTCTATCTTCCGTGTATTTTAGTGTGTTTATTGATGCTACTATGAAACACAATAATGGAATCCGACATAGCGAAATTAGTGCCAGTGGAAGAGACTACGAAGATTACAGTTTTTATGCAACGGTTTCTAAACAAGTGCGGAAAAAATTGAAACTCTGTTCAGGGAGCCCTCATCTCGAAAAGGCTTTACCTCGCTTGCCTCTCCAAAACCAACTCCCTTTCCATCGTCGCCAATCAACCTTCTATCTAACATGAGGTCTAGACTTCCAGACGTTGAAGAGGTCACCCCAGTCGGCTGTCCAGCAATCACGGTCAATCGCACGCGTGCATCTTCAATCATTGCTTCACTTGCCATCGGGTAGATGTTTGCTTCTAATGGGATATTCTGTTCGTACCTACAAAACTGAGGCAAACTCATACCAGCAAACGAGGCTTTATTCCCACGCTGAAGGTTATGCATAGTACTTCCATTCATATGGCTGCAATCGAAATTCCTCTTAGAAAAGCTAAGCACAAGTCGCCTGGCATTTTAACAACTGAACGTTTCAGATAAAACTGATTCAGTTAGCCAACCATTGTCATGCAATTTTGTAAGTTTCCGTCTTGAGGCCTCTTTTAAAAAAATTTGATCAAAAATTCGCATTACTTCCCATTCCGGTTGCAAATGCTCGATTTTCAATGAGAGTAAAAAACTGACCAACCTCCTTCGCATAAGATGAAGCCCATTGACGTCGGTGTAGAAGGTATTGTTGTTATCGATTGATGTATGCATGTGCATGAGAAGTGTTATGTCGTTCAGCTGTGTCGCATTCGACCAGATGTTTAGATGGAGAGATCGTGAAGAAACGCTTCGCTGATGCATCATCGTTAGTGCATAACTCAGTTCTGATGATACTCGCTGATAGATCGTTGAGTACAGCAAACCACTCACCATATACGTTTCCCTCGCGTCGGTTTTTCGCAAAGGCTAGATTTGAGAAATAATAAACATTCTCATCATTTGAAAACTGTAATTTAATATAAATTTTCACTCCGATTACATTCGTTATTGAAAAGTTACCATTTTGTTTCTTATGCTTTTCGTCCGTGAATGAGAGGCAGGGCTGTAATGATCGCTTATGCAAAAAGAAAATAGAGAATTCCCATGTACGAGTGGTCTAATGCTTTTACGATTTTAGCTGTCGCAGATTGAACATAACAGTTTTGTACGACTCATCCGATGAAAATTTCCCGACTCCTTTATGATCTCAGTTGTGCTGGGACAAAATGAACTTCGATGACCCGTCATTCAGCAGATTTTCTGAACACATCAAGTAAGCATAATCCCCGTAACGAGTTTCTTCTTCCACCGATATTCATTCGAAACAGTCTTTTTGCTGGAGCTGTTAATTGTTATTAGCACAAACCGGACTTAAGTACTTACATTTACTAATTAAAAAACGTTCTTGTTGTTCATGAACATATGAATGTAGTCCACAAAACTTTCTACAGAACTGCTAAGTTTAGCAGAAGGAACCGATTTTCGATGTTCCAGTAAAGGTCAAGGATAAATTTCAAGAACTAAGCAGACGAAGATGGGATCAACTCTACGATAAGTAACAGGTTGAAGTTTGAGCAAATAATACCGAAGCTTTCCTTAATTTGGTCCACAATATTCAAAAATATTGTTGTTTAAACACATCTCAAAAGTTTAGAGCAGAAAAATCGCCAGAACAGTGAACAAAAGCTGTTACATCGTGAAACTAGATCTAGACGCGCTCGAACTTGCTAAAACGACTGGCCACTTTGAACCAAGCAAATATTTAATGGATCGATAGCCTGATTTCATACAAATGTATAATTTTCACGAACCTTCGGTTTGTTGTTTTTATCGGTCATCATCACGTAGGCACCACCACCATCTTTTTGTTTAACGAAGTGTATGTCGAAAGCGATTTGCTCGCCAACGCTTCTAAGTTTTAACACCTGAAGCAGGATTTTTCTTAATTTTGCATAGTTGCAACTATCATTTGCGTGCTGAAAAACGCATAGGCCTTTTCGATCATCTCAATAATGGTTGTCAAGTTCATAAAGTACTGTCACTTTAAGTACTATCGACCTACCTGCACTTTCAAAGTTACACCTTCAATGCAAAGAGTTAAAAGCGATATCATTCGCAAAACTTTAGAAAGATTGGTTTTGTAATATTCGCAGGATCTCAGCAACCATATTCGCGTCCGTTTAAAAAAAAGTTGAAATAAAGCGATTATCCTTTTGCTATGAGACAATTCTATTATGAAGCATGACTTTCCTTGTGTAGGTAAGGCTGATCAAATTTGACCAACGCTTTAGCAAATTTGCCTTTGCCACTAAAGTTGACGGAATTAGTGGTAGTAGATCGACATGCAGTATCTATAGACGTGGATGTGCCGACAGCATACCTCATACACTCATATTTTCAAATTAATATATAAATTTAACGGCAAATCGAAACTACTGCATTGCATGGAACTCTCAGATTAGTTCCATTAGCGCGTGACAGCAGATCTTATCAATTTCACTGTGGACTGTACCAGGACTACTTCAGAGACTGTCAGAACACTGCAGACTAAGTCAACCTTAAGAGTGCTTTCTGAACTAGAAGTCGCATTGGTACACAATTCGTTAGAGGGCTTTAAGGCCTAAGGAACGTTATCAGATTACTCTGACACAACGCATGCGCAGTGCATTATACGAATTAAAAAAGTGAGAGCTTTCTCTCCCTTTTTCTTATCTATAGTGGCTCCGCGATACACAAAACGAAAAGTAGAAGATCGGAAAAAAACCTTAGAATGGAGTTTTCAAAAACGCGTTAGAAAAAAATTTCGACACTGAAATAAAATACGTTCAAAACAAAATCAGAATAAAATCCGAACTCAGATGAAATTTTCGTGCCTTCAAAAAGCGATGTAGCAATGAAGGTATAAACCATATGTCCAGAAAATTCTCCAACCAAGCGAATGTGTTATAAGCAATAAATCAAAGAACTCATACATTGCTTTCATCCTTCATCGGATTCCAGTGGAGGAAATAGAATATGTTCTCCATCTTTAGCGATCCGTTCAAAGAATTCACAGGGAAGCGCAATCTGTAAATCTGTACATATTGCCAACATAGAATGAATCTGACAAAGTTAACTTTATCCGTAGTTTACTTGAATATGAACGGAGATAAAAATGACAGAACAAGCATACGATTCGGAAGTATCTCTTAACCCAACAGAAACTCATGGATTTTTTCGAGATCGAAATGCTTTAAGCGACATTAAGAAGTTTATTCCACACTCGGGCGACCCGGAAAGGAAAAGAATTATCAACTGAATTTGTGGTTGAAACTCGCGGAAACAATGGAAGACCATAAGCTCTTGAAAAATTACATCGATCAGAACAAGAAAACGCTGAATCAAATATAATAGTACAGCAACAGTTAAGAATTTTGAAAAATAATGAGAAGTAACTCAAGCCAGCCATACTCTATCGATCTTTGGCCGAAAATGCTTAAAATAGTAGCAAATTTCGGGCTGTATGCGCGCAGAAAAGTTTTTCGGCATGCTATTTTGAAATGCGAATCCCGTGAAGGATGATAGAACGACTGCCAGCATCTCAATTTCGGATTTTAAAAAAGCGAACCAACTCGTAGTGGACAGTAGTGGGTAGAAAGGTAACGTGTACGACAGTTTACTGTTGTCGTTTTATAACTCACGATGTCGCATTCAAATTCCCTTCCAGCATGCTGCTATTCTCGATTAAGGCTTACTACCCATATTTTACATCGCCAACAGCACCAGTCATAGTACTCCATGGCAGAACGGAAACAAAACGAGTGCAAGCAGAAGACAAAGCGGAATAGAATCAGAGTAGAAATAGTGAGCATTTTCATGAGATGCTTTCTGAAGTGAGATGTCCTTTGGAAAACGGGAGGAAAGCATAGAGTGGTTAGCGAGCAAATTGAAGAACTCCGTCATAAAAAGACATGCGGTGACAGAAATCTGCAAATTCTCTGTTCGGAATTGCATTTTTACGCATATTTTCTACAAAACCCTGATTTTAAATAGTCTCCTCGAAATATGCTCCGCTCCTACTCCCTTTCCATCCTTTTCTCCACCCACTTATGCTTCTTCCCTTTCGCATGTATCAAAACAAGGAGGTACGAATAATAGCTGTGTCCTATGCGATGAACTGCCCGAAAAAGGCCGCAGTAATGAAATATTTAAAGACATTCTTACCAATGACACGTTTTTTATTGTGCTGGTATTTCGATACGCAACGCTTTTTTTCGTAATTTCCAAGTAAAAACAATCTCCATGTCAATGCAACTGCTTATCACGCGCGCCCTTCAGAGAAATGCAACACCTTCATATCAAATCATTTTGGATTTTGCGCTCATATGGCCAAAAAACCACATTTTTGGTTTCATCTTTTGCAAAAGAACGACAAAAAATGACAAAATTTTCACGGGGAACATACTCACTTTTGTTGACACCTAGAACAATTATAACAACCAATTGTCGACAGTTTTGTTAAGGCAGGTGGAATGGATTGCTTCATCAACTGCACCTCTGCAACAACGAATGCGTCGAGTGTCACATAAAAAGACAACTGAAAAAAAGATAATCGCATTATCCCTTGAACTCTAATAAACCGATATCCGTATGAAAATCGTAAAATTCAACGGATATGGAGTTCCCATTGGCTAATCTCGTCGTGAAGACTGCTAATACCGAAATTCTTCCTGGTGCTGTTACAACAATACTCATCTTCAACTTCAGCCTATTATCTACTTGGAAACTGTCCAGCCAATTCGATTTCGCTCTAAAATACCGTTGAGTGGGTTACAATATATTTGAAAAGCAACATCGTCTGTTAAGGTGGCCCTCCCTCAAACAGAGGGTCTTTCTTCAGAATACGTAAAGGTTCTTTCAAATGTTTTCTCCCGCAGGAACAAATGCAATTAGGAAACTGTTCATCTGGAAATATTTCTGGAACACAATACACTCCATGACTGATTGCCTCCGTTTTATCAGACCTCATCCCGCCTCATATCGTTTTCCTTCCCTCCAGTCAAAATCCTTTCTCAGTGCCGCGTTCTTGCAACCACGTAATAAAGTTGCTCTCCTCAAACTGTGCAAATTTTTGGATTGAAAATGTCACATACGCCAGTTTTCGTCACTCATATCACGCGAAAAACTTTACATGCGAACATTTCGTCACAGCGACCAGCGCCGATCTTTCAAGTTCAAAAATAACATTCTGTTGTTTTTACGCAAAAAAATCTCCTCGACAGTCGACATGGTGCGGTAGGAGAAGCGAAAGAACGCATTACCCTGAACAGATCATTGTTGATGCCATCGTAGTCGAACAAAGGTCCCACTTGGGCATCAATTTCACGACCATTATAGATTACAGCGACATTGTGCGTGGTTGTACGTACCGTTATCAACTGCCGCGAACGGAATGAATTCTGGTTGAAAACCGTTAAGTACAATCTTAAAAGTTGGCGATTTTCTCATTCTCTTTTGAAAATTATTCTCATTAAATTCTCATTCTCATTCGATTATCGGAACGAGATAACGATAAAGACAGTGCACAAAATTTTTAAATGGAAGAGACCTTTTTGTTTTTGCTAACGTTCAGGAAATTGTGCTCCGCGGAATATGTTTTCATTGTTGGTGTCGGAAGCCCATTTTGTTGTCAAAATGAGAACACATTTGAACGATCGACCTCGCCTACACATATGCCACAGTGATGGCATACTGTTCAACAGTGACACCATTCGCCTTTTCATAGCGTGTTGAAAAAAATTATGGCAGCGTTCGTAGGTGGGAGGCTGAGGTGAGGCGAGCTTCCATCAGCCAATTTATTGGGAGTTTTCTGCTGGTAGCTCGATCTCTGGAGGAAATTCTGCACAGCTATAACAAAACAAGAAATTTGGCGTCTTCGACGCATTCTGCGCTAAATCGGTTGATGTCGTGTTAGTTAAAAAGAGAATTTCGAAAGAAACACGAGAGGATTTAAGAAACAGAAATTGGCAGTCCGGATATCCGCCAATTCCATGTGCCTCGTCATCAGAAAATTTCTATGGACGCTTCTTTAGGCAGAGTTTTTTCTCCATTCCAACTGGTCTGAGCTCACCTTTCGCTGTGGTGACGAAAGCGAAGAACATTCTGTGGCAGCAGTTCAAATGTCATATTATTTGGTGGAATATCAATCTGTAAATATCGCCGAGTTTTGAAAGCTGTTCTTTTGCGATGCTGAGTGAAAAATTTGAGAAATTAAGCGAGTCAAAAATGGTAAGCCTTGTTCAGTTGCCTTTCACTTATTAACGATAAGACTTCAAACTGCACTTCTGGGATGACCCAATGATAGGGATGTTTGGAAAGCATTAGAGATAGCACGTACAGCGCGGGATGAAGTGGAGTGGATCTCCGTCGACTGGTGACCAATGCTGCAATAACAAGACAGCTGCCATAGTGCGAATTCGGACAAGTTAGGCAAAACAGTGAAACCGCTCCCATCCATCTCATTCAGAGGACCGTATCGGATATTCTGCAAAAGTTGCAAACAACCCCCTAAATCGTCTATTGTTTTCCTCATATTCCGTACCTGGCCCAGCGATCCTTAGCAAACGCCTCTAACAAAAGTAAGAGATGAAGGGAAATTGGATTTGAAAGTCGAACAGTCTTCTGTACGAACTACAACAGCTTTTAGAAAATTATTCGAAGTAACTGGAGATGGGGAAGGAGATTGTCCTAGCAGCCGCCCAAAGAGTGATGGAGAAAGTGATAATGATAGTGACGCTGAGCGATCGCACAACAAATGAGTCGCTTCATGGTACAATCAAAGCGAAGAAATTTATGAAGGATGCAAGAAGAACTAAGTTTTCATAGAAAACGAGATGAGCACTAATAGACGAAGAATGTTGGGCACGGTGACGTATCCGATGGCAACCGGGGTAAAATTGCGAAAGGGAATAGATGGTAACCTAAGCTAAAATTATGCGGTTCGATCTCCAAGGATCTAGACCAAAATTAAATACGAGCAGCAACGAATGACAATGTCTGGAGTAATCTTTAGGAGTTCAATTCTCTTATTGAACGATAGTCTGTGGTAACATCGACTGGTTTAAAGATTATTAGTTATTGTGACATAACCCCTAGATATTCTTCTATGGTGGGCTTGTAGAGGAATGCATGTTATGCGGTCCACCTTAGAGAGATCTGAACACAGCTAGTCCTTTTGTGATGACATTGGTTACATTAGCTATATTGGCTGAGCACTGTAGATTA
Source organism: Toxocara canis (assembly GCA_000803305.1). Classification (NCBI taxonomy): domain Eukaryota; kingdom Metazoa; phylum Nematoda; class Chromadorea; order Rhabditida; family Toxocaridae; genus Toxocara; species Toxocara canis. The sequence goes on along the minus strand of JPKZ01000187.1, from coordinate 359,128 downwards.
GAGAAAGAACAATACAGAATGAAATCGAATATGTAGAAAGAATAAAATAAAAACTGGATGGATCGTCAATGAACTTACGGATGAAAGCGATCGATTCTCATTGGAAACTCGCTGCAATTGCGTTATAAACTTTGCATGTTCCATAAAGATCCAGTGAAGACTTCTACACAGCCTGAAACACGCGAGATCTCTTAGCCGTACAGATAAATTCTTATTGAGTTGTTATGTTACCACTTCATAATTTCGTTTCATTTCGCGCGATTCTCGAATACAACATTTTTATAATCGGTGGTGACCTGCTGCGACGATAGAATCTCTTTTGCAAAATGTTGATAAGCGTAAAGTCGCACGTCTTAAAATGTTGCTGTCGGATGCAATGGGCCACTCAGTACTTTAGTGCAATTTGCAACGTGACCTTGATAAGCGGCTTGTGTGGGTTGTAATAGCAGCACAAAGTGATTTTGGCACCTGTTGAAATAATCGAGCATAACCAATCTTCGACTTGTGCCCGTAATTGCATCGTGATGTTGAAATAGTGCAAGATCTCTTCGTGCGATCTCATTCACAATGCTAACATCCTCTGCCTTAGCAGCCACACGTAACAGATCAAGCCCACGCAGTTTCGCCTGAAAAAAGATTTTTCTGGAGCCAGCTCGTTGACTGCTCCGGCTAGATAGGTTTTTCAGAGCGAACAATGAGACAACTTCCTTAAAGTCGATGCCAATCTACTGTTGTAAACGCCGCTCAAACGAAGAACTTTGCAGCAGTATTTTTCCATCAACAACCTTGTCCCGCTGTTTCGTAAAGAGAACGTTGCATGAGAATAATGAAATCTGTGGGAAGCATTACAGCATGTAATATTTATAGGAGGAGGTGCTGTTTGATGTAGAAATAAGCTGTAACAATCGCCTGCCATATTGCTATCTAACCATATTGCAAAAGCCCTGAAATGATCCCTCAATATTGCAAGTATTATTGAGACTCTGGTAGATAAGTTCAGCGGAAGCACAAGCAATTCTGGGTGGGGTTCATGAACCGCCGTATGAATTTCCAGCGCCCATTCTTATTGGCTATGCCAACAAGCTAAACCGGAAATCCCGCCTTTCAGAACTTCTAATCACAAATCGATTTCAGAGCTCATACTTCTCTTTTTATTAGCTAGTTCTATGCTTCGATTTCATACTATTTAATGTTCGAAATGCTCGTGTAAGCCGTGCCTGTACGATGCGTTCAAGGCGTTTGTGGTAGGGCCGATGATTGTAGAAACCTGTCCAACTGCCATGTAAACTGTTTAGGTTGTCCACATACGGAAAGAAGTCGCCGGACATTAATGGTAACGACGTTTCATCAAGCGAACTGAAGTAATCAGAAACTGTTCCGAACCGCACCTGAATGTTCACCACCTGAGATCATCATCGATTGAATATCGGACCAGCTTTTGATATGAAAAGGAGAAACGTTTTGCTTAGTCGGCAGAATTAAAGAACAGGGAAAAAGATGGATCGAAGGATGGAAAAGTACAATGCGAACGATCGAACGTAAATGTACCATTACGATGTACTTTGGCGCTTAGTTCGCAAAATACCAACTCGGCACTTAATCAGAAAACTATCCATTTCCCAGATATGCTTATCTGGCCACCAGCTTTCTTTATGTATGCCTTCAATCTTATCGTCATTCTTCAAGAAACTTTTGCAAGTGTGGAAGAGAAAAATGTTACTTTCAGATAATAATGAGCATCGACAAACGATTAACGTGTTGCCACTTTCGATACGATTAATTGCGCTGCGACATCGCGATAGGACAAGAAACGCCAAGTGATCTGTTTAGCAGAGGTGGCAAAGCAAACACGAACATCTCTGTGCAATTATCCGCAAATTTCATACCAGATCATTTCGCAGAGATACCAATGTGTTTTCATTCGTGAAAGCATCATCAAAATAGAGCGCTATTCCCGTCCTTGTGCTTCGATCTTGCGCACTTTCTTAGGTAATTTCGATTATTTACGTGTTCGTTTAGGTAAGCCTTTATGCCAACGTTTCGACTCTCTCCGTTATAAACATAGCAAATAGCCTCTAATTTGAGATTACCCATTTTTCCTACTTTCTTTTTTTCAAGTCTCATAGAAGAACCATTTTTCCAACACATTCAACAGAAATTATAAGACTTGTGAGTAATCAAAAGATTACAACCCCACTTTACTGTTTATTATACATTTCGGAATCCTTGAGAAGTTCAAAAATTTGTTCTTTTATGGCAACTGGCCTAAACTTGTCTAACTTTAGTGTCCCTGAGAAGAACTCAGAAGAATCACGAAACAGAGGAAGCTTTGAGTAAGCTTTGTAAACAGTATAAAAATGCGGAAAATTTTTCAGCTGCATTTGAGCATTTATTAGGTTCACTGTAAACCAGTGATGAATTGATATATTTTTTAGCGCCATCCATGCCAACAAATGCCATTTTTCCGCTGTTTAACAGTTCTTGTGCTTTCATTTAGAACACAGCTACGAACACAGTGTGCTATTTGCGACGAGTGATTTATGCGAACGGTGGGAATGCTATTCACGCTTCTAGGAAACAGATGCGAGCGTATTCCGATGTCATCGTTCGGTTGTCAGGCTCTTTATCGCTGAGCCAAACACACATTTGAACAAATAGTGGAAATTTTACCAGGATTTTTGGAGGGACAGAAAGCACATGTAGGCAACAAAGTATAAGTACTATGTAGTGCACTATAACGTTCCGCTAAATGTCACCACACCGTTCTCGTTTATTCCACGGAAACAAAAGTACGTTTGGCACAGTGGTTTTCTCTAATGCGATATTTATTCTTCGATACGATATTTAACTTGATATCGTCACTTAAATGGGAGTTTTTGAATTCCAAGCTGAGAACACTCCGCTCTAAACGTTCAATAAAGATTCCTTTCCTCGCAGCGATCTACTGTTACCCTAATCCGTTTGCCATGAAATACTTCCATACACATAATGTTTTGTCTGCCCTCGGTACAACCATCACATGCGCTCAGCAGTTACTGATTAAAATGGACTTTACCGTCATATTGAATTGAGAATGAGTGTTAATATGGGAGAAAATCGCTGAATAAACCCGATAAAGTTGAGGCAGATCTCTCGCGTCAGAATACGCGAAATCGTCTCCTGCAGCAACAAGCACAGATCGGGAATTGTAATACGGTTGAAGCTGTCGGTACTGCCCTGCCATCTGTTGGGCGCTGCAGAAAATGCTCAGTGACATCGTGCAGGCGCTGTGCTTCTAATTCTATTATGTAGCTGGAAGGCGTGCAAATGCATGATCACAAAAGTGCAACTACGAGCTGTGGTCATGAGTTTATTGCATTTGATTAGGCGCAATATCAGAATTCGAGAGCTTGTAAAAGAAGGGTTCATGTTTCCACAAAAAAATATCCAATATGCAAAAGGACTCAGTTAGAGGGCTCACAAAAAACGAAGTGGAAATTTAGTTACATAGTGTGACATTATTTGTGAAAGCAAAAATGCATCTGGATAAAGCGAAATACAACAGTTTTCCCCTGTTAAGACCCCGCTAGATCTAACGTCGACGGAGCCCTCCTCTGTTGAGGGATTTTTTCCCCCCTATTACATCGACAAACAGAGAGGACAAATTTATGACAAAAATTATTTTCGGACTCCTACAAAACACTCTGTTCCATTTTGGTTATCATTTTATCGGCGACCGGCTACCAGGATGAGATGTGCAGTTCACGCAATCATCTGCGACAGGAATAACCTATCGCGTTTTGTCTACGCGTGGTTCTTACTGTTCTCGTTGCGAGCGATTGACAGAATTCGGTGGCTGCGTTCTAATTTCTCACTCAAAAGAATTTGCGAGGCCGACAGAGACGAAAACAAAATGTTAAAATGGTGGAAATTCGTAACTATTCAGCGACTCTATCGGGATCATCCGACGCCCTCTCAGCGCAGAAGCTTCTTGCTGAAGGAGACACATCAAATTTGCAGCAGATAGAAGAATCGGGACCACATGCATCAGCGGTCGTATAGTAGGTTCGCGGAAGAACACTGACGATGGGGGCCCACTTTAATTCCTTAACGAACACATTCTTTGAAAAACAAATCCACTTCGAAATAGAGCACACATACCAATGGTATCCTGCTGCAAAACTAACTGTTTCTCATTAGAAAACGCATTAACTAGCAAAACCGAACGGAAATATTATGACGTAGGTTGGATATCAACAATAAGCATATTTCTTTATTTTTCGGAAAAAAATTTAGCCAATATTGGAAGTAGCGCTTGAATATTCACAGTCATTGATGGTGATTTTTACTAGAAAACGTTGAATTGGAGATCATTGAATGGAACATTGGCACATGCAATTGCTTATGGACGCAGACATCTCAGAGGTGCTGACAATTCAGTACTTGAAAGGTTGTCGCGTTGAATTGCAATCTGTTTTTCTCATGAAAAGTATTGCGTTCACAAATTGGAAGTAAACTCATGCGGTATAGCTCATCTGAATAACTAATAAGGTTGCAGTGTATTACGACCATATATCGTTATCGATGAGCGGACAGTAGCTCAGTGGTAGAGCTCCGGCTTCGTATGCGGGAAGACCTGGGTTAGATTCCAGGCTGCTTACCCGACGGGTCGCCAACAGGCTGTCCACCACGTGATCCGAAATTGCTCAAAACAATCATGCGTGGGCATGGTTGTCAGCTGCATCGATACGGGAATCGATGAAATTACAGCTAACTTTGCAAAGTGAAGCGCTATGAGATCAACGATGCAGAACAACGCGGATGTACAAGGACGCATACAATAGATGCTGTTTCTAATAGGAAGCTAAAGTTGCATCATAACGTATAAAATTTCATTAACGCAGACCTTACATCTATGAAAGTGAGAGGATTTACTATTTCGTTCTTAATAAAAAACACACATATGCAAGAAGTTTCGTTAAACAGCACGTTCATCGATGCAACGACTTTATAAGAGATATGTGGGAGCCTTCATACGGGTTGTTGTCTGAGAAAAGAAATAAGATTCTAATCATTACGCAATTAGTTTTGGATAGCCAAATGATGCGGCGTTTTGGGGGCGTATGAATATCAACAGAAAAGCCGAGCACGCTCGATAAAAAAACTCGTTAATCAAAAAATTGCCATGATCAGATGCAAATGCTCTAATAAAAATAGACGAAATCAATAAGCGAACCAACGTTTTTGTGTAAAACGATGTGAGACAGGTCTCCTTTATAGTCGCCAACAGCGAACTATAATCAAGGAAGGTTATTATGATGTAAAGATTTGAAAGAGATGTTAAGTTGACTTACTATGTCCCATGGTTGCACCCACTTGTAATGAAGACGATGCATCATCTTCATTTGTTCTTTTAACACCGCACTAATTCTACCGATTACCATGTGATTGATTCCGGATAGGGATAGCAAATATGGCATCATTGAACCATGCCCAAATGGGTCCACCGACCTAAAAGGAAGCGCACTGAATATGTAAAAAAACACCGTAGTTTCGCAGATGCATACTCGATAGATATGAATATAAGAAAGATTGCAGTTGAGACCAAATAATACGTCTGGTCGATATGGCATAATACATTTATGCTAGCATAAATGTTTCATACCATCTCTACACAACCCACTATATGATCTGAGCTGAAAGTATATTTACTTGTTTCACTGATGATTACACAGTCCAGCAATGTCGAGAAAAATATGAATAAGAAACGACTTATTTGAACAACAAAGGCCAATTTTCCTCAAGGCAAGCTGCTTAAACAATTTTGGACGTTGATTTCGAAAGGAGGCTACGATTTGTTCAACGATATCTGATTTTGCTTATTTTAAACGGTATTTCGCGTTAATACGCTCGAATTTGCTTCCTGATGTACTTTTTCAATTTCTGCAGCTCTATTTTTAGATAATGCGCTCTTTTCCAGAAAGTTATGCTCTCTTGCGATCTACTGCAACATTCCGTATCACTTTTTGACGTTACTGAAGCACCTTAACTTACCTACACGCGGTTACAAATATCTACATGCAACGTGCATCTAAACACAAGGTTGTATAACGCTAATGCACCTTACTATACCTTACTGCACTTTATGAATACTATTTACTTGTAAACGGCTCCTCTCACTGAAGAAAGCTCGTGATATATAAAATCCATCCTTATTGCATTTGCGCCTTCTACTATAGCTGATGGGTGGAAAAAAGTTGCGCTGCAAAGTGTGGGGGAATGGGACTGAAAGATGCGCCACTACTTTTGATCTGTAGAATATGGCGGAGCGCTCATCGGTCGTTGCTTTTCACTCTTCATAGGAACGGCTTTGTTTAACCATATATAGCTTACCATGATGCCTTAGGGGATGTGTTAAGGCGCTTGAGAAGAAACTGATGACCAACGATCATGTTGTCAATTGATGCCCAGAAATACGGCGTCGCTTCATCAGTCATCACCCAGGACCCTCCAGTTACCTCGAAACGGCCTTCTTTGACTAATCTATAAAATTCTTGGGGATGTTTTCAGAGTGCTCAGTAAACAAAGAAATAATCCACATGATCATTTTGCTTTTTTTTTCGCTGGCGCAATGCCTCAACGCACTGCTGAAAGACCATTACCGTGTCTGATTACAAGAACATTTCATCGTCCGGTGACACCTCAGATCATCAAAGTACGTTAGCCACCTTCCTATTAAAAGGGCATGACGCCTGTGATATAAAATAAACGACTTTAGAAAAGTTGAATCCATTTCAACTCATTAACGGAAAAGATTCACCTAACGACATATTAAATGAGGACAGTTCTCCTGTATTGTGAAGAGAATGAAGTAATTACGTACTGATACATTCGAGCCCTGATGGTGTCATTTGAAAATGACCACCATCTCTCCAAAAAAGACACTTCTGACCAAATGAACCTTAGGTCCTTGTACTGGTCGAGGGCGCCAACAACGTTGTTCAGGATGCTGTGTACCTGAAATTCAACGACGCCGTTTAGGGGAAGGAGCCGGGAGGGCAGCACGGTAAGAAGTTGCTGCGGACCAGAAAATTTTGTAAGCGAACATTTTGGTTGTTACATTCCGAGAGACACCGAATATAATTTTGTCTTCTAATCAGTTCGCTTCGTAATTTCCTTGTCAAAAATTTTCATTAGAACCAATGCATTTCTATAAAGCAAGCCGAAAACAGTAGCAAATTTAAGCTGAGAAGATTTCCTATCCGAGCCTTACTCAAACATATATGTTAGAAGATCTCAATAAAAGATGCGTAACGCTCAACAGAAACTTAATCCTTTCGATCAAAATTTCTAAATTACGAAGCAGAATGAAAAGGGAAAATCAAGAACAAGCAAACTCTTCTAGTAACAAAAAACACAAAAAAATAACCCCCTGATAATGAGAAACACAAAGAAGTTAAGCAAGAGAATAATTATGCATGAAATAATAATAGCACCGAATACAAATATCGTTACTGAAAATAAACATGCCACCTTGTTGTCGTAATATTCATCAAACGTTTGCAACCATCCAGGATCCACATGTGAATGTAAAACAACAAATACGTCAACGTGATTAGGCGTAGACCTCTCGTTGTTTGTCATTCTAATCTGATGCCCGGACACCTAAACTTAGCCAGTGGCTCATACAGCAAGGGAATCCATAATGTTTTGACTAAATAAAGATAATCTTCATATTGTGTCGCACTATGCAATGTTCACAAGCAAATAAAACGAACGAATTCATTCATTCAATCTGGACAACAACAATCGAATTTTAACACTATTTCAATCGTTGGTCGCAAAAATAAAAAGAAATCCGTCATGTATTGGAAAGCAATTTAGCGTATCAACTTCGAAAGTTCATGAGAGGCTTGTGCAACTCTAAAATAAAACCAAAAAAATGCATAAAATCAAATTGTCACAAACGAAAAGGTGGAACAAGAAAAAAAGGGTTATTCGAGCCATTTTCTCGTGAATTTTGCGATTGCAGAAAACCTGCAACGAATGTGATGATTGGGAAGAGATCAACTTCAACTCATTTCTTACCGATTTTTGTTTTTCGACATTTTCACCGCAGAGATGGTGTTTATCAAGAATAACAAAATATTCAACAGTCAAACTATGGCGGATTAACCTAACAAATGAAAAGTGCCCTTCAAAATTGCAAATTATAGGAACAATTGCAGGCTTTCCATAACTTCTTTTCGCATTATTTATCTCGCGATAGCCTCGTTGACTCATTTGCTGCGATCTTTTGCGGACTGTGGCGAGGTGTGCAAGAAGGATTGCAATATTTAGAAAGTGATAAATGAGTTTGGTCTTTCTTAATTTGCTGCGTGCCTTGTACTGAATAATATTGCTGAAACCGTTTACAAAATTGCATGAAATTCGGAACTTTATCTCTCACATTATGTTACATTCATTTAACTTTCTTTTGTTGAGCGTTATTTGGGG
>JPKZ01000187.1:300171-349201 GCA_000803305.1 Toxocara canis | reverse complement strand
TGATAAAATAAAGTTACATGACATCCAAACACGCTAGCTGATTCTGTAAAATAGCCTTGTTTATTTTCGCCGTCCATACAATTTTAAATGCATATAAAATCGGGAATGCTGATAAAGTTACATGACATCCAAACACGCTAGCTGATTCTGTAAAATAGCCTTGTTTATTTTCGCCGTCCATACAATTTTAAAGCATATGCATATAAAAGATTATCAGCAACCAACTTAGTCGGAACTCAGCTGCAATCGGTCGGGTGGGGACATCAAAAAGCTATGCAGAATCGAGATTTTTAAATGTTGTTTTTTTTTCAAACCAAACTTATGTTCTCTTTAGCCTGAATTGTTGATAATGTGGAAAATAGGGGCGTCTCATAATCAGCTTCCTAATTTTTCGCATTTATTTCGCTGAGGACTTGAAGGGGTCACTTAGATATCAAGAAGCTGCAACTTTCCATCACCTAGTAAGTTCAACCCAGAACTCGTCTACCATCTTTTTGGCTGCAATATTTCGCTAAAAGTACAGACAATATTTTGCCACAGGCTGTATGAATTGTGTACCTTTTCATTTAAAGAAATAGTTGCGTAAGAATGACTTACAACTATTGAAATATTTTGCACTCGTTGTATCACTTCGCATACTTGCGAGTCGTCACTAGCATATTCGCCACCGAAGGATAGTCGTTGTATTGCGGGAATTAAAGAAATTATCTTAAAAGAGAGCAATTCGGTTTCACGGTTGAACTTTCATTAGGCGAGAATTTTTGCAAAGTTTAGTCGACACATCGACGGTTCGGGTTAACGAATCGAGTCCTTCACAATTTTCAACCCTGCTCTTATGCGTATTTTTGATGAGCTGCGATTATAAACATAATTTTTGCGAAGTTTAATTCCGTAGACAATTCACAGAAAACCTAAAAGTTCTCATCAGTTTTGGCAAAGCTGGAAACTGAAAATCGGGAAGTCTGAAAGATGTGTCAGGAAACTGAAAAAAAGGAAACCATGAAGGCCGAACACAGAAAACCAGGAAAATCAGGGAAGCGCTGGACTTAAAAAAACGTAAACCAAAATTACGAAAATAATATTCGAAAATTCATTTGAACATTCACATGAATCGGCGTATAAATCCGCGTATAAATTTGCCATAGAAAAAAAAAGTGACGTGATTTCGATTTTATTTCTAGAAATCCACAAGCAGTTGTATGAGGAATATGGCAACAGTTTTTATATATGATGGAATTGTTTGAATTTAGAGCATCGCATCAAAACGAAGATGCTAAAACTATATAATAAAATTGGTTTTGATACAAACCTGCTGCAATCTTGAATGAGACGCTATTGAGGTAGCCGAAAACTGCGAAAACTGCAATCAACTCAGCAGCTTGCTATAAGGCTGGCATTAACCTTATAGACAAGTCATTAGAGTCCACTATTTGGTTTAAACAGTGTTAGCATGACTGAGGTGATTCGATGTGAATCGAGCTTAATCAATGGAAGCAACAGCAGCGAAGATAGCATATGGAAGGAGAGTAGTAGCATGGACTGTTTTGAATTTTTTTTAATTTATGCGGAAACGTCTTGGCAAAATTTCTAGTTCTGCCCTTAAAAATTCAAAATAATCTTTGCCGTGTGAAAGTGAAAGCAACACAACTTCGTTTTCATGCGTTCGCTTCGCTTTTCTTAACTTGAATGATTTCGAGAGAAAAAACCCTTAAAGCGGTCGTGCATCATACAGTCAACGAAAGCAAACCTTTGCAACGCGACTTGTCGATGTATCCACAATGGATTGCTGAACGATGACTAGCAGAGCTGATATCGTGACGGCACATACCAGTATTCGCTGCCATCTTTTCATCTGAACTTACTTCATAGAGTCGTAGCGTTCGGATCCCGTATTTTTTGTACAACTCGACCACTCAAAAGTACGACAAGACCGGCATCAAAGTGCAGCGAATTTCTGTCTGTCTTCAAGTGCAGGCAACTTCTCTCGAATCGATAAATTCGTTTGAAATTGGTTGAAGGTAGCTATTTAAACTATGATACTTGACCTCTAGTTCCAACTGCTGCCGAATTGAAAGTGACGGACGGAGACACGGGCACAAGAAAAGCGCGAACACGAGTTCCCCATTAAACAGTTCATAAGCGGAAATTTGCTAAAGCGCGTAAAAAGATTAATAACTGAAGCGGTCTTTAGCTCATACTCCGGCCCTTCCATATTTACTGTACGCCTCCGAAAATTCATTTAACTGCTCTTGCAATGCAGAGGACTGGGACTGAGTAAACCACGAGGGGTTAATCAGTGTGCTGCTAAGACGCAGAAGCTGCGACGGTTAGATACGATATGGTGGTGATCAGTAGAAACAAATGAGACATAATTCCACACAATGTTTCCGATCGGCGAGTAGAAATAACACCTCACTACTTATAGAGGTTGCATGAGCTTGAATGGCGACCATTTGGCTCTCATGACCAGAAAATGAAAATCAAAAGACTGCGGTTATCAAAGGTACTGTTTAGCAACACGACAGATTAATAACGCTCGCCAGCGTACCGCCGCTTACCATTGCGGCTCGCTTCTTCCTTAGAGCTAAAAGCATATAAACAAAATCGCTGGCTACTAAATCTTCAGCAAATCCCCCGATGTCTTTCTCCGCAGAAACGCTTTGTGAACAAGGTGTTACTCGCCTCTGGTCAAGCAACCCTAGCGGAGGCCACTAGGCTCCTGTTTGGTTTTTTGCATGGTCAATACTGGAAGATAGACGGGTTCGTGGAAGAAGTGTGTAATGGGGAGAGCTTTAAGGAGGACGCAAGCAAATGATTCAGAAGAATTTGCCATCATCTCCCCAAAGCCCGGAGCGAAGTACCCTCCAATACCCCCCTTGTAGGCTGTTGGGGTAGGAACCCACATAACTGGAGCTATATAAGCAAGCCCACAGAGCCCACCAGGTCCACAGGCCTTCACTGTCGTTTCATTTTGTACTCTGAACACAAAGACAATCCGACCTTTCCAAACTACGATGCAATTAAGCAGGCTCGTCGCTAACGTATAGAGCGCTGAAGGATCACACAACCGTTGCAGTGGCGAAGGGAGCCGGAGAGCGCAGCAGAGTGTTGGAGAAAAGAGAAAACGAGAAGAACTGATCTCAACTTTTCCGTTTGAAAACTGGCTGGGTAAATAGAGAAATATCGGTATTTAAAGCAAAAGCCAAAAGAGGCAACGGGAAACCATTTTCAGTAGGAATAAGAGTCGGATACCCGGGCGCTGATTCAAAACTTGGATAACAAGGAATTAAGATGAAACTTGGACACCCAAGCGATGAGGTAAAACTCAGTTCCTAAGTATAGAAGCAAAACTCGAAAAAATCTGGTAGAGTGAAACGATCGATATTCCATGATGTGAAACGACACCCCTAATTTGCTTAACTTTTCTAACTGGAAAAGCATTTCTAAAAAAGGCATAACGCAGCAAAAAAATACAGAGGCTTAGCACACTTGAAAACAGCTTCTTGTTACCAGTTTCTTAAAGCAGCATTGCATCTGTAGTGTTGAGCTATTGAAGGTTATCGATGTAGCAGGCTGGTCTTCAGAACGCGTGTTGCTAACAGGAAGTCTGTATTACTATATTTGATTTATTAACAATATTCGGTTTATTGCCTCTGGTCGACTGACCATTGCCAAAGATGCACACAGGAAGGCGTCATGTTGGTTCTTCGATGCCGTACCACAAGCGTTGTTCGACAAAAGCACCTTTATTCCGCTGGACGCCCAGTTTCGTATTTTCTAGTTTTGCTAAAAATACATCACTCCCTTGTTTAATGCCAAAAGTACCATGCTTCACATCCCCTCTCCTTCCTTCCTGCTTTGGCTTCCGTTCCAAAACATCGCTGGTGTTTTATGATGAGCTGCAGCTTTTCGAGTTTAGCAGTTGCTCTTTTTATTAAAAGATGTTTTAGCCACGTAGTTATGTGTTTACTCCAGCATTTCATACTTCTTGCTCTACGACCACATAGGGGAAACGGAGTTACATGGAATGAACTGAAACAAAGTCAAAGGTGGGTTTGTTAGAGAAAAGTGAGGTTGACAAATAAACAAATTTTCTGCCAAAATAATGCGAATGCGAATCATAAATGTGTACCCCCCCCCTCTTGTCTGTTCCCATCCCCCCCTCCCCGCTTTCACCATTAGTCGGTTGGGAATCGTCTGCAAAGTTGAGAATTTCTAAAGTGTGACCAGCAGCCAACAAATACAGCAAATCGACAAGTACTGGAAAGGATTGAAAAGACATCAAAAACTGCGAAATTGCCGATGACTTCGAGGACGGTTAGCGTTTGCAAGGCGCTACCTTTCTTGTGGGCTATTTTCGTAGTTCAGGACTTTATTTGGCGCTAAATTCATGTTCGTTAGAATTTTTGAAGAGAAGAGAGGGGACGATGTCCTCGTGGGATGCAAAGTATTTCATGCTGTGATAGCCTCGTAACCTGTATGCCTTAAGTCGACTAAGAGGGTACTAAAAAGATCCTTTTTTATGCTGTACTACTGCAGTTACTATGACTCCTTCAAGAAGGTGTCGTCTGGGTACTAGGGAATAGATACTTATGCACAGTCATAATTTAACGGGACCAATGAGTGCTCATTTGATGTTACAATTTGAGGTCGCAACATATGCAAATCCTATCTGTCTATGCCTTCGCAAACGATGAACACAAGAGTGGTGTATCTACTTCCTCGTATAGTCAGTTTCATTGCCATGTGATATTCCAAGTGTTGTTTGATACATAAGAGATCTCCCAGTTACATAACTTTTTAAGATTTTATGCATTTGTGCCGATTCTTCATTGCTGTCTTTCGAATGAGATGTTTAGTTAAAAACTTCCAGTGTTTCATTCATCACAAAAGAGTTACGAAAGTTTCGAATCACTGCTATGCATAGTGCTGGTCTGCGTTGTCTCTATTATCCCCACCCTTATTTTTGTTCAATTCGCCACTGGAACTTTGAAGAATACGGATCGTTCTCTTATCTTTGCAGAGATAATGAAAAAGACGAAGCGCATTTGCGTTCTACCAATTCTCTAGTGCCGAGGAGATCGACATCTCAGAGAGAAGCAGAGGAGCTGTCACTCGTTTCCTGAGGTAAAGTACTGTTAAATTTAGCTTTAGTAACGTAATCTCATAAAACCAACATTGGTGCGTTGTACAGCCTACCATATTTCGCGTATAAAATGTAGAAGCTTCATTTTTCGAAATACATTCACGCCTACCATCCCGAAATTTTGCTAAATAAATATTCCGATTAGCCAAGCATTGTTTTACGTCAATGAATTGACACGCTATCAAGCGAACTGAAATGAACATTCAGAACTGCTCATGGGGCTTCGTTAATTTCCCCATGGCGAATCACTACCACACTTTCCAACCAGTATGGGAACTTTTCTAGCGACAGTACAACATTCACCACTATAGCTTTCCAGATAATATCTCGCAACTTTTCAGTAGATATTGCAAATTGTCTTTCAATGACAGAATTTCTTGAAACTGACAAAGGAGTGAAGCCGAAAAGGTACAGATAACGATGCGAAGCGCACATCGTTTTTGAAACAAATTGCTTCATTGCAAGAAAGCGAAAATTTAATCTTTTCTCGTCCTTTAAGAAACCGTCCCCACAAGCCCATGGGAAATCATACTGTCCATCTCAAAACACTGTAGCAACAAATGGGGAGAAGTGCATCGGCATTCCAAGCCAAAATCGAAGTGAGGTTTTGTTTTTTGCTTTCCCTTGCCACTCGATTGTCTCCATTTTGAGTGCCCTCTCTCCCCCGTCGCACAACTGCAATCCCCAGGAGTTTCGAGTTTTTTTCTTGGTTCATGCTTCACTCCATAAGCCTGTAACCAATCAGTTGGTCATTTTGGTTAGTTTACCAATCAATTTGTGCATGAGCTATTCTGTTCGATTTTAGCGAGTCATGAGAGTTGATTTATGGACTGTTCGTTTTGTCGAGGACCAAATGAATGGTATTGAGATCGTTCACAATACGTAAGTAAAATCACACTGTATTCTGTTTCACATGTCACAGTACACGTGGGCGCCGACATAAATTTCTAGACTAGACATTTGCGTTGGCGCCCTTATGCTAATTAAAGATCTCATGCCGACATAGCAATTGTTTCATGACTTGAGTACCGCTGGCGAGGATGCGCTATTGTGCATTATGCTGCTCAACGAGTGGCGCAGTTGCTTAAAGACAGTGCTGTTTTTATTTTATAGAAGCGAAAATTGAGCTGAATTACGTTTTGGCACTTATCGGCAAAATTCAACAATATCGCCAATTAACTTTCTACTAGTATTAGACCTATTTCTTGTCCCCAAAACAACAACGGTAAAGTGCCACTGAAAAGCTAACAACGACAGAATCAAATGCTCATCAGAATGATCCCAGGAATTTAAGGACCAAACACGAAAATTCGGATGACCAAGACTGCAATTTTTAGTCGTAAAATAAACATGAGCAGGACGCCGACTTTGGCAAGACCACATCAAGAAAGTTGGGTGTTGGAGACATACGGAAGAGATGAATGGACAACTAGCACAGATGGTTAAAATCACAAAATTCGAGATAGCTGGAGACTGGTCATATAAAACATAGAAGAAATAATAAAAAGATCGAATGGCTAGTACACTTCTCTACGACAATGAGCTTACGGTTAGAAATCGGTGTTAAATCATTAAGAGTTTTTTGTGCGTCTTTTACCGCTGTAAGAAAGCACTTTCCATCCATCATAAACGTGGGCATGTGTTATCTGCTTTAATTAAAATTCATGAACCGAGAAAGTTAATGCAACTGAGAGTCGGCTACTATAAATTAAAGCTTTGTGAGAGCTCTACTACTAAACTTCGGCACACTCATAATTTTCTGCAATAGTTGCAGTGAATGAAAGATATTTCGGCCAGCAGTGGAGCCAACAGGAACGACCATTCTCTGGACGCCTATGGTGCAGCTCGTTACGAATTAAGAACGCAATAAATCCGAAATCGGTCTATAAATTGTGGCTGAGGAATCAGAAATATTTTGAAAATTAATGCGAGGAATTAGACTAGACAGTTCAGCGACTAGGCAGAGAACACGGACGACTAGACAGTTCAGCAGAACTACGAATAGCGCATGCTGCAACCTTGCCTCTCCCCCCTCCTCCCCACCTTTAAAATGGTCAGCTACAAAAAAAATGGCTAAGAAAACTGGGGACTAATAAGAGAGTTTGTTCTTAGCTAATGCATAAAGTATGAAAGAAAAATTGTCAAAAGTAAGTGACATTTTCTAGTAAGGTGAGACAATGCAGTAGTCTGTTTGAAGTGCTGAGCTAACCAAAATGATTTGAAGTCTTTCTCCACGTTGTTTCAAAAATGGAAGAATTTTTTCGGAAACTGCAAGCCGTAGCGACGGTCTATTAGTGTATTGCTGTTAACAACAGTCACCTAAAGATTGTTTTCAATTCATGCCACACTCTCGAAACCACTTCTGTGCCACCTCTGCGCAAAACACGAAAAGCTTGTTGCAAAAATATTATTTGCAGAGCTACAAAAAATTTTGTAGGTCGCGCACATTTTTAAAGAATTTTCTTATCAACGTGAATAAAAAACAATATGTGAAGATAACAGAAGTTTATCCATTATGACATAAGTATTTTTTTTATTTTCGATGAACTGAAAGATGAATGACGCCAAAAAACAAAGAAACAAAAGGTCACTGAAAAGTGAGCCAGATGCCATCGTCAAAATTCCGGTGATAAACTTGCGGATTATCATTAAGTCGCTATAGTCGCGAGGATCAAGTCAGTCATGGGAAGTGTTTTGCTTCATGTTCGATTTTCATCTATTCGAAAAATTATCTTCCCGCTGGATTATGTAATTTTTGAATAGCTTTACGGACCACCCTGCATGCTCTGCCGTATTTTTAATGGTTTTGAAGGCTCATCAGCCGTTCTTCTGTCTATTGACACTGTTATGCAGAGAACCTCAATTCATAAAATTCAGCTATAGCAGTTTTTTATCACTAGGAATCTTCCGGTGATGCGAAGACATGATAAAATTACCTTTACACCATTTAGGGCTACTGAACATACGTTGACACCCAAAATTTTTGCCTAACTTTTTTTGGTGGTTTTTTCAGCAATCCTAAGTGAAAATTTGGTGGACTGGTGACACGTTGGAAAAAATACTTGTCGATAGAGTTGCTCAACAGCAAGATTCTACGAAAACTAAAGAAGTTCCATGTAAAGAGACTTGAAATAAGCGATAAAGAAGCCAAAAGCAGCAGCCATATGCAATTCGTTATAATCGAGACAATCGGTCTAATTCGTCTTTTTACGCTTATTGGTTGCTACGGCCGACGACAGCCTCTCGGTCGTTACGGGTCGCTCCTTGTTTATCTACGAGGAAAAATAACACCATTCATCGTAAGTGGAAAGAAACCTCTCAATCAGCGCCTCGAAGTGATTGTGGATTGTGGCGTTCTAATGAAACGGCTTGCATCTGAATCACCTTCTATTGTCACTAAGCTGTATACGACACAATCATTTATTACGCCGCTCAGTATTCCATGCCTAAGCAGTAAGGTGGATGCATTGCGCTGCTGGAAAAATTAACAGCTGAAGAGAGAGCAGTAAAAAGAGGCTCAGCAATAACGTCTCATAAACATGGTTCAGAACGCCTATGCATAGTTCAAAGTACGGTCAGAGAACCTTCCGGCGCACGTATGCATTGTTAGCATTTGCTTTGAAGAAATGTAAGGGCCATTGATGTACTACAATCTGCCTCCAAAGTTCACACTGACGTGAATACTGCATTTTGCTGCGGTGATCTAAAAATAAACTAATATTTTTTTGGCGCGATGAGATCACTTGGTGAAACGATGCAAAACAATCAACAGCTATGCAACTATTTTAGTCTTTCGAATAGATAGTAGCGTTTTTGCACAGTATAGCTGCGAATAAACTGTACACTTCCGCACTGCTTGATAGTTTGAAATCGAACTGGGGAACGTAAAGAAGTTTGAAAAATGTTTGATAAGCAAGCTGACAAGCCAAAAAGAATCGGCTATTTGTGACGATGGAAGAAGTTTCGACGAAATAAGAGTAACTGGTGAGTGACTCGTCATTTTGGATTTGAAAAGTGATCGCACCTACGTTTGAAAGCAAAATTATTCCGAAAAAAGATATGTTAAGAAAAATTCGCCCCCTTACCGTGTGCCCAGTTTTATAATCGTCAAATTCCTGGCTATGTACTAAAGTGTATTAAGACGACAAAGGTGATCAATGTTCGTTGGTGCAAAATTCTTGGGAATAATAAATTTCTCTGGTCATTGCGTGTAGTTGAAGTAGAAGGGTCATAACGTGCTAATATTTCAAATAGCTCCTATGCTTAAATAAACAATTATTTACTGCTGGCCCCAGAAATAATTAGAAATATTTTTTAGAAAGGTTTCGGAGCCTGTCAGAAAACAGCACTTATGAAAGCGAGCTCAAATGTGAAAATCTGAAAAACGTGGCTGAGCAGGTGTTTTCGCGAAGTTTCTTATACCGCCGCTCAAATACAACTTTGCTTCCATTCTCATGAGAAAATGTATTAAGACGATAAAGATGATGAATGAATTGTTAACGCGAATAGCAAAACAGATTAATATCGCTCGACAATGGGCGATATCCTTCTGCAGAACAAATAAATTAAGCGCTGATTGAAAAGGATCTGTGCTCCAAAAATCGCATGAAAAGGATATACGCATAGAAAGGCGGTTATTTGAGTGAGAGGAACAGGAAAGCACGAAGTATGAGGGACAAACTGAAAGCTCTAAAATCCCAAAATGCACTTCATATTTGTAAAATACATTCTACTCCATGAATGAAAATATAACAGGGCCGATCAAAACACTTTGGAGCTTTATTCACTGGTTGCATTTGGCCGCAGCAACCAACTTACTATGGTGTGCATAACTTAAAATCAATTTCACATCTCCACGACATCATTACTATATTTGGTTTACACTTCCGCAAGTGTTATCGCCATTGTTTGAGTCGATGACGCAAAGACAAAGTCAAAGAACTGTAATAAAAAGCTGAGTTTTAGGAATTCCTTGGCAATTTCAGCGACTGTGCGATAACAAGGCAAGGAATAAGCATAGTATATGAGATGCGAACCATTTCTCACCAAAACGTTCAACATCATTCTCGGTTTTTTCACGTTTGAAAACAGTGTACCGTGATGGGCAGAAATGTGCAATAAGTGGAACGCAAAGTGTTAGATCGGTAATTTTTGTGAAAAACTTATGAAAACTACGTGATTGCATAAATAAGCAATACCTTACGAGCAATTTTTATATTTGCATGCTACTTTCGCAGTTTATCTTAAAGGCATATTCATTATGTTTTCATCCACTGCATCCCAGCGCGAAAATCTCGAAAGAAAGAAACTGAACCCTGAACGAGGTGACAAGAAATAAGTTAATCTATCGCGCCACTATATTTTTTTGGCTGCTTTCTTCCATTCACCAAAATTCACGCAGAAGTTTCATGAAATCTTTACGCTCTCGTAGTTGTCGTACCATCACACCTTCTCCCCTCCTCCATGGCTTTGTTGTTTTTAAACGACCAGTTTCTGTTGTTCTTCTATCACAGAAACTGCTACAAATCACTTGGAGTGTACGACTTTTGTAGCTGGTCGGGCATTTTGCTATACTGTTGCACAAATGAATTCTTCCCCACTATCGGAGTGCGTTGCAACTAATAATTTGCTTACTGTTCTATGCTAGTAGCATCTTTATATCACTTTTATACACCATCAGCAAGCTATTTCGCGTACTTAAAATAGTGATCACATTTCACCGCCCTTCCATAACATCCATCTCTCCCACTTACTTCGACAATTTTTGAGTGCATGCATTTTCGGGCTAAATGTGGGATAGTTTCCTTGAGAATTCTTCTGAATTTTCGATTCTTCCTTGTGATTGCCGATCTGCTGGTTGTGGAATGCTTCTCTGAAATTCTGGTACTTGCAAGTGATCGCCTCTCAACCGGTAAAAGGGAAAGGAGAAGGAAGAAAAGATTGGCTGCTCAACTCACGTTATGTCTTGTTTTCATTAGAAATAACGATAAATGATTATATAAATATAAATTGACTACCATCTCTTCAAACGACTATGGTTTGACCATTGCTAAGAGGTATACATGCTGATATTTGCAGCAAGTCATTTACATGGTTCAGAGATCATCTCTTGCATTATTTTTACGTGACAGTATTGTACTGTGCTCTACTGCACTGCTTTCTAGTTTTTTTCGAAAACTGTACAATCTGATGTACTTTTCACCTATTGCAAAAATGCGAACTTACTGTATTTCAGATTCTCAATTTTATACAAATACAGTGAGAAAGTGCAAAATACTCTGAAAATCAGACTACAACGTGAAAGATTTATTAGTCATTCTTTGACAATAAATCTACGAGAACGTTCACTAAACCGACAAACTCTATCAACATTTTTAGACGAGTCACCTAATATTTTCAAGGCAAAAAGTGGAGTAATTCCGATTATTTAACTTTTGCTATGCTGACGCTATCGTAGTGAATAGCGGAGCACACACCTGTCTCTCATACTTTCCATACATATCATATTTTTTCTTTTCCCAACGTCCGATGTACATCACGCGTGTTCAACGTTTTCCATTTGCTTTACTCCCAGAAATTCAAAGTGAAACTTCTCTAAATGAATGTGTGATGATCAAAACTTTTCTGACACGTGTGCGGAATTGGACCAATTTTTTCCTTCCCTCAGAAACTGTACACTAAATGCGAAAATCGCAAGTGCACCACAGCGTCGATAAAAAATTCCAGAATTACACATTTTTTCACACTATCTTCGCAAAAAAGTTGTGACCAACTCTGTCTTGCATTGGTGACTTCGCGAAAACGCTGTTGCCACTTCGCGATTTTTGCTACAATGCGCTGTACAATTCTTCATAAAAGGAAAGTTCTTGTCAAAGACGGCTAGCAAAAACTACTTTAAACTTTTTTTCACGGAAGCTCCTGTGCAAAGAAGACGAATGGCAAATACTGTCGCGGAAATAAATGCATTTAGTTGTTTTGCAAATAGTAAGAAGCAAACAGAGATCTTTTGAGCTTTAGTAAAATGTACTGGCCCGCACAATACTAGCCATAATACAGTATACGACAGCATGGTTTGAATTCCGAGTGGCAAAATACAGTATAACCGGTAGTGGGGTCGATTTCTCACCGAGGGCCAGAGAGCGACCCCAATTCGCGTGAACGATTGGCCGAAGGAACCCCAACAGAGGAGATCAGGCTGAGGAATGAGAGATCCCGATCAAAAATCGGGAAGCAATCTATCGAGAGGTAAACGGCCTTGAACAACGATTCGCCGGAAGGGATCCCCATCGGACAGCGTTCTAGTCAAGAAGTGGTCGCGACTTAAAACAAAAAGTCGCGAACTTCGGCAGTCTTGACGCTCTGTCTAAGAAAAGGACCCCCGCAAAACTTTAATTGGAAAAGGCGCAGCGTTAACCGTTAGAAGCGATTATTTTTCGTTGTGGCGTAATGGTAATGATTTGAGCTAACACCAGTACATCTGGCCGAAAATTAATTACAACCAGGCAGAGGGATAGGTCAGGCAACTGATTTTTGCGCAACTCTTTACTCATGACGACGAATCTCTCGGCAAAGGCCAGTCAGTATCTATGAGTTAGCAATGACAAATTCAGTAAGTGCTGAGCAGTTAACGTATCACGCTGAATCAGTTCAACATTATTAGTGAAACCATCTTTCCCATAGATAACATGCGATAGGTTTGAGGAGTACGACTTGTTTAGGAGTGAGGGCGAAAGGGGGAGGGAGGAGGAGAAGGTAGAAGCGGGGCAAGATGAACGCTTTTTGTAAACACGTATTCACTCACGTCTAGACGTAATAAATCCTGTAGCAAGAAGAAATGGCTAGACAATATGAAATGAAAAAAGCAGATACCGTGACAGAATTTATTTTCAATAGCGCATCCGTGGGCGGTGACATACAAACGGACGGGGACGCAAAACATGCTTCTTCACTCTTCAGACGCCTTTCATGTGACGACAACTCGATTGGTTGCACGCAACGACTGCTCAAATTCGGTATATATAATATTAAAATGGTCTCAGAGGCTGCCGAATTTATCCATATCTGCAAGCTTTTTGCATCTACTTTGCAAAGCTGTTTGGCTAGATGGAAAACAGCTCCCAAAATAAGTGGGGGTAGGCAAGTGCCTTCCCAAAATAGGTAAATCGGGTAAAAATATTAACCCAACTTAGCCGATCTAACTAATTTCGCGTGAGCGTCATTCGCATATTGCACCTGCATCAGGTGCAATATGCGAATGATTCGATACGATGGAAGGACAAACAAACTCATTTAGCAAAAACAACCTACTAAGTTTCTTCAAAGATATCTGAAATAGGTTGAAAATGTGCTGTATGCTCTCAACAGGCGTAGAAGTACTTCTCCGTAAATGCACTACCTTCGAAAGTCAATCTGTTAATGAAATAGACATTCTGTTGTCACTTGTTTACACCCCACTGCTATCGTTGTAGATGAGGAGACGAATCTGGTCCCTACGCAGAGCTGGTGATAGTTTTAATTAGTATATGGATGAGTAGAGTTAATTACCTCCTTCTAGCAGGATTCATTCTCCTGCCCCACTAATCGCTAATGATGTTACATTTCCCGCGCTAACCCCGCCCGTATCCTGATGCTCAAAAAAACAACT
The DNA here is from genome assembly GCA_000803305.1 of Toxocara canis. NCBI lineage: Eukaryota > Metazoa > Nematoda > Chromadorea > Rhabditida > Toxocaridae > Toxocara > Toxocara canis. Next base: position 335,411 of record JPKZ01000187.1, on the reverse strand, counting down.
CCACATAATGAGCAAAATTTTAATTGTTCTATAAAACAATATGAAATACAATGGAAAGAATAGCCAGCATTCCATCAAGTAGCTGGGAATAGGTCAGACGGGAAGGATTTGAGGGCGCGACAACTGATATGGGAATTTTTAAAACGTTCGCTGAAAAAAATGGAGAAAAACTTTTGCGAGAAACACATCTTTGCGCGATTGCCTGATGCGTTTCCTGATTTTATGGCTGAAAGAGCGAGCAGTACGGCGCAGTTATTTGATTTTCAACGATGAGAAGAAAAATGCGGGTATTGTGAAATGGATTAAAAAACTGGGGCTAAGTATGAGTCGTTTTATAACCGATTTGATTCTAAACTAACGCAATGGAACGCCTTTATTTTCTTGTTGAGTCCATTCTGGACTTTTTTTGTATAAGTGAATGGTCTCATTTTCAGTTCCATGTGCAGTGTTTTATCAGGAAATAAGACACATGCGGCAAATGTATGATTCCATGTTGTTCGTTTCGTTCATTGACGCACTATAAGGGATTTCATGACTCTACAAGGCGCACTTCATAACTTTTTGAAAAGCATTTTGTTTGCCTCAACATCGCATTTCATTTAACGATCTTTAGAAACTTTAGGTTAATTATAAGGACAAAGCAAATAATTACAGCAGTGCTAAGCAAACGTACCAAACACGAGCCTAGACAAGAAGAATGTGAGTTTGACATAATATGTGAAGGAGCGACACGGCATATGCTTTCCGTAATCCTAATTAAAATGACCAAATTTGCTTCATAAATATTCGAAAGGAAACAAACGACTATTGTTCAAAGGGCGACCGAATAGTTGCTGTTGACGCACACTGTGCAGTGATGATGGTCCAGCTATTTTGTTCACGAGACTCTATCACCCTCCCCCTGAATTTTCGCGCCCGTTTTATTGAAATTTCCGGTTTCATATTCAGTACCTCACCTTCCGAACTGTCCAAGTTGTTCAGCTGTAAACTGCAGCGCTCTATTCTATATAAGCCTAAACAAGCCTAAATTTATTGTTATGTATTGAACTCGAGCGTTGTCATTCCTCTGAACTATCTCGTCTGCATATATTAGAAGCCATACAACTCCTCCAGAGAAATCAGCTCTATTTTCTGAGGAGCTACGCTCCCTTCCTACCCCCACCCGTTCCCATATGATGCACTTAATCTGCTAAATCCCATAACAGTAGCTTCTCTCGTTTCTGGGTTAAAACAACCGCACAGATAATAACACGGCCATACTGACTTTCGCTGAGGCGACAAGACATTTAAAAAATACAAGCATCTGCGGTACAAAACTCTATGCGACGCTAGCGCAGTAATGAGAAAGGCAAAAAATTCGCCAAGAAAAAATTATCACCTATTTCAGCGCAATAAAAAAAGTACAATAAATCTAGTGTAATCGTGACCAGATGAACATGACAATCACCAACAAGGCACTAATGCATGTGGCTCAGGCAGTCATGGATGATTTCCCTAGAGACTCGACGGCGATGTTAGGTGTGTTATAGTTGAGTTCAGTAAACATAAACGAATACCGAGCTCAACTGTTTGTGTCGGGCGCCGACAGTTTGTTTTCCTCAGACAATATCTAAAAGATCACTGAATGACATCAAACACACTTTCGACGATGTGCACATAAAACCTATATTTCTCACTGAGACAACAGCGCTCTAAAAAAGTAAAAAAACGAAAAAGATTTATTGATTGCTTTTTGTCTAATTTCTCTAGAATATATTTGCATTGCTGTAAAGACTATCGTTTTGTGTAACGGTATAGCCATGATTTTACTCTCTTATTGTTGGTTTAGCCACTGTTCACTGTTACCTACTGCTTTGCACTTTATTCTCTGATGTTGCTGTTCGGTTGCTTCGAGAAACGAATGAGCGAATGGTCCGAACTAAACTGAAAAGAAAGGGATAAGGGACCACAGAAAGCAAGGGCAAATCCAGCTGAACACAAGGTTGGTGTTTATTGTGAGATCGAGATTGTTTAGGCAATTTATGAACGCAAGAAAGTGTAAATGATTAAACCACATCAAATGATAGTTTATTTTAGAGGTTCATCAGAAGAACTAGCTACGCAAATCACCCAAGATTTCAAGGTTCGCAACTGTCAGTTGTATGAAAAAAAAACCAAAGTCACCAGCCCAGAAACGACAAGGAAAGTTTATCACAATTTGCAGCCGCCCTAACTGGAAAACATAATATGAAAACGCTGCTGGTCACCAGTTGCTTTTAAGCAGCCATTTGGCTCAGCTCTCGAAAATTTTTGGCGAAAAATATTGTGCGCTTCACGCGCTTTTTTGGATTTCATAAAAATGTGTTAGAATAGCAACGGTACAGAAGGTTCACACATGTTGCACCTCTGTAATATCGTGATTCGCTTCACGAAAGTTTCCACAAATTTTTCCCTCCCTTCACTCGTTGTTACCTGCTTCCACAAAGCGTTAATTGATTGGGAACCGGTTTTCAGAAAAAAAAAGCCTGATATTACAGCACGTATCCAGTTTGCTAAGGTGTGCCACTCAAATTTTTGGGCATTTCAGCTTCTCCATACGATTTTTTTCATTTATGACATTACTTGAACTGAGTGTGGCCGCCTACACTCTTCAAGCGCTAAAAGATTGAGTAAAAGAACTGAAGGTGAAATTGAAAAGACTGAATTAATGCAATAGGTTAGCTTTTGAAATGTGTAAAAGCAAGCCTTCCAAACACATTTGACATGTTCCAAACACCCTTCCAAAGTTGCAACATTTTTTTCAGGTCATTTTTTCTTTTTCCACCAATGTTTCCGAACAACTAAGTCTTTGACCAAAACTGGCAGGCAATTTTTTTGATCAAAAGTTCGTGGATAAATCGCAGAGGTTTTGAAAACGAAATTGATTCGCCAATAATTACACTGAGTGGCCTGCAAATGTTTGACTACGATTGAAGTGGCGAAAGTGATAACAAGTTTTGATCTTTAGAATATACTTCATAAAATTCCAAATTTCCATTTCTTCTCGCTATATAATGGCAAATTAGTCATATCTTTTCTGCGCTTCATACTTTCGCAGTTAACGATTGCTATTTGGTCTTCAACTGAATGTGAATGCGAAGTGATATCACCAAGACGTGGCTGAAGAGTGAAACGTATGCAATTGTGGAGCGAATTTAAAAAATCGACGAAACGTTAAGTGATCAGCTGCGGTAATAAAACGAACAATCATTGAATTACACTAGCAGGTGAATCATTTATGAATCTGTTTTATGCAAAGTACACTTTTATGCACGAAAAGCGTCGGACACTTTAACAAAACCAATGATTGCAATACTGCATTCAAGATCGTTTGCCCGTCATTATTTCACATTTCGCAAACCGTTTTTGTGTGCTTTACGTCAAAGAAAGCAAAAAACATATCGATGCATTGGTGCACCAAAGCGGGAAGAAGGGGAACGTTTGCAAAAGTTGAAACGTTTTTTCGCAGATAGACTAGAAAATTTTAGAATTAATAAAGTTTTAGAACAAAAAAAAGTTGATTAGATTAGAAAAGAAAGAATTTTTCGATAAATTAGAAGAAGAAAAATCTCTTCATCTTCTAGCGGTTTTCCCCAAAAATCATTTTTTGAATAGCCAAAATTTTCTCAGAATTTGTCATGGAACATTTCATAGCTCACGAACTCCACTTTAGCAAGCAATACATTCTCCCCTCCGCAACTGAATGCAGCAAAACTTATTCAATTAAATTAAGGCGCAACCATTGAATAATTTGGGATATTTTGCAAAAAAACAAAACAAAACAAAACAAAACAATTAGTGTAATAGAGGCAGAAAATAGTAGGCAGCCGGCAAAATGTGCGTCAAAATTGCAGTGGATGAAAAACGCGCACAGTTGAATAGAATCCTATATGAATTCAACGAGTCGTTCGAGCCAATATTTGTTTTGTTTTCTTTTGCAATGTGCGGCCGTACAGCGTAAAGTGACTTCGTTATGTCCAGCGGGAGTGGGCGGGGCAGCAGAGTATGACATTTGTTACCGCCAATGGAACACGCCACAACGGAGTATGGCCGCTTTGTTGTTTCCAACGGGATCCAACGGGAGCGAGTAAGTGGGACGCTTTAGCTGCGAGTAGTTAGCTTCTCAACTGTCAACAATAAATTAATGAACAAAACAATTCTGATAACCGCTGCTCGGTGGCGGTCAGCGAAAGAAACTATTAGTAAGGAAAATCATTAAAAATAAAGCCCAAAGATAAAGGTGAGTTAAAGCAAGTTTTGTAACAAGAAACATATTTGACCCGCCAGGAGAATACATCGTTCGAAAGGGTAGGCGAAGAGAAAATTGGCTTACGAATCGCATGAATGCAGCAGTTTGAAACGTAAATGGTTCGATTTTGCGATGGAGACGGAGAAGCATATTTAATGGAATGCACTTTTGAGTGTGTGGGAAACGTTTCCTCAAATGTGTTGTTTAATTCTTAGGTGAGAAGTGCACCTTTTAGTGTTCTCATTTAAATGAACCTCTCTTACAACTCAAGCCTCACTGGCCAAAGTAATTTGATTGTAATTTTTTCCATTATTTGTGCTCATATATAGATATGTAGAAAATTCATATCCAGGGTTGCTTTTGCACTGGGTGCAAACAACGGAGGTGTCCGATACTGGCTGCACTTTGTCTCAGTCACTGCAGCGGTGCTCCATAGGAGTCGAACACCCATTATTAGCCATGGACCAGCCAATACAAGTGATTTGTTTGCTGGTCGTGCCAACTCTCCACTCCACTACCAAGGTGTTGCTGCAGTCCGCTGATTGAAAATGCAATCAGTACGGCTCAGCACCGGAAACTTCGAAACATGAAGAGGTTGTCGTTTGCCTGAATTGCCAGAAAGAAGCGATTCCCAAATTTCAAAAAATATTCCTAGTCCACAACCAACTGAAAACGACACGTTATTTCGCAACATTTTCGCAAAAGAAAAACTCATAAGTTGCAATGGGATTTTGCCCAAAATATCTAAAATTTTCAGATTCACTACGAATTTCTCATCGGATGCTTTCATTTTAACTTCTCATCGAGGAGACTGTGCGACTGCCGCCGCCTCCATTCTGACCGCTTGAAAATGGTGAACTGATCACTTTTTGTTGACAGGAATCCTTTTTTTGTGTTGACGAGATGGTTTTGCCCGTAGGATTCCTCTTTTCTGCTCTTAGCAAAAGTTGTCTTCTTGTTATCATTTTCTTATAGCTTCTTGCTTTCCTGTTCTATGGTGATGCCACCTCAACCAAGACGGCTCGCACAACAGTTCGACATCACACAAAAATACTTTTGCTAACGGGAAAAAATTGTCTCTCAAGACAGATTTTTTTAGCATAAAAAGGATTCATCTTAACAACATTTCCTGTTAACCAAAAAGAAGCAGTCATTGCTAGTAACTGAAATAATGCGCAACCCTCATCCGTTCGCATTCGCTCTTCTATCATTATGTCGGATCAAATTAAGTTTGCATCACAAATCGGCAAAAGCATGGTTATAGTATTGTTTGCGCTGTGGCTGTTGGAGTCAATAATAGTCTGAGATGAAGCTATTTGCACACTGTTAGGTTTTGTTTTTCAGCCATATATCAGCAAATAGATAGCAAACGAATATGAATGGAGTTATGCGCTAAGGGATAGCACGATATGTATGTTCTCGACTCACCTATCAAACCAGTCGGTTACTCGGACGGCTTGATGAAAACTGAAAGTTAATTCGATTTGATCGCAAACTCATAAACTCATAAACACCTCATAAACACCTGCTATTGCTAGGTTTTTCTGCGAGCCCATCGGTTGCACAATTGGTTAAACTGATTGGAAAGTGGGTGCGCGAGATGACTACTGGTTATAGATTAAGCCTGCCGATTTTCACAAGCATACTTTCAGGGCTTCCTCGTTGAATCTACCGGACGGGCAGGCAGAAACACATACGTATACATCCGCATACGGAGGCACAAATGCAAAAATTGCCATAATGCTCGTAACAAATGCAAATTTGCCAAAGTGCGTGGCAACGGCGAGCTCCTCAGCCATTCACTTTTTTGATACGTTGTTGGTACGAGTTAATCTTTGAGGTGAATTCAACTTGAAAACGGTTAAACTTTTTCTCTTGTCATGCATGCTTGCAAGGTGGTCGACTAGATAAGCTTATTTAAGAGGAAATCATACTAAATTGGGAAAGAACAATTCTAACATACTCTTTCGCAATAAGTAGTTCTATAATCAATAAAATTAAATGATCTAGACTGAATAGGCGGTTGATTAGTATTTGCTGACACAAATAAAGAAATTTGTATATGGTAGTGAGAATGTATACACTAGCGTGGTACCGGTGTAAATGCATATTTACGAACACTGTGCATGTAGTCCTCAGGTTACGATGGAGATTCCTTGCACGACCCCACTCGTAACTTTGAAATATCGTAAGTCGGAAACTGGCCTGGCCTACCCACGAGTCTCGTAGAACGTTGATCAGCATGGAGTAATGCTGTGTACTGACATCTTATAAGGCGAGAAATGCGTATATCCCGGCATCGTTCCTAACTATCGCACCGCATACGATGTTACGTTTTGCCTTCCACGCGAAACTTAAAATATTCCACAATTTTACCGTACATGTATCGTCATCGTAACTTCGAAACATCATAAGTCGAACCACCGTAGCTCGGGAAGCAACTATATACGTGCAATACGCAAATTCGCATAAAAGAAGAAATGACGAGAAATATGCAGAACAATAAGCAAGGGAAAATCAGTTTGCTGAAATCGCACAGTTACAAACATTGCAGTTATTGAAAAATGAAATATTGAGTAGTGTTGTGTTAAAAAATCGATAAGCAAAGAACAGTAAAGAAATTTTGAGAGTCAAAGACAGCAAACGTTTAAAGTGTAAGGCGCGGAAAGGAGGGGGTGCACCTATACACACTCTACAAGGTACGAAAAGGAAGGGGTGCCCACCTTATACACCAGACTAAGTCAGAATGAGCTCTGAAGTTCAACGAATTAATGCAGCTGTCAAATATCGAAACGTTTCAATAAGCACATTTATTTAATAACCATAATTTTTCAACAACTTTCAACGTGTTTTCTTTGTTTCTCTTTGTTCTTTTTCCCACGGCATGCATGAAAAAACCTTTCGCGCACTTACTATGTTCATCGAAAGATTATATGGCGATTGACAAATGATGACATACGACGTCACCGTTCTTATTTTCGCAATAGTTCTTTCGAATTTTGTCGTTTAATTATGCGTAGGATCGAATATACACATTCCAGGTGTGCCATGCTTACATGATGACCGAAGAAACGAGCCACCGATACTGACTTTTCTTCCATTATATCTTAACAAAACTTCCGCATAACTTCAACTTTACATGCTTGATAACTTCAACTATAATGAAGACCATTCAAATGCTATTTGAATGAGCGACCTGAACTGTGAGACGGGCAGCTTGTGAGCTGTGATTGGAATTGTGGAATTTATGCCTTACAGCTACAATTTGTTGCATACAAATGAAGTTGCAATTTGTTTGTTGTTTGTAATTTTATGAGTTTCTTAATGAACATTCAGGTTTCTCTTTTTCTCCAGAACGAGAATCACACTGGGAAAAACAGTAGAATTCGGTCTAACTATTGCCCCCTTGGTGAGGAAACATGCCTTTATACACGTACACTGCATGCGAGCGATATGCACCATTTTCCGAATCGCCTGAGCCCCTCACCTTACTGTTACGCGTTAACGCACACAATTATTGTACTGCGGAGAGTGCGACGGGAAATGACTTCCAGACTTTTCACCAATGGAACAAGAACGCTGCGGGGCCACCCCACAGTACTCGCCGTCCCCTCATCCCCCTTACCCATCCCCCTTCTCTTCCCATCGAAATCCACTGTATTTTTGACTTCACCGAATTTTTAACCTGTGGCACGGAGACGATTTATCCAATTGCCTTGCTTGACGTTTCACCGAAGCTGCCCCCCCCCCCCTCCCCTTATCGGCGTTTCTGCGGTCACTCTACGTAGCAGTCCTATGCTACGAATGAAGAAACTAAGTATGGAGACAGCAAAAAGTCGACTGCCAACATTTCAATTGCAACTGATCTGCGCAGCGGATCTCTGATGTACGGATTACAAAGAAATGACACCACCCAAATGGCAGGAATGAAGACCGACTGGATGAATGATACGTTGCCGGAAAGGAACCAAAGCCCTTAAAATGCACGCAGCAGCTCATCCCTGTTGTTCAAAACGAACAACATTCGAAACGTTCACTTGCATGTCTAACGAAAATTTGCACGATAGAAAGAACGCAAGGGCTAAATGAAAACCTTGGGTCGTGAAGTAGTGACCTGAGGCTCCCTTTTGGCCGTTGCGTTGTACAGCCAAGCAATTCACTCTAACAGGTGAAAACAAATTAGATGGTGCAAATGTACGCACCCAAATTTATGAATAACGAGTGAACAAAGCAGCGAGTGCTCTGCTTGTGAACATCTTGCGTCCCAAGAAGCCACTCGTGAATATATTTTTGCCAAGTCTCATTTCCTCTGTACAGCCACATTAACGTACGGGCGAGCATTACTTCCACAGCCTATTGGCATGTGACCTGTGCGCAAGCGTGTATAAGGCACACTTGGGTGGGCAATGTGAGCAATGTATCTGCTTGGCCTGACGTAGGAAACCCCCTTCCGTCTTCTGGCGACTTTCTAGAACTATGGTGACTTTGCGGATAAAGATTGGGGTTGCTGACACGTTTCTTCGCATCCAGGAAAGTTCCTAAATAGAAGACTACCTGCAAAATGGTTGAAGGAAGCACTTTATCAAGCGCATGTGAAAAGGGCACTGTTGAAGTTGACGCGCATTATAGACGCTACCTTGATTGTTGTTGACCGGCGGCGGTAAGGTGGCGCGCCATCATTGCATCCGTGAATGAGCTCGAAGGCGTGGGCAAAAACAACGACAATACAGAAGCGTGCTAACAGCCCCCGCAGCGAGTTGCAATTGTTGCGAAAGTTTGACATCATTGAGACGGTGGTTCATTGCCAAACTGAACAACAACGTATTTGTTATGCAGAACCTATTTACGAGTTTCGAATTGCTTCGCCATAAAAACGGACAAACGAGCCGGTGAGGGAAATGAACTTGTGACTAAAATAACAGCAGCTTTGACGACTGTCAGCAAATAAGTAAAGTAAAAGTTGTAGTTAAGAATCCTAGCGTTACTTTAGCCAAATATTTCCGTCCACATTCAATCAAGAAATTTCGTCATGCATTGTGAGAAACGCTTTCGAATGCCGTACGCATAGTTCAGGCAGTGGTTGTGACGCCACGGTCGCATTAAAATATCAGCCTGTGAGGCAGTAAATTATCATTGACATAAAACATGGTCGACAAGATGAAGTAAATTTTTAGTGGTTTTGTAGGACGTTTTTGACAGTTCCTTCTGAAACTTGGTACAGGAAAAGTGACTGACGAACACGCTTTTATTCAAGCAACCTATAGAAGCAGCATGCAAACGGTTATGCATTCTGAGACTGTTCAAGACACTGGTGATAAAGCTATGAGAAACACATTTTTTTCACTTTAAGCTGATTCTGAGTGCCTGAATGGTACCGCTCTGGCTAGCTTCACACCCTCAGAGCGATGAGGTCGGTGCTGAACGCGTTGAAATATGAAACTTGTTTTTCGAAAGTATGAGGTTACTATCGCTTCCACAGAAATTACACTGTAATTTTAATACGTGGAAGGATACGATCCCGCCAGAAAACTGCAGCCCCGTTTTAATCTCTAAAGGACTGGTTGAGAGTAACACATCTATCGTAACAGTGTTTCGAGAGCGCAAGTTATTTGCTGCGAAGTCGTTACACACGGATTTTGTCGAATATTTGCAAGTAGCCAAAGGATAAATCATCCATTAACTGTCTACAGGCGGCTCAAATAAACAACGCTCATAACTTCCACTCTTATACACTTCTGTTGAGCTTTTGGTACTACATTTAATAACATTCACCAGTTCCTTAACAAAATTTACCAGTTCCTTCTGACTGAACGAAGTAGCTTTTCCGCTTTCGTAGGATTCATCTGTATCAGTCGTGAAAATAGTACTTGTACTTGCATCTGTTATTTCGTTTAAACTGTTGGTTCCATCGCTGTATTTCCTTTGCGCGTTGTATACACTACAAACGCGCATGCAATTAGAAAGGAGTAGAAGCGTGGCGCTACACAACTGGGTACATTTACTGAAAGAACGGTGTTCGCATTCACGGCTGATTGTTTGTCTCTCGATTTTTTTCCAGTTTTTTTTCCACATTCGTTGTTTCCATATGATACGCTAAACGATAAGCCTCAAAAACGTAAGTTTTGCTTTTATTTTACGAAAATCTAAACGTCTTTACTTATGTATAGAGTAGGTTTTCTATTGCATCCCATTCGATTTCTCAAACGTTCAGCATTATTGCGCTTTAAATTTCAATTGCGTATTACAGCTGACAGGCAAGGACCAAACGTTGCGTGGCCAGCAGCAAAATTTAGCAGCGCATTAGGGACAGGCAAAATAATCATATCAACAAAGCCTTCCCATATGAACGTGAGTAACTGGACGGTAAATGTAAACAGCACCTTACGTCTTATGCGGAGCACGTGACTGGAACATAAGGTGGACGTTACACCATTTAGAACAATCACATAATGAAACGTACAGTAAGGCTGAAAGGAAAATGCGTCCGGAAAAAAAAAAACGAAGCGAATTCTTCGGAATGACATGAAAGAAGCGAGTATCAACCAGAAAATTTGTGTTAGCTGTTTTGTACACAAATACTATGAGGAATATAAACGCTGAAATGTGCGCTCGTTGTTTGGTGGAACCAGGACCTTTCAACTTTAAAAAAAAAAAGGCAATGCCCATCCAAGTATCTCAATAAACACAGTGATTCATCGTCAGACGTCTCTAAAACTATGAAGAAATCAACATTATTAAATACATATCGTCAACTTGAGTATTTCACTGCGGACATACTTCAACCGTATTAGCATATGCTGGACAACTATGCCTAAACGTTACGTCCTTGTATGTAGATACCGAAAGTTGGAAAACTGTATCTACTTGTAATGATGGCTCGGTATAACAAACACCTTTAGTGTGCTTTTTTCCATGACGAAAGCGCTTGATCAGTTCGTCACACCTGCGCACGCATGTATGTCTGTTTTTCTGTTGCTCGTGTAGTTCATTTCACAAGTTCGAAACACTTGCACAGTTGAACTTGATAAATCCAATGTGCTGGTTTGGCAGATGCCCGAAAAGGGAAATTGGGGACGATGTACGGACGATATAGAACCTTTAGCATATGTAGTGCATTAAAGAAATTTCTGGATACGAATTGTTGATCGAGGAATCAGTGATATCGAGAAAAAGCTTGGAAATTCCTGTAAAATCACCGCCACCGCCACCTCATAGTGCGCGACTTGTTAATAGCCAAGCATGCCTCACTTGATTATGCGGTATTCATTACATCTTTCTAGCAGGACTGCGGAAAGTAGACATCATAGTAGCGCTAGGCACACTTCACAACTTCGGGAAGAATATAAGCGGATAACGAATTTCATCTTCATTCAACAGCTTACTCGTGTTTACGCAATGGACCTAATAACTATATCTCCTATTTCAGACGAACTCATTTCATGGAGAGGTTTTTAACATAACTCACGTTGAAATTGCTCCTAACGTCTTAACATTCACTAGCTTTCCCCCATCACATATAATCGAAAAGCACTGCTTTCAACGACTTTATTTTACGAAATATAACTTGCGAAACCATTTACTGCTACCCGCCGACATACGTACTTCTCTGCTACTCTACCAATAAATCGTTGATTCCATGCCTTATTACCACTAAGTAAAACCCTTTCCTGATGCACACACGATAGAGAATGCTTAGATTTCCTAAAAAATTAGCCCGCCTACATTTACAGCAAGCCATGCGGAAGTTAGGTCAACATTATGGGAATGCGTTTCCTGTTTTACGATTGCAAAACATTTCATGGCAATTCCATTCCAAGTGAGGTGTGTATGCTCGTGTTTCTCCTCTGTTTTCAGCTATATAACTACTTTTAAAATCTTATTTATATGATGTTTACGCCAGGACGACCTCATTTACTTAATTTCAGTTAGACTCATGGACCCCAAGGTGTCCTAGGTACTAAAACGTCCCAATAGTTCTCTAGAGGTACCGACGCAAACATGGCATTCATCTTTCAAATGATCGCATTCTTCTTTTAGCTATTAGCGGCATGTCAGAAAGTTCGTTAACCGCTACCCTCCACAAAATGTTCTTTCCTGATAATTCGGCTAAGAAAACGTTTCTATTATTCTATGTAATTTTTTACAATGCTTGTGGGAAGAGGGCGATAAAGCATTTTGTATGCGTCTTAATTATGTAGTAGTTTGTTGTTATAAATGCAGTCTACTCGGTGAGCGTTCGGTAGTGGGCAAAACAGAACATAAAGCAGAACAGAAACTGCGTCACAGCTGCATTTGTTGGCCAGAAGGAACGAATCCAACGTTACAGCAATGCAAAAACGACGCATGCCTTAAATAAGGATGAAATGTTGTGACGGTTTGCGGCGCAAAACTACTGACTGCTGCTCGTTATCATACCTTGTTCCGTTGAAATGCAACTTTCAATATTTAATAAAGGCAAGCGTAACACTCAAATCAATGATAAAGCTCAACGAAGCCCATCAAACATGAACGCATTCAATTCGCGATAAACTGCATTAACTGCAAAAGCCAGCAATGATTTGCAATTTAAATACCCTTCTCATAACTAAGTTTACCAAATTTACTCTCGAAACATTTACATGCGGGATGTCTGAGGGGAAGAAAAATGTTACAACATTCAATAGTTTCAATACAAATCATTACTCAATTTGTTCAAGGAAGAGTCGAATCGTTTTACTGAGCTGTTATCGGGCTCAGCACGCTCTACTTTAACTCTTTGACACCTTAAGAATCACTAAAGCCACAACACACACACAAAATAAAACGATTTCTCGTTTCTATCTATCTGTTTCCGCTGCCACCGATTGCGTAAAGAGATGCGGAGGGGGAGAGAAAGCATCACGCTTAACGCAAAAACACCTCTAAAATATGCCAACAACAACGATAAAAGAGTAAAATAACATCATCATGTTCATAAGGCCATACTTTTTTGTATAACACCTCCAAAATAAGGCACTCTTCGAAAGTATCTAAAAGCAAGAAAGAAATCAAAAAGAAGTCCTGAAAATTCCAGCTTAATCATTTCAAATTAGCTTTTCAAACAATAACGTTAAATCAGTCAACTGTTTACGGCAGAAGAGTGCTGTAGAGTGCCGAATTGATCCGATCAAGCAACTGAAGTACGTTTATTGAGTACGAAGAAAAACTTGGCCAATCAGCAAAAAAAAGACAAATTAGGAACGACAACAACAAAAACAACAACAACAACAACAGCAGGAACAGTAACAAGAGCAAACGCAGCGAAAGCTTACGCATTCATAAGGTATCTCATAAATCCATTTTCTCCGTGATATCTTCGATAAAATGAAGAGCACGCTCCCTCACCTGTAAAATCGCAAAAAAATCTGCTTCCTTTTTCCGATGCCGTTTAAAAATCAAACATCCACTAGCTGAGACCATCAGAACGTTTTTTAAAATAGTACCACCGAATTTTTCGAAGCATAAGGCGCACTGCTGCCCCTAATCTTCCCTAGAGACGGCACGACGGTGGCCTTGGACGGTTCTAGGGACGGTTCTACCGGTGAAACCGAGAACGGTTCTATCGGTTTCTTCCTTACGATGGTGAAAGGATGACGCAACGATCGGAAAAATTCGAAAATTCTGTGATCTCAAGACTAAGCCGTTTCTTTCTTTTGTAAATCTTTCATTTAAAAGAATCTTTCGTAAAAACTTTCATCATTCTTTTGCAGCATATTCTATGTCAATTGGATAGTCTAACAATGAGCTGATGCTGCAAAACGGTAGTTTTGAGATCTACACGTCTTATATGTTTCCTAACATAATTACCGAATACTTTAATACCTATGTGCAGTTTCTGTTGTGGAGTATAACTTGCAAACGTTGGACGTTTCTTGATAAAAACAACGGTAGCACAACCCTACTTTTCATTATGGTTAAAATTGCTCCTGATTATGCTGAATCATACGCACCGAATTGACAATGAGAATTGTTTAGCAAGCTAGGTCAGTTGGACAAGCAAAGGCAAGCAGAAATATAAGGGAAGCAATCATGCCTGCCGTAAAGAACTCGTTTGCGAAAACCACAGAAAGCAACCAAGTATGTACCAGTTTCTGCTGTTCTTCAGAGCCGTGTTTCTGTTCTATGTCGATCCACTTTTTGAAGAACGTCCTCCTCTTATGTGTTGCAAGATTCATCGACGTCACACGCTCGAGAACTTGCCTGCAACTGGTCACAATTCATTTCTTAAGAAAACAGTGATCATCTTAACGGCGTCGCCCAAACAAGCTTATTGCAGCTCAATATGTTGTCTTCGTTCCTTAAATGAATTCCTTAAATGAACATGTCAACAACTCCTCAATTTCTCAAAAACCACTGTTCTAGTTCGTCCCATTCAAGCATACTGCAACAAGCAAACATTTTTCCCCTTTTATTCCTCCGCCTAAAGCCACCAAGCGTCTATAGCTATGCTGAGAACTTAAACGAAAAACGAAAAAGAATAAAAGAAATGCCATGAAATGGAAATTTTAAAAAGTGAGGTTCACCACTTTCAAACAGCAAAGAACGTTTCCAGCAATACAAGCACAAAAAATTCTTACAAACAGTTCGCGGCACAAGCTCTTGCAGGGACGCGAATGTGAAAAATATGACGAGACAGTAAAATAATCTTTGGAACTAACGCGTCGCCGAAGTGATAGAATACGTAATCGCAAATCACAACCACTGTTACGAATGTAATATAACCAATCAAGCATCGTGCAATACATTCTTATTCAAAAAATTACCTTGTCAGTAGTTCACTCTTTTTCGCTCTCAAAGTAATATGTAAAACGAATGCCGCACTGGTCTATGGCCTGACTTCTGCAGCTGATTGTTTAGGCATTCACTAGGTTCGGTCGCCTTGCATTTTTCTGTCATTTCTTCATGTTCAACCGAGGCGAACCGGAACATGCATTCCCATTTGCATAATTCTTTTTGTTCATCAATATGGTCGAATTCTATAAAGTGGTTTACTGCTGTCTGCGTTATACCCACTAGTTTCAAGAGAAAAAACTGGAAGTTTGCGAAGATGGTGAGGATGGGAAGAGGGGTGAGCTACGCATTCATGGCTGCACTGGTACAGGAGGGGACTGTGCACAGCATACGAAATAAAGGCTATACTGCACACGTAACGATCAGCAAAGGGCGGATAAAAAAGTGCCCTCATGTAAGCAAGATCAAGAAACATGACTAACCTCGCTTCACTGATCTTGTCGCTTTTAACAAGCATGTCGATATAAACAGACCAAATGTCGGCTTTTCTCGGATACGCGCTGAGGATGCTCTCGAAGAGCGTTTTGCCTTGTTCACTATCGCCAAATTTGTACTCCATCTGCGCGAATCGACTTATTACCGCCACATCTTCAATTAACGCACCGTCCATGCCACAAAAAAAACCTTTAATAAGCTTTTCACTGCCCATGGGCAACCCACATCGCCCGCCTTCTCTGAAATAACCCCGACTCGCATTTTCTTTTTCGATTTTGAATGACTCGCACGGAAAAAATCAAACTAGGAACATTGCTCAGCATGAAACCATTTTCTTGAATTAGAGGCAATACGAAGGGCAGGGCTCACGACAGTCCCCCGCTGGGTTCGAACGTATGTAGATGGTTTCTCCCGTTTCCGCACTATCCACAATGGCTACATTGAGAGACGACCAAGGGGCGCAGGTCAACGCATAAAACATGCAAAACTATGTTTCAATTTCCTGGTAACGCTATGGATGAAATGAGACGGTTTTGAGTGCGCTGGAACAACCTCCGCCCATTTTCCTGACACTCCTATACATACAAATAACATATCTATCTCCTGACCTTTGCAGCGCTCTTCGCTACACTAACGTAGAAAGTGGATCTTAAAATAGACATGAAGGTGAAATCGTCGAAGCAGTCAGCTCTTACGGTGCTTTTCGGGAAGTGATTTTGTTGCTCTTTGCAGCAACTTCCTGGCGCTCTCAAAGCGTTTTGACTGCATGAGATGTTGTCCATAAATGAACCATATGTCAAGATCCTCATGTCGGAACTTCTTTAACATTTCCTCCAGGAGTGTGCCCGCTTCCTAAACAATAAAACATGCAACAGAATGCAACGGCGCTAGTGCGCCGATACTCGTTTGCATAAACTAAGAGCTGCTTCCATCAATATAGCAAAAGTGAAAACTGGTTCATCTGATTTCGAAACAACGGTGAAAGGAAGTTTTTTTGTATATTTCAGAACTCATTCGCTCAATCGCTTTGTTGCCGGACACCGATAAAAGTTAATCCATTTGCACAAAACAACTGAGCTTTCATATTATTTTTAGTGAGTGTGCTAAAAGATGGATCGAAACAAAATTTCTCAAAATACCAAATAATTAATGGAATATAGTTAAAATTACCTCATCTTTGTGGGCATTCTGATAGATTCGCACCATTTGTTTATACACTTTTAGAGTATCCGCACTGTTGATCGCTCTCTCGAAAACGGCTTTTAGTGATTCAGGTGTGCCGAACGATAACTCCAAATTTAGGTAAGCCGTCCAAACATTGTAGATTTCATCATCTTCCCTACAATGATCTCTTACGAGCACGTTAAACACCACCAACAACAGTAACAGCAAAGCCTTTCAATACCGTTGATACTAAATTTATTTCATGGCAATTCATCGGTCCTTGATACCACCGTACACTGTCGAAACTGGCTGCTAACTGCGCAGTTCCGAAGAGGAAAAAAAGAGGAAGCGCAGAGCCGGCCAGTGGATCACGCAGCTCATGACCGCAAGAATGCCATGAACACCACGAACACTGCTCCCATGTGGAAAAGAAAGTCAAATCACCTCGCGACAACGAATCTAACAGCGTCTCAAACGATGGGGAACAAAAACATCGAGGAATGCTAAAAGGCTTCCGTTCCCATGCATCCATGGCTGTCAGATGACGGACTGCCTGATCAACAACAGCACGAAATGAGAGCGTGAAGAAAAGATGTTCATTGCAACCAACAATACTTCAGTAGGATCACCGAGACCCCACTCATCAAGGTCAATCGACCACCGTGCTCGTCGCCTTCGTCGGTTTCTTAACTGATTACCGTCGCCTATCACCTTCATCAGTCCTTCAACCGACTACCGCCGCCCGTCGCTTTGTCAGTTCCCGAACTAACTACCACCGCCTGTCACTCGTCAGTCCCTCAACCGACTATAGTCGCCTGTCACCTCCTTCAGTCCGTCAACTGACTGCCGTCGCCCGCCACCGTCGTTTGTCCCTCAGCCGACTACCGTCGCTCGTCACCTTCGTCAGTCCCTCAAGCGGCCCGTCGCCCGACAATTTCGCCTGTCCCTCCATCGACCTGCTGCCCGTCAATTCCGCAGCCCCTCGAATATCGCCGCCGTCAACTCACACATCTGATTCTTCTCTTGCTTTGATTTATTGCAGCTACGAATAAATACTACTTTTATTCCCTGAGCCTACTACTGGCAATTACGAGTCACGAAGGGGATGATTCCATGTCACAATCAGACAACCCTTCCAAGGCTCGCATATACATAACTGTAATCACGCATCCTAACTCGCAATTTCATCTGCCACGTATCACCTTTAACATTCCCCATTTCTTATCGGGAGGGAGGGCTATGAGTGCCGCAACATTCCCATTCCGCTTGATAAAGATGATTTTTTGGACAGGAATTCGTATTTTTACGGCAACAAAACGCTTATAGCTTATGCACACGATTTACATGGTCACTGGTAAGCAACAAGAGTGAACCATCAACGAAATCTACCGTCACCAGAGAAACTTCCTCAGTGATTCCGACCTTTCGCCATTAAAACTTTCCGCCCCTGGACCACTCCGACTGCAGAGCTTTTCGCTTCAACAATCTTAGGCCAACGTTCGCCCCTCATTAGTTCAAAAACATCACCAACCGCATGCACTGAAGTAATGCGTTACATTCTTCATCTCGCCCATTACAGCCTTGTTAGGCTAGAAACGAGGGAACTGAAATTCTCCAAATGTTCACGCTCTTTAGTAAGTGGCCCGCTTTGAAACGAAACTGCATAGCTTTACAGTGGTCAGCACACTTCCCTGAATAACTAAAGACGAGCGCGAATACTCAGAAGCATTGCGCTCAGCCGTCTCAGCCAGATAAATAAATTGGACGGAAAATTCTGTCAAAAGACATGTAGACAAACCGATAACTGATGACACTCAATGCCCTTTCGGCAGTTGCCCTTGCTTTCTCGATATCCTTTTCACTTACAAAGAACGACATGTACCTAAAATTGAGAATATTTGGAAAACTTTGAAATAACAGATATGCTGAAAGCTTGATAATGCGCACATAAAGGCATACCGATATTTGTGAGGGCCGAGGTATATTTACTGAGGTAAGCCGAACAAAGATAACAAAACTCGATCCACAGCAGGGCACATGACTTGAAAACCACACTGCCTTCGACATACAGCCAGTTCGCAACCGTGAAATGAATTTGCATATGGATTCGAAGGGAATGATTTGTCTCAGAAAAGTGAAAAAATTTTTTAAAAGATTAATTAAAAAAAGTACTGTAGCGAAATTAATCCTAGATATTCTAGTAATCCATGTTTTGGTCAAGAGATCGGAAAAGAGAGACGCAAACGATTTGAGGGTTCAGGTATCCAAATTAGGCTTTGTCAAACAGAAGCGAGTGATATGCGTGTGATTTATACTAACCTTCAAGATCACCTTTTAACGGAAAAACTGATATAAGAAAATGATCGAGGGAACCAGTTTCGAAATCGAGTAGCCCCCACACACAGCCGCCAATTCAAAAACACAAAAAACCCTGCGCAATAAGGTGTTTTCGAGCAAAAGAGTAAGAAAAGAATTGAACCGCGTCAACTGGAGTGTTTCCATTCAAGGAGCTACTTCAAAATTCTCCTCTAAAAGGTCGAAAGCTGATAGCATTTAAATTGGATAAAAAGTTCGGGAACCACACCTATTTCTGTTAATCGCAACTCAATGCTGTCGACAAAAAGGAAACGTTACCGTATCCAGAGCTGCGATGAGTTTGGATTTCCCGTTAGGAGTCGATCAAAATCAGACTGTGACTCGGGTAAATTGTCCGCTTTGATCAGCTTCAACTCTCGTTCTGACAACTCTTTCTCCTTCATCATTTCGCGCTCCTTTTTATCTGAAACGAGCGAAATATTCATGCAGAAATTTTGTGAAACTTGCATTACCGCAGCACAATAAAACGCTGCCAAATCTATGGGTTATCAAATTTGCCCCTTCTCCCTTTAAATCGTACATTGACTCGAACTGCCCCTTTAAATCGTACTCTGTCATTATAACGCAACCGAGCAACACTTTTCTTCTCATATGATTTTCGATATATTACGCGGACAACCCCTCAAAAGATGCGCGAAACATGGAAAATATGAGTATAAACGATCGACTTCTCGGTTTGCTCCTTTTCTCAGTTTCTTCAACGTTCTCTCCAATCGTTTCTTCTCTTTCTTCCGCCAGCTTTGCCTCCTTTGATGCATTTTCGCCTGCTGTTCCAGCACCGCTGGTTCTTCGTTCATTTTCTCCGATATGTGCAATGGCCGCCAAATCAGCGGGTGTGAATCCGCTCAATGACCAGTCCAATCCCGGATCAATCGCCTGCAATCTTTCCAGGAATGGAATGGAAGATACATTCTATTTCAAAACAGCGTATAGCACCGACAACATTCGGCTCCTTTCGGAAGGAGAACGGCCTCTTCATAGGGCCGACTCCAAGGGAAACGCGAATGCGAAACAGGCGAACACCATCTTCAAATAACGCATACGGCTGAAAAGAACTTAAAAGCTGGCTTTGATGGAGAGAAGCAATGAAAAAATATCAGAAAAAAAGCAACGACAGCAACAAGAACTTATCACAGTTGTGTTTGCAACAAATAAATCAGTTAGAAAACAAACCTCCACTTGCACAGGTTTTACATTAACCAGCTCTCGTTCAGATTCAGCCCCACTGAATCCAGCCATTCTAGACTTCTTCCGTGCCGACACCACGCCACCTTCTGGACCGCTGCTTGTCGTACTGAGCATCCGCTTTCTACCTTCGGGATCTTCTGATGAAGATGTTTTCTGAAATGAATGATGACTATAGAATGAGGTGAAAAGCGCATAAGGGAATGAACTTAGAGCATTCGAACAATCTGGATGAACAACAACTAAGAAATATCACCTTAGATTATCTGTATGCGCACGTTTTGCAAACATTTCATTGTTGCGTTAGGTAAAAGGCGAGTACAAGATGAGCGTAGCTGCACCGAAAAAGAATGACCTCATTCACCTGATGCACGGTAACCGCTCCCATGTACAGCAACCTCAGACCGCCTTCAGTCGAGACGCGCAGAATACGCACCGTAATCAGCTGGTCAGGCTTGAGACTCATTGTGGACCTGAAAACATAAAAACTGGCAAAATCGTCCTGCTAATATTAGTATAAACATGTCACCCTCGAAAATAAAGAAGATTGCATATGGAAATGTCTACATCTGTGCATCACACAATAAACACATTGTTCTTATATTGTGGCAGACGCTAGCCACAGGACCACTTGACTACCCATAACCTGGCATAGTGAGGCCGAAAAAAATCATGTGTAGGAAAGATTATCTATCTAAGTCCATGAAAAAAACTATAGAGTGAGGTGCAATACGGAAAGCAGTAAAAACGATGAAGCACAAATTTTATGGAGAGGTAATAACGTTTTGAAATTTCTTGGACACATTCTTATCCTTCATTTGCACCCTCCTTCCATCCAGCTCGTTTCTCCATCCCATTACCTATGTATAAACATGCTACACGCACTTCCCGTAGGCGAAAACCATTCAAACCAATAAAGAACACTCACTTTCTTTGTTCAATACGTCCCATAATACCGGGCGCCACCTCCACATAGGCGTGCCCATTCGAAACCGAGCTCACGAATCCTTTCAGCAATGAATTTTGCTTAAAACACTATTATTGCACGCGGTTAATTTCTGCAAAGACTCTGAGGAGCATTTGAAGCAGAAAATGCATTTCTTGCATTCCTATTGGGCTGCGCAATGCTTTAAGCAAAAATCGCACATAAATCACGATGACTAATCACTACATATCATACCCATCTGATGTAGGGTTAAACGACGGTGTTTTGCATAAACTGTACAAGGGCAGTGGCTATCTTCCAGGCTAACTTCCGTTAATACTGGTGGGGAGGAGTGGGAGGAGGGGAAGGAAAATGCAGGATTGCTCATAGGAAAAATTTCACAAAGAAGGACGGAAGCGTCATTGCTCAGCAACGCTGCTTTAAAATCTTAATTTACTCTTGATTCTGTAATGATATTATCACGACTGGCCAATCGCGCTACCGTAAACAATACGAGCTAACTTCATACTCCCCCTTCATCCTCTGGGCGCAGAGTAGAAACAAGCTCAATTAGATAGACATTTTTTGTTCCACCGTGATTAGTCACATGCGCTCAGAAGAACCCTCAATCGAATGTGAATGCCGTGTTTTGCTCTCATGACTGCGGCTCCTCCGAATTGGAGCTACTGACAAACTGTAGAACACTGCGCACGTGCACCTGATTTTTTTTTTTGGCTCGCACTATTTTCGTTATCCCGTTCTTTTCTTCTATATCCACACATATACTCATGCGGGCTGTTATCAGGACAGTAAATAGAAATGCAGCACTAATAAAAATTCGACGAAGATCTTAGCTTCCAACCGAGAAAACACTCATCAAAATGGCCCTATCACTTTCCTAAACCGAACAGTTTCATGCTTTTTTTGTCATGGAATGCATGATAAACCTCAATGTCAGCAGCACTTCGGATGAGCATGTTGTCTGCTTGTTTGGTGCTTTTCGATCCCCAGTTCTTATAGCGAGATTCGGTAACAGCCAGCCACCGTCCCGCTTCTTCGTCCAGTCGAAGCAAATATATGAAATAGACCTGAAAACAATGACTGATTTGGCATTCTGCGGAAAGGAAATTGATGAAGCTCAATAATTGAGCACCAAAAGGCCGTCATCTCTTGCCAAACCAATAATGTCGGTGTACTTTTAGGTGACTGATGGTGGCACGTAAAGCCAACATGCTAAGTGCCCTCGCCTTCTTATTTTTGATTTCCGATTCAAATTATACGTATCGCAAAACCCTCCAATTTAACCCACGGTACGTAGCACTCAAGATTGCTGGAAGAAAAATTCATTTTAGGTGGATGTGATAAGCAATATGTGCGAAAAGAAATCTTGAAGAATGGGCAAAGAACTAAATTTTAGGAGTGAATTAAAGCAAAAAGAAGAATGAAGCAACATGTAACGGAAAATCAAATTTGAAGCGAAGATCGCCGAATGCATAAAACCGACGGTGGCAGCGATAGCGGAGGAAGAAGACAATGAAAAAGTGCGAAAACTCTAACATCCAAAAACCTCCAATATAGTCCAGAATAGGGAGACGACATATAACGAACTTATATTTGTGTGAAAGGGGGGATTTTCTCTGAGGTCGGTGGGAGAACAAATATAAAAATGGAATATTTCTCTGGATAATTCTCTGGAGCGAAAGAATATGCAAGATGTCTACCTTTGTAATTGCTGGTGAAAAGAGTTGGCAGAATGAATGGCTCAGCCAATAGACATATTCATCTGAGCGGCAGTACCATTAAAAAGCAAACAACAACAAACATACTCTCAACAGGTTTTTGTGTTCCCCAGTGTGAAAAAACGACTTTAAAAATGTTTTTTCTACTGCCCATCAATGAACTACACGAATCATCAGACATATTTCGGCATAACCACAAACTTCGCAGCAAGAACAATAGTGCCACTGGAGCGTTTGTCATGAAGCTCGTCATTTGGACGCATAAAACTCACTTCATTTGGCTGGAACGCTTTCATGTGGTCCAATGCTTGCACATAATGACTACTGATACCAGTTGGGGTGATCACAGCTCGTTGGCCATTTGTTAACGCGAAAACAACTGAACTTGGTGATTGTGTTGTACTGACCACACGTCCCACCACTCGTTCATCGGATTTTATCTCCTTCAAGGCAAAATCCAGTCGACAGCGACGTTAATTAAATCATCCTATTACGACCGCTGAATCTCTTCAAAGGTCGGAAATTAGATGCATGATTTTGGATACACAGTCTAGAAAAATATGGAACAATAATATGGGCTCTGGGCTAATTTGCGTATATTGCAAGAACGTGCAAACCTGAGAGCTAAATTCTTAATTCCAATATATACTATCCACTAGAAGGATTTCACCAATCAACGAGGTGGTCTCTTAAACAGTCGATTAGCAAACAATTAGTAAACAATGCCCAAAAGTCGATTAGAGCAAACAATGCCAAACAGGAAATAACCAACACAGCGTATTTTACTCACCGCGGTTTACCGAAATTACATTCAGTTGCAAAAAAAAAAAAAAAAAGATGAATTCACGCAACCAAACAAAGTGGTATTGTAATTGATAATAGTATAATAACAAGGCATTGCTGTTGAAGAATTATCCGGAAATGATATCAATCAGAAAAAAAGTTATTACAGAAAAGGTTTTCTAAACCAAGCGGTGCTGACTTCGAAGAATGCAAGAACTTCATGTAACTGCCATCTCAAACAAAATACTGCATACTTTATCACATCCAGTCAGACTGAACTCCAAAGTTTTCCTTTGGTCAGATCCACGACAGTGCCTCCTGGCTGCACTTATACCGATCACCCTTGCCTTTAGCGCTTCACCTGGCTCGAATGGTCTGTCGACCAATGGTGATTCCATGCCTGCTGGATTCACCATCTGAAACACATTATAAAACATGCACAGACGCGTGAACTGTAACATGCAGCGATATGGTTAACTAGGTTATGTGCGAGACCCTTTTATCGTATGCTAATAAAATTGCGAAATATTAAAACTCGAGCGCATGACCTGCGCAGAGCGATAGGACGCTTTTTAACTGCTGAAAAAAAAGCTTCAACGAGAAAGGACCGGAGGAAAACGAAGTGGAAGCGAAGGTGCGGGAGAGGCAAGAAAACGCTGAGGCAGCTGATAACCAAATAAGTGAGTCACAGATTCATCGGGAAGTTGCCGTCTGCTTCAGGTGCTCCCAAAGCGACTAGAGATAAAAGATATATTTTCTAAGGTAAATAGCTGCCGCATCGCGCACAAGTACGGCCAAAAATAAAAACCACGTGTATGAATTGATCAGCAAATGATCGGACAACAAATGCAGTTTAAAAGTAGTCTACTGGATCTGCTCAGAACGAGCGCCTAGCTAATCACCCAAAAACGTGCGAAGACGAACCGTTCAGTAAACTGATGGATAAACTATGGAGGCAGGACGCTCATGGCAGGAAGAACCCCCGCTGACTGTCAGCCGAAGCGGGAATAAGGGAAAAGCACGAATGACAAGAACTGTCAGAAGCCAAGGCAAGCTACGCAAGGCTAGCGCATGAGTGTCAAACTTCAGTCAAAAGTAAGCGAAAGTAGTCAGAACTAACCAGATTTGAATCGCCAAGATTCTGCTTTTGAATGAATCCTCCACTAACAGGCGAAGCTTCTACTTGCAACGTACCCCCGACAACCGGTCTCCTAACGAAAACTGTAACCATCTCTCCTTGCATGTAGTTCTGTTGATAGCCCAAAAGCGATTGCTTCTTTTTACCTTCGACCATCTTCCAACTTCGCATTGTACATTCGGCCACTCGAACGCACTGCAATCGGCAAAAGCTTTATCGGTTTGTCTGGTGCTAGAAAAAATTTGGGCGTTTTATTTAGAAGACAGCGCTCTCCAATTCGACGACGCTTCATCAAGTAAGGGCAGCATCTGTTCGCCGTCCTTGCAGTTCTCCCCGCCACAAACTAGAGATAAGCCCCTCAAAGCAAGCCCTTGAAACTTTCCATCATTCCTCCACCATCTCTTCCTAAATTCGGATTCACTTCCCTCCCACCCTCCCCCCTCCTCCATCAGTCACTCTTCTCATTTGCAGATGGCAGTTAGAAAAAGCCTCAAACTCTCCTTAGCTCTCACTCAATCAGCTGAAACGCTAGAAGTCCAGAAACTGAGTTCGCAGGACGAACAGAAAGGCTTTCCTCCGGTGCAACTGCATGTTCGACATCACATTACCACTCTCCTTTATCCACTCCTAAGAAAAAGCTGTCATTCTGATTGCGGCACCTGATTCATTCCACTTCTATCTCCCTGTACAACATACCGAAACGAAGTTTTTTTCTTCGTCGACGGGTTTCCTCTTAGTCGGTTTCGACAGATCGATCTTCTCTGAAGTTGCCTCCATAACCGCACCGATCGAAATTACCTTCACGTTCACCGTTTTCCCCGCTTTGTCATGAAGAAACGCCGCAACCGGATACCTTTCTTTCTCCAACAACGCATCGTCCAGCTCCGAGCCATGCAAGCGACCTTAATCTCTCGAATTTACCCCCAAAATGGTTCCTCTGCTTTAGAATAGCACAGCATATCCCCACTGTTCTGTGTAACTGGAAGCATATCCCCGATGGAAGGCAGAACAGTCTCAGACAAGCGCTTATCTATCCTACCATAGCTTAGTAAACACACAATGCGTCGATCCTTCCTAACCAGCTCGCAATGTGCAAGCTTTTCACTGGTCGTCGTGCTGTATAACGGAGATATAGCACAAAAGCAATAAATGCATAGCCTAGTTAAGGAATGAACTTGGTGGGCCTCCTGCAATTAAGCCACAGTCTACACCTGCCTGTCCAGAACGCTCACAACCTCTCACATGTGTGCCATGGCTGATAAACATAAATGCAATAATTCTGCGGGAAGAGAACAGAACAGCGTCAGATGTAGGTAAAACATAACCCATATTACATAAAAACAGACAACCTCAGAAATTCGCAATGGTAATTAACACACAATCAACCTCTGCCTGAAATTGCTGTCCATATTCGTCCGGTTGTTTTAGGCTATCACAAATCACCTGCCAGGAGGTACCATCTATAGCTAAAGATCGAAGGCTGAGAGAAGAGGAAGCGTTGACAAATAAACGAAACGTGCTTATATGCCTTTCTAGATAAAACCGTCTAGATGCTCTTCTTATATGTCTAGTTTTGGACTTTGAGTGTCGTTTTTAAAAGGAACAAAGCTGTTTTTAAACGACGCCCATCCCACTATGCCGTAAACAAAATTGATGGTGAGATTTTGCAATTCAACACATCCTCCAAACAAAGCCGCGTTGCGCGCCATGGTGGGCAACCCGTATTCTAAATTTACAAACAATGAGACCGGACGAAAACGAAGGCAGAGCATGATGAGGCCATCGTATTTAACCTAGGGCGTTTGTTCACTTGTAGATCCGACAAAATCACAAAACATAAGCGATTCGGATAGAAAATTTGACACAAACAACCGAATCACTGAAGGAGGTCTCGGGATTCCACCCAGAGAGACGGCAACCCATTTCACGGGAACAAAAAAATGGAAACTTTTCCTGTACAATCCAGGCGGATGAAACCCTTCTCCTATGAATATGTTTCCGAACAAAACAATTTCAATACTAAGCCGGATGTTACTCGGTGGCAAACGTAGAGTGACGGATCGAGAAAGGAGGGGCGTGACAGCTTAATCATGATTCGAACAAGGAACTTTACCAAGAGTGCTTCCAGGCAATTCGAGTTCCACTGCACATGCCGATTCCTTGCCTCTGTTCCATACTCCAATCACCTTCGCAGGATATATCATGAACGGCTTCACCTTCTTACGCGGCGACTCTATAGCCGATTTTTTCTACAAAAATTTATTAAGTTTTCGTGGACCATTGCAGATTCTCTGACTTTCGAAAAAAAACTTACACTTTCATGAACCGAGAGTATTAAAAAGATCGGAAATGAAGAGCGAAAAACATTGGAACGGTTAAAACGTACAACAAGGCTACACAGACAATTTTAGTACCTTGGTTTCTGCGAAGGATATTGAGAAAAGCAAAAACAGAATGTGCACACTTCCCGGGTTACACTGCTTTTAAAAAAACCTATATTAATCTCTGTTCACTTAAAATACCGAGTTTCACTTCGCTTAAAATGCAGTATTCAACGTCTGAACGAACGTGACTTGCTCTTTTTAAACAAACCATGATGATGCCTATCTAGTAACCTCGTAGAGTTCACGAACTACTCATGACAACTATGCAATGATTAGCCCCTCCAATTTGCGTTTGAAATCATCGTATACTACGCAAAACGCTTAGCCGAGTGAATAAAATGCAGTGAAAATTTAGAAAAGCGCATAAAATGTTGCGATGCAATCCTTGCTTCGTGCGACCATTTAAAGAAGGAAAAGACGAAACAGGAACCTGTTTAGCTCTTCTCTTTGCGGTAAGTAACGCCCTTGCGTAAGCGAGATCTCCTTCGGCAAGCCCAATGAGAGTAGAACCACAAACTTGCATGACTGTTGCCTTGAAAACTGCGCCACGTTCAAAACGCCCTTCAAGAATTCACACAGTAGCTTTCCCATTCACTTGTATAATTATCCTTGCATCGGCCATGACCGTGAGGACAGATAATATGATAGCGAATGCGGATATGTTTCAAATACCCATGTGGGAAAGAAGAATCAGAAAAATACGGGTGATGTAAGTATGCTTACAAATTAATCACCAAATTCGAGCTAAAATGAGCACTGTAACATTGCTACAACAGAGCACTCCAAAAAGCAGCCTAAATCTCTGGATATGTCAATTTCAAATGCTCTAACAGATGTCAGCCAAATCGTGAAAAAAAAAGTCAGTCACAGATTAATTTATCAGCTTCACCTCGCACTCTTCCCTCACCCCCTCCCTCCAATTTCAGTAACTCATCACGAAGTCAACGTTCAAGCACACCGGCTTGTAACTCGATTTTCTTTTTTCTTTGATTCGCATTGCCTTTCCCATTCGTTCGAAATTCAAACTCACTTTCAAACAGAGCTGCGACTTGTGAGGTTCAAAGAGTCTTTCTAAATGGAAGGAAATGAGAAAAAGATAGTCAGCTCTAAATGGGAAGAAAACGGTGAAGAGATGATGACCGTTTTTCTCTGAGCGAAATCCAGGTTCGGCTCTAAACAGATGTGCTACTTCGAAGTCTCTCTCTAAACGAGAGTCAAGGGGAAGTTATGACACCTCATCTACGACTGCCGGGAGTTCATGAATGCGGCTTAGCCATGGGGAGAATTATGTAAAAAAAGAACTATGTGGTATTCGATGAAGGCAACGACACATCCCAAAAAAACGAAGCTAACAAAAACAGAACAATACAGCAAATTAGTTAACATATAAATTACAGCTAGAAAAACGCATAAAAGCTGCACGGCTTATAGCGTTCCTAATGCAGAGGTACTTCGGCTGAACTTATAAAATACTTCACAGTTCGATCGCGAAGTAACACCAAACTTCCGTCTCATCAAGCTTTGTGTTTTCATTCCCATGAAGAAATAGAGACAAGAGAGGGCCTTTTATCGATAGAAAGCTCCTAACGCGGGGGTGCTTCTACTAAAGGCTGTAAGACACCTTAAGCACATATGGAATGGAATGCAAGACTTCATTGCCAGAATAAGAGACATCTTTATGTTCTTATAGTCAATGAAACATTCAAAGCATCCTGATGTGACAAGAAAATAAGACACTTAAGAGTTTCACATACTCACTACTTAAAATGCTCAATCCCAACAATCGTTTTACTAGTTTCGCATATGAATAATTTTCTACGAACTTTGCCATAATTCGATCCTACGAGGTTGCTCTATCTCTCTCGCGCGCGCTCCCCTTCCATTACTTCTTAGTTTGAATTCTTTCAAACTCGTCATCTAATTCAGTCCAACTCTTAGATGTTTAGCCATGGTCGACTTTCCTCAGGGTGCAAATACTCCGACAGTGGTGTTGATGATTTTATGAAATATGCATGTGCCTCTTTCACAGCTCACCACTGCTACTGCTAGAAAAAAGTATTCGGGTTCGCTCAGGCTTCTGGGCATAATCAGCGTAGTGTTTCTGTCGGATAATTGCAAAACTCAATGCACTGAGACGGCACAGCAATTAAAAGCAACCTTTCAATATAATTTCGAAATGAATTTCGAATGTAAGAAATCCGTCAAGTATTAATAGCTGATTTCTGGCTGCGTTTTTGATTTGGATATCCGAATACCGCACTCAAACGTGAGGCATTTTGTTAAGGTTCTGCTGCTAAGGTCCGTACCAAACCGTAATGATCCAAGTTTGCTTCAACTTCATGTGTTACCTAGAAGAAACAAGTTAACTTTCCAAAATACCTGCTCCGCTTTTCGATTTTATGTTCTCATTTCAGGCAGCTGATTCTTCTTAGATAAGCTGCACGTCACCCGCAAGTAACAACATGCCCTTCCATCTAAACTACGAAATGCACAGGAGGCATAACTTCTTCGTTGTGGCACTTTGATTCTTAACATCCTCTCCGCCACAGTACTTCTCGCCCACCACAACTTTTACCCCTCATAACTAATTTTTTCTCATTGTTTCAATTCGTGCATGAATTTCGACGGTTTTATCGAACTGCATAATTAAAAAAAAACTGACATGCAAAAATTCGGTTACTTCTTGGGGACAGCACTGTGGACAAGGGCAATAGACACTATGCAGAAACCAACAATTCTATCCGCATTCGAAGGAATAGTAAATGACACAAAAACTATAAGAACTTTATAGTACTAAAGCGATTCAATTAGAAATTACTTTTTAAAACGTCTTCTCACACCTACAATCTCTTCATCCTCCATCAACAAAAGAAAAAATCAGTGGGGTGCTGCTAGGCGCCATAATACTTGCTGATAATTTCCAGGGAATGTTTACCAATCGGTGAACAAGGCGTCACGACGTTCGGATGAAAACGAGACGGAAGGTAGATAACGGTTTTGTCGATATCATCTCCCACCGTTACCACAGCAATGAAATCTCGTTTAACAACAGCCACGCATACCTCCACTTCCGCGCCCACCTCAACTCGTTTTAATTTGGCATGAGCCTTCTGCAAAAAACTTTCCTCACCAACACTACATAAGCAGTAGAGTTGCACCGGAACAAGCTTTCCAGAAGAGAGGAACCAAGGAAAAAGCACCGCAAGCTTGTAATTGAAACTTCGATGCCGCTATAAATAATTACTACACCTATCCAACACTTAAAAAATCTTCCACAAAACAAGAGAATTTGATCCTGATCAAAAACAACATTTAGAAACGGGAAAGCGATTCTAGCGATGAACCAACATGAAATGGAATAGCAGGCCTCCGGATGATACTAAAAAGAGAAACCTTGAATGCTAAAATAACGGTCTCTGCGACGATAATGCTATTCTATAATGCTTGCTAAGCCAAAAAATTAACGATGCAAATGTATTAGCCATTTTCGTGGACGGTCATTGCCGTTAATATGAGAAGACGCTCATTTTCTGTTGCGTTATTAGCAGCATGTATGCGTCTGGTATAGGATGGAGGAGAAGAATGGAAAAGAAGCAAGATATTTTCAGCTAGAAGGAATTAGTGCCACAGAAATGACAAACCAGTTTCGGTGGCGATAGGAAAGGTAGAGTGCCCGTGGCCTGGTTTTATTTCTCATTCAATCGGTAAACGATCACTAAACCTATGCAAAATCAGTTGAATAAGTAACAGCATACTCCATATGATAGTGAAATTCTACTAAGACCCCGTGAAGATGGGTCGAATGACGACTACATCCAAGTTTGCAAGGCACAACCGCACATAGTGACTGCAAAAATGACCTAAAACCTAAAGCCTTCGCTGGACACAATTCCACAGACGAACTTCCTAACAAATAAAACAATAAAAAAACAACATATCAATACTATGATTACAAAAAAAGAAGCCAAAATGAAACCATTAAAACATCGATGCGTAGCCTAAACAGCTTGCATTGCCCAGTATGCCATGCCTGACTTTCCGCTCCCGCACCCCCTCCTCCACTAGCAGAAAAACGTCTAAATAGTTGTCCGATGAAATAGGAGTTTCACATATGCGTAAAAAACCGATCAATAAACCTTTGCTTTCTTTGACTGTGGAGCGCCTTTCTCAATAACGTCGATAATAAACACTTCAAGTTCACACGACGGTAGAGCCGCATCTAACAATAACGCCATCAGCGTCTCTCCTTTCTAAATGTTGACGTGTAAGTTCATGAGTCCGCTTGAAACTCGTAATAGCAACAGAAACGCTGCAACAGTTAATAAATGGAAACCAATTTAGGCACCATTCTTCTACCCCTTTCCTCCATGATTTTTTGAAAATTTTGCGCGGCCCCCTTTTGTGACCCTCCCGCAAAGCATCATAGCTCTCTTTGCAACTTGTGCAATAAAGTTTCACATTAGTTTTCAAGACCTCCAATCTTTGCGCCACTCCCTATCCAAATGGGCAAGAAACAGAGGACGAGACCGATCGGAAGGAACAAAGAGGTATTCCGCCGTTGGCCATGTACAAGTGCAACAAAAAATTACGAGTCCACTACCTCTCAAGTGCACATGCACCTTCAAGAACAGACGGAAACGGTTAAAAGTAATTAAACCTTCGAGACATATAATTAAGAGATGACCGTAACGGTCGAGACGCTAGCGCACTATCTTATGTAACATACGCCTCAGATTTATGTGCAATTATCACGCCGCATTTGCTTAAATTAATACGGTAAGATCTGATCGCTGTCAGTCGCTGATGCAGCGAAATGGGAATCGAAGAAAAAAGAATGATTCAGTTTCGAATATGAATCCGCGATCACAGCTGGCAATTCGAACGACACAAACACTGAAATTTTCCAGTTGTCTAATGTGACCTATCTTTTTGTCTCTCCCTCTGTCTCTCATATTCTAAATAACTTGAAAACTCCAAGGTCCTTTAATGTACATGAAAATGGCAAAGAAAAATTCTCCGAAATCATCTGCGTGCTACAGTAGCAAAACTGACTATTCACCACTGAGTTCCGAGGAATTATATAAAGAATTATCGTACGTTCATTTAAAATTCGAGGAAGACACTCATGAGAAACCCCGGTTCATGGATTCTATACATTCAAACGATACACAGATCGTAAACAATAATTCAGTTTGAAACAGAATGTAAAACGGAATAAATTCTCCTGCAATCATTGTCCATTTCTTCATTATGCTTCTTCCCGCATGGGATTGGAAAAAAAAGAATTCAATGCAAAAAAAACGCGAAGAGAACAAGATAGCAGATATAAAGTGAAGCGAAATCGAAAGGATTTCTTACTCTGTATTTACGAGCTGGGAAATTGCCTTTTCTAGCAAATCCTTTCAAATCGCACTCGCCCCATTCAACAAGGACGGCATCGTTCAGAGGCTGCACCACCGTCACACTTATTTGATTTCCCAAAGACGGTAAATGTTTGCCACTTTGTAAGTTGGCCACACACCAATCCCAGTCGGCAATCATGTACTCCACTAAACGCAATCCCATCGAACACCACTCGCCATCTTCATCCACCTCGTGGCACAGCGATGGCTGCAAGCATTCGTCTTGCTAAAATTTTGCATTTAAAGCAACTTAAAAAAAGCCTGCACACATCTCCCTCAACGTGGAATAATGTAGCATAAAATCTGCATAAAGTATTTAACGAATTTAACATGTCCTTCCAAACTTTGGTAAACTACAGAGGCATTCCTCGCTCCACATGTTATGCCCCCTCCCTCTTAAAAAAACTGCGGAAGTGAATTTTTGCACCAGTGAGCTTACTGAGCTAACGTTAATCACTTTTATAACATCACCTCAAAAACTGAATACTGGCACAAATACTGGTACAAGCCGTCGAACACAAACCAGTATCATCATTTGAAGAAGGGTAATACAGGAAGGCCAAAAAAAATGAGAAACGACAGTAAGTTAAGCGTCTAATTATCTGCTTTCGCTTTCTTACTTTTCCACTGTCTTCATTTTGTATGTCAACCTAATAACAAAATTACCTTGAAAATGATCAAAATCAACGATCCCCTGTTGTAGTCACTGCCGAATTCCTCGAAATCTACTAGTCAGTCATTCCGATTGATGTAAACTCCGTCTGCCGCATTCCTCGAAATCTGTGTTTCTAAGCGTGCTGGCCCCGATCTAGCCAGAACCCCTCGAGAGGCGTTTGAATCCCCGAGAGGCGCTTGATTCTATGATGAACTACTATCACTTTATCAAACCCCCTGAGGAGATAAGAGGCTTGGTTTTGAACTCAACATTGTTTTCAACGAAAAATACATCAGAAATGGCCTGAAGCATCAATCACAATAATGAGTGAATAAACAGGAAAATTACGTTGAGAATCAGTGAAAACCGTTTCCTTTCGAAATCTAACGACGAAACGCGCGCGATGACTGTTTGACCAACTTGAAGTTGCTCGCTGACGTCGTCTTCTTAAATTCGAAAAAACAACGGCACAAATCAGTTCGTGATGACTGACGGAAAAGTCACAAGGCTGCGAAAGCTCCGGAAGACAGAAATGGCACAAATTTGAATCAGCGCAATCGAAAAAAATGAACTGTTCTGTTTTACTCGTATTTCTAAAAGTGTAACAAAGTGCGCGCATATCAACATATAAAATAATAAAAGAAGAACAACCGACGTGACAAGCGTTTTCGCGTTTAGGAGTAAAGGAATACTGGAAATTAAGTGATTATTAAGAAAGGGCGGATGAAAAAAGAAAAATGCCACATTAGCCGAGTTTACGTTTGCAAGATGAGGTTTCCCACATATCAACTGACAAGCTAACACAATCATAACAGCTACCATGCACCTACGAAGAACTACTCAGAAATGACGAACATCTACACCAAATTTTACATCGCCATGACGAATTTCAAAACCGCTTAACTGACAAACTGTTAACGAAGGACAAATTCAGTATACATAATTCAGCATATACACCTAGTTTCTACAGCTGATTACAGTAAACGACTACGTTCACCAGACTTCAGGTGTGTAGGTTCCCCGTAAGCTTCTTTAAAAACCTGCTGCTGAAAAAGAATTACAAAAAACAACATGCGCCTGAAGAAGTGAACATAACACGTCAATGTACAAGTTAACCTCGCCTCAGTGCTTCCCATTCTTTATCCCTTTAAGTGTACTCGTTTAGATTTAGTCACGTCAAAATGCGGTTAACGCTTACGATCATTGGAGTCAGCAATAAAACGAGCAGGAGCAACAAGAGCCGATCCTCCAGCCAACTCAACGAAGTGTCCCATCTCGTTATGCAGTTGTGTGACCGTGCCACATACCAACAGTCCTTTCGACAAGTCATCAAAACTGCCGATGCGCGGATGCGTTTCAAGCCAGTCAATCAAAAACCTTTTGCCTGTTACCTGCAAAAAATTAACCATGACAAGTGTAACTACATTTCTGTTTCCGCGACGACCAATACTACATCATCTTGTTGCTGTAGTATCCGGCACAGCACTATGATGCATCAGACAATCCAAACATTCAATTCACTTACAGTTTAGTCGTTTTATACGCTCCTACGAAACGGCAAACTACCATAGCTCATTACTGTGGTTCCGCATCAATGCGTCAGTGTATGTATCCGCTTGTAAGCTTGAACTTGGGAACCACCGAAAAAAGAATTGACACTTTCTAGGCATGTTTTACACCTCAACGATCTCCTCCTAAACTATATTTCAAACCAACATATCAACTCCAAGGATACATTTATATCCACCTATTTTCTGCCCCTGGCCACTATGGCGCAAAAGTCTGCAAACATTTAAAGCTGGTTGGACTGCGTATTCGAGCACTCAAAAAACGAATCTGTAGCATGAAATTTGCATGAAGAATCGGATAAAATCTGAACATTTCATCTGCAAGTTGTCTGTGAGACTAGAAGGACACATAGCAAAGCCGCGAAAGCGTTCATCGTGCCACCCTCCTGGCAAAACTTCTCTCCCCTCTC
>JPKZ01000187.1:260335-300102 GCA_000803305.1 Toxocara canis | reverse complement strand
CCTTTCCGGTCGTAACTGGTGGAGTGCGACAAAAAATCGAAAACATTCCGAGCGAGAAAACAGCCGTAAACGTTTTTCCCTACTAAATATCCGAGGCAAAAAAAATTGAAGAGAGGTCATCAGTGCACCAAATTTTACAAACAGTTCTAAAAAA
Organism: Toxocara canis; assembly: GCA_000803305.1. NCBI lineage: Eukaryota > Metazoa > Nematoda > Chromadorea > Rhabditida > Toxocaridae > Toxocara > Toxocara canis. The sequence continues at coordinate 299,948 of JPKZ01000187.1, read as the reverse complement.
AATCCAGTCTCAAACACCTTTCCAAGATTCTCCCCGTTTTCTATCCTCTTTTCCCTCCCTCTTTCGCAGGAAAAAATGGAGGCTCACTATACTGATGTCGCGGGTGAAATAAGAAAGAAACTTTACAGCCCCGACCGGCCGCAAACTTCAAAAAAATAAATAACTGATATCTTCGGGCGCTTCATGCCTCTGTCAAAAATAATGCAGCAGAATCCCACCTTTGTCAATCCTGCGCTCTCGCCGAGCACAGTAACTCTGCAGATTTTGGAGCCAATTTTGAAACAATCTGTCAGTGTATCGACCAGAGGATCCAAAGCATCGCTGAGCAGCTGCACTGTGATCGATGTCTGCAGTGTGCCACCCTGAAACTAATTAACTTGCCCTATCGCAGGAGCTCAACTGAAAGCTCCGCCCCTCCTTCAACACATTACTTTGATTATACGCCTTCTCAGCAAAGACAAAACCAAGAAATTAGGCAACCTTATTCATTCGATTACACGCTTCTCCTAAAATAATTTCCAGACCTAAGAACACCGATGGTCATGTGGTCGCCTCCTAGAGTGGCTCCGGACATCTCTGCGCCCGCGGCCCGGTACTTTCGGAAACTCCTGTACGAGCAGCTCCTAGCATACCTCCTCATATGGGTGATGCCCGCAATGGAGGAGCGCGCGCATGACCGCGAACAGGTGAGCTGAAGAATCACACAAGCGCGGAGAAAACGCGACCCATCTACAAGGCTGCTGCTATTGCAAATGCAGCCATAAGCACCAGATATCGTCTTAGTCAAGAAACACTCGCATTTCCTCGGAAAAAGACAAACTGTGGCTGCAAAAGCTAATACAGGTCTAAAGCACAAGCTTATTTGTAAGGTATTAAGAAGGAAAATGATCGATAGTAACTTTTTTCATCGATAGTAACCGTCAAGAGTACCAACGTTACCATGTTCTGTGCCGAAGGTGACACAAAGTGAAATTGAAAAAGCAGTACGTAATACGAACCCAAGGAAGGCTGCAGGACTAGATCAAGTACACGCGGAGGAAATACAAGCAGGAAGTGAACAGCATGCAAAGACACTGAGTGCCCAATTCATCTGGCACATACAGTCAGGAAAGATAACGACGAAGTGGAAGAGGTCCAAAACAGTGTTGACTGCGAGGAAAGAAGATGGAAAAGACATTAGCAATTGGCATCCAACATGCTTTCTACCGCACATGTACAAGATTTTTGTGCGAGTGGTGTATGCTCGGATAGCAACAACACTCGACGAAAATTGCAGAAGAGAGCAAGCAGGCTTCAGAAAGCGATTTTCCACTATCCACCACAGTTTCGTCTTAAGGTAGCTGACTGAACAGTGCATAGAACGAAATTTCACTATGTTTACTCTTCGTAGATTTTAAGAAAGCCTTCGACTCTATCCAGCATAACGCCCTACTACAAGCTCTATCGAACCAAGGGGTCGATCCTGCGTATGTCCGAATTATCAAAGATCCACTGACAAGATCACACACAAAAATCACCCAAATAAAGATAAGAAACGGTAGCTGCGCGAAGCAACGAGATATTTTTTCCCCAAAAGCCTTCACATGCGCGCTTGAAGGTGCATTCTGGAACATGAAAACGACGGAAGGCTTTCGAGTAAACGGCGAGGAACTTCAAGTGCTCTTATTTGCAGACGATGTGGTGCTCATTGCAGAGGACCTGCGAACGATGCAGTTGTTAAACGAACTTAACAGTAATGCGGAGTCGATCGGGCTCAAAATCCACAGCGGTAAGACGCACTGGATGGAGAATAAGCATTGTTCTTTCAAATGAAGCTCGAAAACCAAAACGTCAAGTTTGTAGACTTCTACGTTTACCTGCAGTAGGCAATACAAATGGACAACGGAGTTGAGTTGAGTTGAGTTGAGCAGAAGGAGGAGAGCTGGTTGGACCGCTTTCATGAAGCTCCGCGACGTCCTCACGAATAGGAAAACGCCACCGCCCCCGCCCCTGAAAGCAGGGTTGTTCAACAGTACGATTCTCCCTGAACTGTTGTACGGATGCGAAAAGCGGAATACAACGCTCGCAGGAGAATGGAAGCTAACAGTGTCTCAGCGTGCCATGAAGCGACGCATGGTGGGCATCAACAGGTTACAACATATACCCAATGAAGATTTACGATGTCGTTCTGGCGTGAAGGACATCGCTGAAATATGTATGCCAAGAATCACACTTGGGCTGGTCACGTGGCAAGGATGAACGACGATAGATGGACGAAGCGGATTGTTGAATAGTGTCCATGAAATGTAAGAAAACAGGTTGCCGTTGAGATGGGGCGATTCGCTTGTGCGCCCACATCGAATCATGCCGATATGCCCAGCGAAAGATCAAACTGGATGGAAGAATGGTTGCCAGCTGCATCGGTGGGGAACAAGTCAATGAAACTAGAGCTTCCGGAAGTAAAGTAAAAACACCGGATCTTACAGAGGGGCTGAGAGGTAATTTCAAGACTTATTCTAAATGGCGGGCCCCAGCAGCATAATTACGCATGCCACTTCTCGTGACTTCCTCAAGTGGCGGCAGGATCGGCGTAGCACATTATGCAAACGTAGCGAAACTTCAAAGGAAGTACCACAGGACTGCAGCGCACCTCTCACATCTAACAATTTGAAAAGCGCTTGTTGCGCCATCGCACTGATACCTTGCTCGTTTGGCTACCAGTCGCCTGTACTTCAAAACAGCATCCAAGAAATAAAAAACGAACCCATTTTTTGCCAAGGTGAACATCAATGTCGAGTCTCTGACGTTGCTTAACGTCACCAATAACATCCGATGTGCCCCTTATGGTGGCCGCGTAGCTTACAGCAGCACCCTTTCCTTGTGCGAATGCCTCAAATAAACAACCAAAAACAACATAAATCCCATGTTCGCTGGATTCCGAACACTGAGTTTCTAGATCTAGTCTAGATTTGATGGTCCACATCGTGCAAGATCAAGGTAGAAAACATTTCTCAATTAAGCAATATTTAACAACTCATAATCATAGCAGACATTCTTCAACCTCAAATAATTATATCCAATTGCCGCAGTATGAGGGCTGCCTGCAACGATTACGACTCCATAAACTGATATATTAGTAAAAAAAAAAAGTCGGTGCATTCGGACTTGTGACACATTGTACGGTCGAATCTCGCGTGCAATTATGAAAAATCGAAAAAATTCAGCCGACATGCGGCGGAAAAATCATTTCAGATTTCATAAACCAAAAAAAAATTAAGAATACCCTCGAATTCATCTGGAACCAAAAATTAGAGATTAAATGTATAATCGTAAACTGCACTATTAAAATTCTAATTCCAATTCCCCATGAAACTTTGAGCTGGGCAATACGCGCATGACACATTCCGCCTTAGACGATGTCAGCCAGTGAAATGTTCAGGTTCAAAATCAGTTTGAAAAGCGGATCATTGATGACACAGTGCTACAGAAATCCAAATGGCACTAAGACGATGTGCTACTCGAGAAAGTGACACATGCACTTTATCCACCTTAACAATTCTAGGTTGACAACTAAAAAATAAAAGTGGCCAGCAAACGAACATTTGATCGAATAATGGTGGTTCCAGAAATAAACGAGGGGTCAGCAACCGCAACTAGCATCTGTTCCTTTTCCACATCGACACTCTGCACTTTCACTTGCACCGTGCATCCCACGCTTGAAATTAACTCTTTTATTCCAAATCAAAGCTGAACTAAAGTGCCAATCTCCAACTGGGATAATAAACATTATCGATTTATATACAGATTCATCCACAGATTTGCAGATCTAGATAGCACAGATTTATCGCATAAATATATAACCATATATCTCTCATTTAAGAGATGTGCTTCTGTTGCACAACGTTGTCACGTGCATCGCCATCGCACTAATCGACTCGGCCATTTTGCTTACTTCCAAATTTGGTCTCGAAACGAAACAATTTCTACGTATTAAAAATGATCATGGACTACCAACTGTTTATTGTTAATGCGATATGCATAATACCATTACCTATATGAGGCGAGGACCATGCAAAATCCTCAACAGCAACCTTAAATAAGGTCCGATCAAATATCCATTTAGGAAGCCGGCTGATGAGTGTATGAACATACAGTAGGCGGCTGATGCACCGCTCCTTCTTCTGACCACTTCGCTTCATAACGTAAACGAAACACACCTGAGGGAAGTCAAGGTTTTCATAACAGGTTATTATCTTCTACCGCTTGTCCTTCCTTTGTTTTTCTTACTTCAAATAAGTCCTGGCTCATGCATGCAAAGAAAACCTAATTTCTTAAGCAAAATTCTTCGGAGCTGTCGCCTAGCCGATTTATGAAATTTCCCATAGTCAAAACAAAACGAACTTAATGTCACCAAGTCGTGCTGCCTCTTTTGGAAACATAAAAGCTCGAACGCCGCCATAAAATCCGATGATTAATCCACCACTGGGATGTTTTGCGCGTACGTACCCAAGTGTTACCGCACCAACGTCATCAGCACAATACTTCCTTACGATCACGTATTTCGTGTTCAGCAAAGACGGCTTTGACGTCAATATTAGGCGATGCTTCTGCGCATCTGCTTCTAATATTCGGCAATCCAACGCTTGCCCTGAAAGTCATTAGAGACGATAAAAATCTGTGGGAAGAATTAGCCACATTAAGCAATGCCATTGGCATTTACGCTGGACTGGCGGAGGGGCCCGAACGGCGGACGCGAAAGGGAGAGAAAAACAGAGAGAGAGAGAGAAAAAGCTATAGGAGAAAGGGAGATGGAAGAGCAAAGGATTCTCCCAGAGATAAACATAAAGCCTGCAAGGGATTCTCCGTTGAGAACGAAGAACGGAAAATGTTTTACAGTGGCAAATTTCGTCAGCGATCTTGTCGGAAACCTAGGAACTCTTCATCAAATTATTCGGATTCTAAACAACTATGAGTCAAAATCCCACTTTCGGTTACCATACAATACCAATGCAAGAGGGCGTTCTGTTAATAAATCATTTTATTATTTCTGCCCCACAGTCAAAAATATTCCATGCAGAACGCAGCGGTAGTCCAACCTTTACGAAACATCTACAATTATATAGTTCTTTCTATTCGGAGAATCCCACAAAGACGAGAACTGACACACATAAATAGCTAGCACGTATCACATGTACTGCCATAATAACTCGAAAATCGTACTAACTGATTTCATGTGGTAAACTAAAACTGCCATAAATAACTAATTGATCGATAGAAATTCGATGATTGCATTGAACTGTTCACTGTGAAATTGATCAGAAAGAGACTGCGCATGAAAGATTCAAGAGATCAGAAGAAGAAAATGTATCTCAAGCCGTTAAACTGAAAAAAAAAAACACTACATTAAGTAAGATTTTCTGTCAGAGCCCCCTTTGGTTTATCTCAGACTAAACAATAATCACTTCAGTGCTAGTGACACAAGTGAGGCTCAAACATGCTGCCTTCAACTTTTCCAGCAGATGCTCTGCATTACATATAAGCAAAGCAAAGATGATGGGAAAAACCAATTATATGAAGAATGACTCTACCAGAGCTTAATCCATACAGCACCCGTGCAAAAATCGTAAACATTAAAATCCTGTTCCTAATATACTTTCCACTTGCTATACATAAACCATTACAAATTCCTAATATGGTTTCCACTTGCTATACATAAACCATTACAAAATGAGCAAAGCAATGATTAAGAGGACCAGCAAGCAATAATAAATAGAACAGCATCCAACGAGATGATAAAGTGGGTATAAGTACTCATTTACTGCCTTCATGAACAATACGGCTACCTCACGGACAAACAATAGAAAACACCTTTACTGAAGTGCTTGTGGAGATGAGCGAAGTTTTTGTCGGACACGTGGGTATTCGGAATGAAAGCCGACAACCGATCATAGATAAAAACGCATAGTCCATTCGACTTGACCGACTCGACCTTAGCGCGTACCTTCTCACCGGGTACTGCGTCCTGTAAACCAATCCAACCTTGCTCCTTAATCGTCCACTCGCAGTTTCTCAGCAGCGGTTAGAGAACCGCGCAGCAGGGAAAGTTGCTCTGCCAAAGGGAGAGCGAGGACGAAAGGGAATCAAGGGATTGTATTTTCTAAGACCGGTCGGGAAAAGATTTCTAAACATTTTAGTCGAACTTTACATTGCTATTACAATACAACGTTTAAAGCTCACAATCATTGCAAAAAATCTATAAAAATTCATCTTCATGAACACATCTTCGTCATTTCTGGAACTCGGGACTCCTTTCATCCCCTCCTTCGGCCATCCGGATGACCCCTCACTCTCTTTTCGCAGTCCTAGGTAGTAACATCGGTGAGCTCATATACGGCGGGGATACAAAAGGAAGAGGAGAGATTGACTAGAGATGCAGCGAGGCAGAGGTGGGGGTGGAGATGGCGGGGATAGAGGAACAAGGGGGAAGTTTGATTAGAGATGGAGAGAGGGGAGGGGGGTAGAGAGAGAGAGAGAGATGCGATGCCAAAACCGGCCCTCGAAACAAATGCCACCGAAAGTTGAGTTCGTAACGAGGTCTCCAAACTGGTGGGCAGAAAGCTCACTGCGTCTACTGCATCCGACTATACACTGTAGCAAAGGGATCCCGTCTATATTACACGTAAATCGATGCTGCATCTCACGTTGGACGGAGAATCGTCAGTGATAAAACAGGAAAACAGTAAATAAGACTGAAATAATTCTAGAGGTACGCGAGTAAAATTTGCTTTGCACTGAAGAATTCTCGGTTCCTTAACTTATGCATGCATATCGCTTCGGTAAGACTATCTTAACGAAGCCCGTTCATCAGTAAAGCAACTTCTTGATTTTTCGTCGCGGTTCGCCCTCCCCCTCCCCCCGCCCTCCTCACGTCCCCATACAGCTGCTCACCGACAGATCGCCTCTCTGGACAAATCATTCCCTGTTGCGCAAGCTGCACCCACGCCACTTTCTGCCCTCTCCAAATGGTGTCCACCTTCCTACCGAACACTGCCCGCAACATGATTCAGATACAATGGGTAGTCGCGGCGAAATCAATGGAAACAGAAACTTTCAAAAAAAAAAGAAAAAAAATTCACTTCGTTATTTTTTCGAAGCGTGCGCTCTCTCAAACAGGATGAAAAAAGAGATGAGTATAAAACATCGCGCAATTTAGACGGCCATAATCGAAAAAAATGAAGCGATATATTCGCATCGAAGATGCTTTATGCTTAATTTCTTGAAAATTAAGAAAGGCGTTCTAAAAATAACGCCTTCAATGAAATCACGAGAAACACAAACCATCAAAGAAACCATCTTCTGCGCCAACACTTCCTTCTTCGTCGAAACGATCAGCTGTCGCTCAATCATCTTGTACGATAATACCCGAGCTTGATGCACCGAGCCACATTTGTATACGCTCTCTTCTGAAATGCCAGCTATTTTCAGCTCTCATATAGTTTTTTCTTTTCTCAACACAGCTATCGCGTCTCGCCAGGCTCAATTTATCCTAATATTTGCTGTATCTCAGCAAATAACTCTCACTGCTTTTCCCCACCACCATTCCTCACAACTTACTCATGAAGAAACCACAACATTAAATAAGCTGAGAACGCTGAGCTGGCCAAGTGTGCAAATAATGAAGGTGGTCAGTAAAAAGAAATGACATCACACCCAACACGACGTATGAACCAACTCAACGCCAATCTATACTTGCGGAAGCTAAAAGCGAAGTAGGTAAGATACTTAAGTACTGAGCAACAGAGTGCCTCAATCATAAACTTGTTACTAAGAAGGAAAAGAAAGCAAGCTTGAAATTCCGATTTCCGCCGTATTTTGTAGACAGGCATGCCTCGATGAGTGAATCACAGATCACTCCCCTGTTCGGGGCATACCGCCAGTAACGAGTTACTGTTAGGTTGTACATCATAACTGTCACTACACCGCACGTTACCCTGTGTGAATGTTATGCCGCGGTATACAGAAAGCAATTTAAACTTCAGCTTCAGTAGTAAAAGAAATTCAATTCGAGTTTATCATTTCATGATGGGTGGTGGATCGTATACTGTATAGATGCCACTCGTTACGCAGTGATCGAGAAATAAATGAACGGCAAAAAACCACAATATAAACAAACCATTTGACGTGTGCAGATTAGCTCTAGTGGCAAATGCGCTCACTAGAGAGCCCTTCGGTGAATCATCAACGAGCAGATCAAAACAAACATTGCCGTATCTGTCCACTTCGCTAACTTCACACAGCACTTTGTCTCCGATCGATACCCCCTTAACCATTAATTACCTCCTACATTCATTTCACGAAAGCACAAACAGGACGAAAAAAAACTGAAGCAATTTCTTGCTTTGCCCTCTTCAAAGGAATGTGAACAGATAACTCGGCTAAATGCATTAAAAAATGTGAGCAAAAATTCCCTACCGAGACCTACAAATATGAACGATTAATGAAGGAAATGCCTGCTTTGCGAAAAATCTGTTCACGAACTCTCACGAAGATAAAAGTTTGTCGGTAAGACCTCAAAAAGAAGCTGCTCTTCTTTTTAAATCCTTCAACAAGACCAATATTGCATCGATTAGAAGAAACAACCAATGTGTTCGGTCAAAAAGATAAACAAACACGTTTTTTGCATTAGGCGGTATATCGATAAACCATTCAAAAAACCCGTCCGAATTGTGGATGCCAGCGCTGACATAGCCGAAGATCGACCGACATGGATGACGCGTAGAAATTCGGCTTTCTCCCTCTAATAATCTCGGCAGCGGGATAACACCGCTTTGAAATGTTCGGCATGTAGGGGGAAGGAATGGAAGGGAAGGGATGGGGAGGACAAGGAAAATAAGTATTAACAGACCGCTCCTGCCTTGTTGGCCGAAATCGAAATCTCGACTAACTGCCAGAACGAGCAGGTTGATAAAGGAATTTGTACGTCCACCAAATGCACTTCGGCGTAACGCAAAATTAATGTGTGAGAGGATAAACTGAAGCTAACCTCGAAAGTGCTACGCTTCTGCGGTTTGCTAAGTGCAACAATGTCGGGATGAGCGCATAGGACGAGCATCTGACTGTTTTGTTGACAGAACATCACTACCACTCGAATCGTTTTCACCAGTTTAGATGGGTCTTTCCTCAGACGGGGAGGCAAATGCTGTTTACGTATGAAACCTTTTACACCTAAACAAATAATCTCAGCAATAAACCAGAATTGAAACAGCATACTGCATGTGCCACAGGATCGCATAAATTTTAAATAAAAAGTGTAACAGATTCTGGTGTGACAAAATCACCGATGGTCAGTATGTGGCTTCTATTAAGCTTGGCCATCACTCTGTTTCCCATTCTTCTTTATTACCATCACAACTATTCCTCGGCTTCTCCTGTTGGACGCATCAGGACGCAACACGCTTGATTTTTAAAATCGCAAATTATTAAAGAAATTGCTCAATAAAAGATCGAAATACCATTGCCAAGTTCGACGAAAACGCCTTTTGGGGTTGAATGCAGCGGTTCGACTGGAAGAATCGTCCCCGGCATCAACATATTCAAACGAAGCTTTTCCAGGGCACTGCCATCAAGACTCTCCATTTCGGGAACTGCCGAAACGTTTATGACACGACCAACCTAAACCGCTCTTTTCAAACAGCAGTAGATGACAGAGGGCGCTTTCAAACACCAGCTGTAGCGTAAGTGAACGGCTTTCCATTCTTAGGACCGTACACTGGCACTCAGCCCTAACATTTCGGAAATTTTGTGCGGTTTTCCGTAATTTAAATTTTGGGCAATTCCGGAACCAAGCTCCCAGATGACAAGATGAATGGATGCATATGTAAGCAAAAAAGGACACAAGATGAAGGATGCGCGCCACACAAATGGAGATCATCTGCTGAAATAGAATACGAATCAATAATTTATAATAAAAGAACTGAGACAATCCTACTGCAGCAAACAGCAGAGTGAGTATGTTCGAGGGATCTGGTAGGAATAAAACTTATTTGGGAAACGGAAGAAAATATACCGAGAAATTTACGACAACCTTGTTTCGAATGTAATGAAAAGTTATTTCGCCGACTCGACAGTCTCACACAAAATAAATTCTCAATGCGACTCTTTGCGCATAAACCAAAAAAAAGTTCACGCGATGAAATTAAAGAAAATTTTTGAAACAAACGCGAGCTAATTCAAAAAAAAAACTTCATCATCCCCTAGTGATACTACTTTTCCGTCCTTCCCCTTCCCTAACCAATATAAGAATGTCACAGCTTTAATAGCCGGAAGCAATCACATAAGGCAAGACATAAAAAGAACACAAATGAAGGAGAAGAAATTAAACAAGAGAAGATGAATCACCTTGCCGCTTGATGAGGAATTATGAATTCGTACTAACAGAACTTGGCCGCGAATCAGCGTTTCCAAACTGAGGTGTTGAGGCAAAGCTGCTGAAGGCAGGAAACCTCTCAGTTCGGAAGAACGCAATCCCAAATTGATCACTGCACCTAAATGGTGTCGATCCGAAAAGTTGACCAAATTCCACTGCACCATTCTTCTCGCACATAAATCTCCTAGCTCACAGCAAAATCACCGCGCAATAAACACTCGCTTATTACAGTTCATATATTCTTCACATCGCAACCGGACTTAACGTGTTTCGCCATGCCACCCTGTTCGGCAGCGCCTCTGCCGCTACTGCGCCCTATCGACCATTACCTTCAACATTTTTCAAAATGCTCTGCCGAATGTTCAGTATCTGGATGGTCATTCGCCTCGTTGGTAAGCACGCAGAAGCTTCTTATCAAAACGTTGCATCACTTTTTTTTTAAACGAAAATACATTAATAATTTTCATATTTCTGCCTACTTCTCTCTTTCGACTGCCAACCGAATGAAAAGGTCCCATGCTATCCGTTCCGCTTGGAGTAGGACATTATTCTGGGGAATAAACGAATGAAGTGAACTGATGTGAGTGATGAGCATGCGTTTGTAGTGGTTAAAGAGGCCCTGGTAGTGCATACATTCTCCAACAGGAAGCGTACGCGAAAAAAACCATCTCAATGAATCGGAATAGCGAAACTTTTACGTTTGGGCAGCACAACAATCTAGGAAACGTAAGCGTTAGTTCGATGCAGTCAGCAGATTGACTAGGTGGCACACGTACAGTGACGTTCGCATTTTATTTTAATTGCAAATAATAATGCAGATAACATAAACTGTCACAAATCAACTTGTTAATGGTGAGCCTTCATACTGACAAATATCAATCCCTCTTCTAATTTCTCATAGCTAAGAGATATAAGCATTTACTTCTGCAGCAATCGCCCTCACAGTTTTCATCTGCTTTCGTGAAAAACGATGGCTATAACAACCTCCGCTGAGCATTTAGCCACATACGAAAATTAATGGCAAGTACAACTGCAACTTAACAAACACGGAAAAGAGACTTGCTTGCCTTTATCTTCAATACTCTCAATACTGCCATTTACAACGAGTCCGTTGAGCAAGCCCGATGGCACGAGATGCGCATTTACCACTGATGGGCTGCAGCTAACCAGAGGTCGTCGACTTCCATATTTTTCCTTTCCCTTCGAAGCTGTAATAAGGAATGTGCACTTTCCACCAATAGATTAACTGAAACCCAGACGATGCGAAGTCACTGCGATAACAGTCAAAACGTTTCTTAAATTATCAAGCCTTGCCGAAGGCTCTGGACGACCACTGTATTAAGGGATTCCACGATCACCTCCCCGTTAACGAAGACAACAATTTTTGATTCTTCAATTTTGAGTCTTCCTGGACCTTACAATCCCACAGATTATCATAGTTAGGCCATTATCAAATTTACCTCTCTATCTGTGAGGGAATGCAACGCTTCGTGTTTAATGCAATAATCAATAATACTCGAATCTCCCTACCATTTAACCCGCCAGATCTCACCTTCAACCGTATAGCTTCAGCCAATGCGGTAGCGTTTTGAAAATAACAATTTTAACTGCAATGTTAACAACATGATTCGACGTTTTCAGCAAAAGACATTTCAAAAAAATGGACGAAGTGGAAACTTTAAATAAACAACGAAAACTAGGCATACCAGTCAAGTTAGCTGTTTTGATGACTTTATAAGCGATCATCTGACCGACAGCGAAAATATCCATGAGGGTAAAAGAGGAGGATTCAAGGGGTGTCGTCAGCTGATCGCTGATGTTAGTGGCTGGCAACGTGACCAGAACACCATCTGCTGATTCCAGCATTACGCTGTCGTCATGAATCTGCAATTACTAAGCTTTAAAAAATCACTGATATTATGAAATTCTTTCGAAATCGCTAATCTGAATGTCTATTTTCGGTACATTTACCGCTTACGACTAGTCGATGAGCATATCAGCACGGAATATTAAGCTTAGCATTTCCGGGGTACATCTTAAATGAAGCTGGTAGTTAAAAATTTCATGAATGCAAAAAAAACAGATACGAGCTGAAGCTAAAAGTCATAAAGAAAAACAGCGCAAAGTGCATATCTAACTAGAAGGCACATAAACTTAATTGGAAAATGTGCCCATTAAAGGCGCTTTAGTTGGAACAGTGATCAGAAGCTTTAGCAGATCGAAGACGTAAACAACGCGCGACTGCCATGCACCTTTGCAACACCTGCTCTATTCCATCGCGTTTCAGCGCCTTGCGCATAAGACACGCGTCTTACGTCTTCGATTTGCTACAGCCAGAGCGAACAATATAATATCCATTACCTCACGGACCACACCCAAACCAAGAATGCCATCAACCAGAAGGGAAGCATTCATGCGACTGTGCCATACTCCTTCAAACCTCACTGATTTCGAATCAATTCCCTCCGTGGCGGCCATGTGTTTCGCATTATCGCTTTTCTGAACGACCAAAAAAAATCTTTGTTTTCATCTTCAACGTTCACAGCAAATGACATGGAGAAAATTCTAGTGGATAGTTGAATAACACAAAGAACGTTTATCTTGGAAAACGTAAAGCATTCACTAATGCGACCAAGGTATCGCTTACCTGGCAGAGATCGACTTTGTGAAATGTTTCATCAAACGAAAATAAAGTAATCTGTTTGCTTTGTAGTACCTTCCTCTACATTTGAAATACCCTTCAAAGTCTATCACCCTCCACGAGATCCATATATGGCACAAATGGCTTTTTTAGCTATTTCAAAATTTGAAAACGTTTAAAAAAACATTTAGCTATTTGAAGGATTACATGCTTTACGTTAGGCTCTCTCCAAAAACCCCTCCGCTCCTGAAAAAAAAGACGGAAAAAAAGGCAAGAAAGAGTCGGTAAACACGTCGTTAACATTACACACTATAAGCAACGAAATTCGGTTGGCAAAACAGTACGAATGATATAGCATCGGTCATGTCAACATTCTTTTCGGCCATGGACAGAACATGCTTGACGCGTGTTCATCAAAAAAACTCATAAATTGTGATCTAAGCAATTAAGGATGATATGAAGACCTTAATAACACGGCTACTACAGCAATTAATTTTTATCGTTTATCCAGCCTTCCTAAATTTGTCCGGTCTTATAGACAAGAGAAGGCCTAGTACTGGCCCTTGCGCGAATCCTCATGATATAGCGCTTACAGTCAGCGTCTACCATCTAAAATAACTTCCTAAGTATTTTCGTAAAGAAAAATGCGTAACACCTTTTATAAAAATCGCAGGAACTTCCATCGAAAAAGATGCCTCGAGGGGTTCGCTAAAAACTTGGTAGCTGCGGGAAGAACATCAAAAATTTGAAAAAAAAAAAACGCAACGCGAGAAGATGTCACATTCCAGTGCTTATCTGCACCTCTACCCACCAAATTAACAGGTGTCGTTACTCACTGGCCACCTGTGATGTTCTCTTGATCTCAGCGCTACGACTCACCCCGGTATGTGGATGGGACAGGGAGTCTAATAAATAGGAAAGTGTCCAATCTGACAATCCCAACACCAAAAAAAACCAATGATGCTCCATCGCTGCACCGCCAACTTGCGCGTAAATTTAATGCGAAGAGAGCTATGTCAAATTAACTTCACCTCACAAATCCAGCAACCTAAACTCAAGCTGTCACAATGATTGTAACAGACCAAGACTTTTTAATTTTAGCAAAGGAATGGCTAAATTTGCTGTGCGATTCACCTAAAAACAAAAGAAATGGTAACTCAGCATGTTCAACGGAACCCATACAAATGTTTGCTTCCACTGATGGCGCTAATTATGTTCTGTTCTCATATGCGAGTTTATCTCGAACAGTCCGACTTGGTGCACCACATTAAGGTAGCGGGTTGTTCTCTTCCGCATTCTATCCTCTTATACAGGATTTTCTGCTTGGTTCCTCTACTGCGTATTCATTGTAATTTACACACGGTTATGTGGGTTTGCTGGCTGCAAAACGCAGACTGAATATAAAAAGAGCTTATTGAAAGGAAACTCGGATAATCACAAGTGTTTCTCTAAAAAGCAAAATTTCTCCGTTACTCCACCTCCCCATTACGGCATGGTAGTGGTGATGATGGCAGCGGGGAGGGCGGGGAAAAGGATGGGAAGGTAGGACGGGGTGGGGTGCAGAATACTTACTGACTATGCGTGTGACGAACAACATTCGCACAAGCAGTGTGAGGTTTATTCCTTCCTTCCCGTACCACAGTTTTACGCACTACGGTAATAAAAGACCTGTATTATCACTAACAAGTGCTACTCACAACGACGATATACAGACAACAACTCACCTTCCGGATTCGACTTTCGGATGGCTCTCTCTTTCTTTCTCCGGGCTGCTCGGCACCCTCTCTTGGAAAATCTATTTCCAGATCTGGCATGACGCGCCCGAAAAAAATAGCAATACTGACGTAATTACTTCATTGCAAAAATTCAACTGTTAAAATAAACACGCAGTCGAAAAGGGCACCTACATCACATTTAAGAAACTCATCCACACCAAAGTTTTGAAAAATAAACTGTCTCAGAAAAAGGGAAGTCCACATCTCAACAAAACAGTGAAAGCGAGTAATGTATAACATACCCCTGAATTCTACCCCACACAGCAAAAAATATGGGGTACACATATTTCGTCACACGCATCAGACATTATTGAAGCGCTGTTCATGGCAAGACATGTTTAACTTGAAAGAAACAACTGTTGCAGCCTAATAGCAGGCAACATTTCTCAAATATCGATCTCGCAGGTCTTTCACCCACAACTTTCCGCTCCGATTTACGCCATCGAATGCGCCCTTTTCTCTCCCTCTACCCCTTGTCTCCTCTGCCTTTCTGTTAAAGAACAACAGCGCGCAGTACGAGCACATCTAGACAACCTCTTCCTCGCAAACCCTTCCTCGACAGCATGTGAACAAACCCTTTCTCGACAAAATGTGATCGAACCCTTCCTTGACAAAACGTGAACAAACCCTCCCTTGAGCAAACCTTTCCTCGACAGAATGTGAACAAACCCTTCCTCGACAGAATGTGAACAAACCCTTCCTCGACTGAATGTGAACAAACCCTTCCTCGACAGCATGTGAACAAACCCTTTCTCGACAAAATGTGATCGAACCCTTCCTTGACAAAACGTGAACAAACCCTCCCTCGACAGAATGTGAACAAACCCTCAACAAAACATGAGCAAACCTTTCCTCGACAGAATGTGAACAAACCCTTTCTCGACTGAATGTGAACAAACCCTTCCTCGACAGAATGTGAACAAACCCTCAACGAAACGTGAGCAAACCTTTCCTCGACAGAATGTGAACAAACCCTTCCTCGACTGAATGTGAACAAACCCTTCCTTGACAGAATGTGAGCAAACTCTTCCTCGACAGGATGTGAAACTTGTAAGAAGTATTTGTGCTTTTGTTTCCGAAAATCTGGTGCAGAACTGTACTTGTGCCACCCTTGCAAAATCTGGCTCCACCAACTTATACAGTATCCGTGGATTTAACTGTGGTACGATTGAACTGAACTGAATTGAATTCCCTTTATTCACATGAGTAAAAGAAAACTGCAGGGGCATGTATACGTGGATTACGTATATTTACATAAATGAAGCAAAACCGTTCAGTAAAGAGCAGTAAATGTTTCGGACTCAGAGATGATAGAGAGCGAAATGCGCAGGAGGTACAAAGTAAGTGTGAGGGAAGTGGGATGGGCTGGATGGGGCGTGCGCGTGATATTCAACAGAAAAAGTCAGAAAAGGCTTTTAAGTTGAACGAATTAAGGTGGCTTTCAAATATCGAAACGTTTTGCGCCTCGACTATGTTCTGATGGGGCTGTTTCAAATATGAATAATTCTGAACTGAAAACTGTAAAAGACGCTGTGTATAGAGCACGTTTTTGCGTGCCAGTAGATATCCGTGTGTTCTCCGCTCATGTTCTCAAGGGACGAAAAGATACTTTCCAGCGAATGACAGAAAACTGCCTCCAGATTTTATCGCGTAGAATAAGGTTGAATTTCAGCCAACGGTACTCTAAAGTCTCAGGATTGAAAATCTATACCCGATCCTAATAGCCAGGACGAAAGGCCATGCGACTGAAATGTTCTTGAACGCTTTCAACAATCTTCACATCAAAAACAAGATGAGCGGACCACAGGTAAGCGCATTATTCCAAAATGAGTCAGCAGTAGACTCGGTTCCTTATGGAAGTGCTCGATGCACCTGCGCCGCAAGGCTAGCAGGATGCAGTTTGCAACCTTAAGAGATTCCGAAGCAACTTCGGAACATTGCTGTGACTGATTTTCATACAAAGATCGCAGATCCCGTTATCAGCAGGTAAAAAACCTGGCCGTCTAACTCCAGAATACATTCGGGGTGAAAATTTGTGTGAAATACGCAGCACTTTTGATGGTATAAATTATCTGCCAAAACCTCGACCACCCGTAGAATTTATCGAAACCGACGTGAAGGACATGGAAGTCGACAACAGCATCATGCAACGGTCGATATATTTTCGAATCATCCGCAACCAACTTGCAGTTACTTGACGGATCGTCGTGACATCGTTTATATACTGCAAAAGAAGCTTTCCCACTACACTCCCTTGCAGAATAAAACTGATGATGTTATGGCAGAATGAAAGAGATCTGTCCACCCTTACTATGAAGGGAGTGTTCAGATTTAAGCACTATAGCCACCTCAGTATCCGGCCTGACATGCATAAGCCTTTAAGTTGTGCAGCAGTTAACTGTGATACACGACATCAAAAGCTTTCGAATAGTGGATTCACCTATGGGAGTTTGCACTTGCCGACTAATTGCAGCTATCCATTCACACGCAGATGAAACCAACCGAAAAATAGTAGATCCGTCTGGTAAAAAACCATGTTTCGCAGGGCTAATAAGTTTACATCATATCAGATAATGCAGTACAATATCCTTCACAATAATTTCCATAACCTTGAAGCTTTATACAATCAAGACTATATCAAGCGTTTTGTCCAACACCTTCCTACTGACATGGACGGCGGCTTTAACGTAAAGGGAATGAAAATTGTCGTTTTCCAAACCGAAGGAAACGGTCCTGTGGAAAAAAAGATTAGAGGGGTTGAAATTGCTCTGTGTTTTATGAAATGCAACGGAATGCCATCTGGAGTTAGGGAGATGTTATTACACAGTTTGATTATGGCCTTCGCCGCAGATGCCTAACCGGTGGATTGTTGCAATGAGGAATTCAAGCACAAGGTCGTCATCTTGATTAAAGACGTGAGAGAAGAATTCTGCTAACAAATCACATTTGGCTGAGTAGTCATCGACAACTTCATTCAGATCGTTGTCCTCCAGAGTGCTGCTGACTCCCTGCCGAGTGTCTAATCTACTGTCAACTTACTTATAAAAAAACATAATTATTTGGAAAAGAAAACTTCCTATTTTATATATAGAACAAGCAAGACGTTAACCTTGACTATCTGCGAAGTCGGCGCGTTTGGTTTATAGATCTTTTTTTTTTTCGCGTCATGAATCGCCCGCCTCAGTGGTGAGCCAATCAGCAGTTTGCTCATTATTTGTACCGTCTGTGAGCTGCAGCACCGGCACAATGTTCACAGCAACCTCTTCTATATTACCTGTAACAGTTATAAACACCGCCAGCAATCTATACTTCTAGTACATTCGTTACCAATGAGTTCTATGCACTGTTTACCATTTACGGATGTCTGATCTGTACGGCCCAAACCTGACTTGTGGCGGCGGTACAAAGTTTATTAGCAACCAGTACCAGCGATGCAAGCTTTGCAAATGACATGTACCAATTGCACAAAGTTTCGGAATCATGTTCGCTCTCCCTGAACGAAACCTATAGCGCTAATAAACTCTCTAGAATGAACCGTATTTCTGTACGTTTTTGAGGTATGCTTTGTACGGGGGCTGCTGCTCAACTACGGACATAATATGTCAAGTAGAGGTAACTGGTGACGGTTGTTGGTCATCGAACGCCCATGCAGCGCCGCCCGAAAATCGCGTGGCTGTCAGGTTGCACCCACCGGGTCGCTGGTAAGTGGATTGTGCAGGAAGTTTTTCGTACCTTTTCTTGAAGGATATCTTTGTCTCTGATTACCGTATTTTCCGAATTTTTTCCAAATTTCTACGATTTCTTCTATTCTTGTTTTGTACAAAAATAATTATTAATTCACTCACCTTCGTTGCGTGACGCTGCTCTTTTTCTCGGCTAGGGTAAGCTGCTCAGTTTTTTCTCAATCGTCGGACCATCAACTTCAACTTCTTGCTCCTTAGCACCGCTTAACTACAGGTTTGCCTGCTGTAGTGCCTGAAATATGGATAAATAAACCTTTATTCAACGGTTCTCCATCAGCAAAAGCAGCGCAGTGCACAATGCACTCTATATAACATTTCTATAAACTTCCTGCGATACATTTCTAAGTGACACAATATTTTGAAATAGCGCAAGTACGAATAAACTTGAACAGAGATTGCGAGAGCCCAATTTTAGTGCTCTAAGCGGACCAAATATGCGAACAGATGAAACATCAGGAAATGGGGTGGGGGAGGGGGGGGATGGGATTTGTAGCAATTAATAACTGTTGTCGGGTAATGACGGCAACAATTGTCGGTGGCTCCTTCCTAAGCCTTGGCGTAATTGTTACTCAGTTTTCATCCCATTCGAGTACTCTTTAAATGCGATACGATCGGGGACGCCATCTCGGAATACTTTTGGGATACGATGACCCCTCTATGCTTGCTCGAACTGGCTTTCAACTTCCCCAGATGATCACAACAATATGAGAGATCTGTATTCGTTTACAGTGCTTACTCTTAACAAACTCATGATCAGATATTTTATCGGCAATTTTTTCTGTCGTTAGCAGTGGCGTTCGTGACATTTTAAAGAAACTTTCATTGTCGTTAATTGCGAAATGCTTATTTGCGTATTTTCATATCATTCACCAAACGGCATAAAGCCAACCTAAAGGTGCATTCGAAAACTTCAAGGAACAAGAACGATACACTGTCACGTCTAACCTGTGCACTTGGCGTTCTCTTTCATTTTCGATCTCCTATTTTTTGTTCCTCTAAAATATACTTGTTACAACTGTTTTCAGTCCAATGAACCAATCTTTTTCCATGTTCATGCTATGCTGTGCAATCCATACTCCCCGCAAACATTGCTATGGTTCTTCTGCTGTTTTCTCTTCTTCCCTGTCATCTCTAAACATACAAGGCTGTACACATACTCGTGAGTGTTGTTTACTGGCATACACAAAAAACTTTTGCATTTGTAGCAATTTTTCTTCCCACCATCGACGTCTATTTTTACTCTCGGTTTTTTCCTCCCGGGCACGGCTTCTTGAGCTTTTCGATGAGTTTATTTTATTGGGTGCAAAGAGTTTTTCTTCTCTTCACTATGGATGTTGTTTTGAGGACGTAGTCTTAATAACTGAGCGGCTTCTTCTAGTTTTCGAGCTATCTCATTAATGGTAAGAGTCTTTCTCAAATGAGTTGCATATAATCATAATGAGTGCATCAACAGCGGACGATGTTGTTTATTGACGATAAAGCCAACTGTCGAATGATGCATAACGTGTCATAACTCGCAATTATTTACATAAAGCATGTGCTCAACACGTCAGTTCCAATGCCAAGCATTCTACGTAAAGGCACAATCCATTTGTCAACATTCAGTAATCAAAAGTTGTACTTTCACGTTCTTCTTGATTGACACGCCTAAAAGTTCCATTCACATCAATGAAAAATTGCTCGGATAAATTGTTCAATGAAAAATGGTCAATTCAATGGAACTTACAGGTCGTTTTTTTTTTGTAGTTGTTGTAAATACCAAGCGCTCTTTCGAAAATGCACTCGAACTTTGTCACCTTTGTTTAAAGATGAAACTGTTTTAACAGCTATACAAATGTTAGCTTATGAGCAAATCACAAAGCTTCGTTCAACAAAGTGATTGCATATCGTTAATGACGTTTCATATCTCCATATTTCCACAATAAATTAAACTATCACTCATGAAACATGCATTCGAATTCAGCTTTAAACGTTGCTGCGTTACTCTGAAAAGTGACGAGGGTTGCAGTTGCTTGTTTCCTTAGCGAAAATTTGAGGAAGAGGTGGAGGGAAACCGGAGGTTTGCGTAGTGTGAGCAATGCAATTTTTTTAAACGACATAGGAGACACGAAAAGAGGAGAAAGGAGGAAGGGGGGGGGGGGGGGTGTATATATCTTCTGTAAAAGATGAACATGGTACTTTGACTATGCTCCAAATTCAGGACATTTTTGTTTAGTTTCGGGAAAGTGTTTATCCATGCGATCTTTGAAGAGCTTAATTGCAGTTTTGAACTGAAGACGAGAACGATGCTGACGCTTCTTTGTCTCGGGTGCATCTTTGAGCGTTTTGATGCCTCTGTGCACCATAAACACATCGTTCACCAATACGAAAGTATAATTATGGCGACACATTTCCCAACGCTAAAAATGTTACTTTTCGCATCACTCATTAACAAAGCAGCATATATGCCAGACTCATCAGTAATACCATTCTATTAATTCCGTTACTATCGAAAGTCTCTTTTACTTACTACCAAAATTGGGTACTGCAGTACTTATTTATAAACGCTGGCTTCTCATCTACTTTATCTCCAAATTTCACGCCATTATGAATTCTGTGCTGTACTACGTCATAATGTAGGATAATCTGAAAAGCAGAAATACGTTTGGGCCCACCACGACTGCCTACGCATATTGATCGAATTCGGTCTTGAATCAGTCTTTTAGGACGCCAGTGCAGTGTTGCAGTCCATGTATAGCCATTTTTAGATGGGAAATATTAAATTGGGAGGTTCCCAGAGGGAGGAAGGAGTATGTGAAGGACACCTTTACGAAGGACCACAGTAAGTATTTGAACCAACAAAACGTTTGTCTTCAAGTTGCTTTAACGATATTCTTGCCACCTACAAATGTGTGCCTTAAAATAAGATTAGTGCTCATGAGGCATAAGGCATAATGCTCTAAACAGCTTTTCATTGAAATGCTGTCAATGTTCATAAAGCGTGAGGCCTAAGTTTTGATACTGTTCATTCATTCAGTAGACAACCAGTATGAAAACGTTCGGCTATCAGGCTTGTTTCTGTCGTCATGAAGGTTGCCCTTCTCCCCTTCCCTACCCTTCTTGTTGAAGTTCATTCTCCGCTTAGTATTTATATTTATATCTATTCTAAACAGGTTCTATCCTCCGCTTAGTATTTATATTTATATCTTTTTTAATGACATAAGAACTTATGAACAAATTGGTATATGAAATAGTTTAAAGGACAATTGAAACTGATTTCGAAAGCAGCTTTTCGGCGTCCTATTTCGAAACAGTTCATAAAAAAACTCACGAGTACGGTGTTATCTCGAAGCGAAAATGGAAAGTTTTCATCGTGAAACGGAATCGTATTCAGTGAAACAAACTGAGGCTCCCAGTCTCTTCTCGCCAATCTATAACTATTATTTCTCGCAATACAAACAGAAATGTAGTTGTTAGTTTACATAACCGAAGAAAGTTGCACTTATATATGTTAGAAAATCATTTTATGCTGAATGAAGGGTTGCTGTGTGAACAGTGAAGAGAACAAACGTCTTACGCGTTTTGCTCACAGAAGCGCGATACGTAATCCCAACGCGAGGTTTTCATTCGATGTTGCAGTTTAGCCAAATACTGTTTACTCCTTCAACAGTGACGAAACCGCTCGATCAGAAGCGTTTGTATGTGTGTAATTCACTATGTGCATACCCCGGCTATTATGAACGTAGCTTTTATATTACCGCAACGATAGGTTTGGTTCGGCGGAGGGGGGCCTCTCTTGCGGTGTCATTTCATGTGACCAATTTGGAAGCTTATGGGGCTCGTTTAAGGTCCCGTTCTATAAATGGAAGTTTAAGGTCCCTTTATATACATGCTAGTTTAAGGTTCCCTTTCATGGATGCTAGTTCAAGGTCCGTTCCATAGATGCACATTAGTTTGTTGGTTATCGTAACACCAAGCGGTCATGAGACTTTTCTCAAATCACATAAACACCGTTTCTAAAAAATGAAATTTTTGCAGACGTAAACTTGAAATCACCATGAAGTTCGTGATTTTGTCATTCCGTGCAGCAAAACGTTCGCCGAATTCATGATTGTTGTTATTCCTATCGCAAAAGTATTCGTTTCTCTCCTATGTAGCACTATTTTTTGGTCTGTTCTTTTAATCGTACGCATTTCGTCTAAGCCCGTATCGTTAACTGCAAAAAGCCTCGTTGATTCGTAATCAACATTTGTGTCTTTTTCTGTATGCTTTCTAATTTTTCAGTGCACTTCGATTTCAATTTCTCGATAACATGCATAAAGCGTTTAATAATATAGCAAACATTATAACATGACAGACCAGTGAACTTACGGCAAAACATTGCTAAGAGAAGCTTTGGATTTGTCAACTGGGTGATTGAACCAGTCAATAAGTCGTGGGATTTTGTGTGCGGCACTAGTGAATTTAGCGTGGAACTCCACTGCCATACCTTGAAAGAAAAGCTTACGTAGATCAGCCTTATCCCGTGGTAACCTGAAAATGACTTGTCCTGTCATCGAGTCGTCCGTTCCAATATATCGGAGTTACTATTTATTCTACAGTACGCAAATCGGAATGTGAACGACAGTTTGTATGCTAGAGGTTTCTCCAGTCGAGTGGATGACAAATAAAATTGGACAAAATAGCGACACATTAAGTGATACGTGTTACAACTTACCCTAAAAATTTTTATGCATTTCGTAATCTCTCGAATTGGAACTTTGAGGCTGCAACAGCTTGCCAGTGGGACGGTAATTCGTTATGAGTGTTGACTACCGAATTCAAAGGGAGGCCTGACTTCTACGGATTCCCATTTCCAGAAGGGTGGAATTGGACTTGAGGTTCTGTCGTATTTTTACTGTCACCCAGCGTTATACTGTCAGTAATCGTGAAAACAATAGTAGCAGGATGAAAAACCATCATAAAATTGGGTGTTGTACCAAAAATGGCAAACAAAATCTTAAAATTTCAACCGAAATAACATGGGTAAACGCATCAAGCGTTGTAGTGGTAATCTTTGCTGTACGCGCAGTGCTTTTCAAAATGTCAAAGTTAGAGTTTGGAGAGTCTCCGAAAGTTGAGGGGCTTGGGAGAACGGGGTAAGAGGTGAAGAATTAAGATCCACATTTTGGGAGTTAATAGCAGATGAACCATTAGAGGGAAATATGGAACAAAAAATATTGGCGTATGAATTAGTACTACCTCTGAACGGTATCATTGACCTCAAATATCCGGAAGACAAGCGCCGTCTTCGGGTTCCTGATGAGCTCATCATTAGCCAAATTTCGCATGCGGCTTTCGAAACCTCTTGAGAAGATAAATTCATAATCACCAAGAAGAATATATTTGGAACGTACCAGCTTAATTAAAGACTTAAAATGTATGATGAGATTAAATATATCCTTTGAAAAAAGTTTGGAAGTGTATGTATCGAACGCATCATAGAAAATGACGTATGAAATTTTGTAAATGATAAAAAACAATCAATGGAACAACGATCTAATTTTGAATTTCATTTGAACCTTCCTTAATTAAATTACCTACACGAAATGTTTTGATGAGTTTTCATCTTCTCTATTTACGAACAAATAAATATTTACCAGTCACCAGTCATACGTAATATATGTGAATATATTTACGTTTATCATGGAGGGCTTCCACAAAGAAAAACAAGAGAAAAGCCATTTCGAATACCAATAACCTTCCATTTAGCGGTTACAAATTGTATCCATCCGACTGTACTGACGTTAAGCGTATAAATTCAAATAGCGCCCATATGATCACAGTAAATAAACAATTATTAATTGTAACTTCTATTGCGGTTTCTCCTCGTATTTTCACGCTGGAAAACTCACTCAGTACACCCACGCGATTCATCGGCATTCTTCTTAAATTGTTTACTATGCCTCTATATTTTTTTTTCAAAAAAAATGCAATCATATCCTTTTGAGCACTCGATGCGGATGCTTGCAAAAATCTTTTTAGATTACGGCGAATTGAAACTATCTAAAATAGCTCTCGTTTCGGAATTTACAACTGTAGCGGCTGTACGGTGATGTCACCGCGGCGAAAAAACGGAGTTGTAAAGCAGTCGAAAATTGGAATTTCATTGTTAACGACCATCTAATAAATTGGCCATTCGACCAGATGCCGCTCACATAAAAGCAACCAACCAATCTGGCCGTATTCCTCGCCACATTAACTGGATATATGCCAACAGTGGTTTGATCATTAAGTGACGCTATCACTTCCATAGCACAACCTTTTTTCGATCGAAACACTATATGAGCACTTAGCTTATCGAGTACTGCTTTGGGAAGTTGTAACAGCTGAAGCAACCCTTTATCGGCAACTTTACTTACACACTCAAAAGTTTATTGCGTTACGCGACAGCGTTTGCTTCTTTTCAACTACATGATGTACAACAGTCAAGATGTTCCATTTCTGTGTTTTGCCGGGCAGCTAACCATCATAGTTTCCTTCGGATTAGAACTTAACTTTTTCTTCTTTTTCACTTTCTTTTTTCATATTGGCGATTCTTTTCAAGCACGACAGAATTTTTTTCAATTCTCTCTGCAACAAATATATCACCCAAATTTCGGCATTCTCTGAATCAAAACCATTTAGGCTGAAGGAAATGAAAAATCATCATTGCTTCCGAAGCATCCGAAGCTCATCAAAGAGAACATTTTCGTTGCATTTCTGAAAAAAATAGGTAAAGTATCCCAGAAGCGAGATACTTTGGCAAATTTTGTCATGGTGAGATAACAGATTTTGTCATGGTGAGATAATACTCGTTAAGTTCAATGTAAATTATTGGACTCGTTGTACTACTATCGCGTCGAACGGAATGTCATTGGAACCAATGATCCCAGCGTGCATTGAGCAAGCGCATTACCGATGTATAATATCTACAAACAAACCAACTTTCCTGACAATTGTGCTCTACCCTTATTTTTATGTAAACTGTTTGCAACGTTACTCTGTGAAATACAGTTGAATTTACGCGGCAAATCAAATGTAACAAAAGACTCAAAACATACAGTTCAGAGAAGAGATTAACTAAGCATGCCTTATGCTGGATTTTGTGGATGTTCGCGTAGACGTCAACTGAAGGCACAACAATCGACAGTGTTACTGGTCCTTCCCATGCATCCACCTGAACGAACATCATTAAGGTACACCACCGTTACGTGTCCATGGAAAGATTTCGCAGTGACCATATAGAAGGACAGTGGTCACTGCAAAAAGTGGGGCGTAGTGAAGTGAAATATGTTAAAACTGACTAGATGATTTAATTCACGTAACTTTATGCGTTTATAAACAACGAAATAAGACGTTCGGCAAGTCAATATGAGGAGCAAACGATATGGCTGTTGTGGTCCTCAGTGCTTAAAACGATTGATGCCATAACATCAGACGAATGGTCTCACAGTTCTTAAAATACTGATCGCACATCCATAATTTTCTTGGGGGTTTTAAAGTGCACGTATGCTAGAAGGTCGTTCAGCTAGTTGATGGATGTGGCCGCAGTTACTAACAGTTTACTATTTCTTCTAACTCATATCGTTTTTTTTTTCGTTATTCGTAGACGGATGGTCACATTTTTCTGTATTTATAAAGACTCGATTGCTGGCTGCCATTAATGATTTTTCTATAACATTCACGTGCTATATGCAGAAATGCTACTGCTAGTGGCGAGGTTATTCTTGATTAGATTTTAATTAGAATATTTATGAGTTAACTGGCATTGCTCTCGCCTAACATCGATTAATGCTCAACCATGCTCCACAAAGAGAGCATTTTTGATATTGAGTCATAAGTGTTTGAAAGTGGCTTCCTCAAAATATAGCTGAAGCACAAATTCCTCAAAATATAGTTGAAGCACAAATCGTTTCGACATTTGAGACTCACATTAATTTGCTCAACTTGGGAGTTTTTTCTGACTTAGTCTGTGAAAATAGTGCACATCCCCTCATCTTCTACCGTATGCAGCATGCACACCCTCCTTCTCGTACTTTACGGTGTGTGCACCCCCTCCATGTTGTATATTATACATTGTACATCCATTTCTTCTTTTATGCGAATGTGCGTGTTGCACATATGCAGATGCTTTCCGAGTTATAATGGTTCGAGTTACGGTATTTCAAACTTACGATGAGGATACCAATACCGCAAAACTGCAAAATATTTTAAGTTTCGCGCGGAAGGCCGAACGCAACATCGTATGCGATAAGATACGTTGGGAACGATATCTGGATATATACGTTTCTCGCCTTGTGAGATGTCAGTATACAGTGCTATTCCATACTGATCAACGTCCTATGAGACTCGTGGATAGGCTAGGGTGCGTGTCAAAATTAAAAGTACTGTATTGCCTTATGCAGCTGAACATTTACAGCATTTCGGTGCATCAAAGCGCTGAGTCTCTTAGTTGCAACAGACAACACCTCATATTCGGTACGGCATCATTTCCTTGTATCCAGAAAGTAGAGTGCATGCGGAAGAGCTCGTCGACGAATTCGCCGAGTGAGCACGATCCACCGGTAGTTTAAACAGCTGCGGTGAGATTTAGAAGCGCATCCTCTCCAACAGCGCTACAGAATGCGCTTGTAAGTTTCAATACGCCTGTGCCGCACCAGAAGGTGCCAATAGAATGGTCCTAGCTGGGCGATTAGGTGAATCAAATGTTCCCCAATGCATCCACTGCCAATGGCGTCCTGTTGACTGACTGATAATAGTATTGCCCTTGCAGCTAGGCATGCTGTAACGAATGCCTTTCCCACTTATGTATTCTCAGCGTTCTGATATAGCAGCGCTGAATTTCCTGCTGCAAAAGGTGTGGTGCCTGCCATTCGATAGGGCAAGCGTTTTCACTTGCTCATTAATGCTCGCAGTCTTGTCACAAAAACGTTGATCAAAATCATCGCCATGAGTAAGCAAGCAGAGCGCCGTAACGGGTGCTTTTTCGAAAACCGAAACTGAATTCAAATCAAGGGTTCACCTGTTCAGCGATCCTATTGTCCAGATAATTAGCGCTAACATGAACAACCAAAGTTATCCGCTCGAATACTTCCATGCTCTGCTCTAGGGAACTTCTTGTCACATATGGTAAAACGCAGTAGTCCTTGTAGGTGAAAAATCTGAATCTTGATATATGTTATTAAAAACAATGCAACAATGCTGAGAGTAGGTACGAGAACAATTTTGACTAAACTCCATTCTTCCCGCTATCGTCGATTGCTCAATGAATTCTCATACGCTAAGGCTGGTCCTTCAAATCGATTTACTTTAGGCCATTTTTTTTCAGAATGGACAGCCGCTTGTATTCAGAACTGTGCGCATTTGAAATGTGTGATTTTCCTGTGATAAGTAACTCCGATCATTTTGAGAAAAATAGAGTAACCTTTATGCTTTCATCATATTATGCCACTAGCTCGCATGACAGAACATCGTTGTGCCTTCTGCTGGCAATATCTACATGTTTAGATTTCTATAAGCTCAATATTCCTTTGTGAATCAAAACGATGTCAACGATTACTGTAGGCTGCCTTCGATGTTTGAGTTGCAGAAAGCGGGTCCATCGAGACTGCAAATGATAAGTATGGTAGAGATGGTGAGGAACACGGTCACGATCGCCGTCAACAACGCCTTATGCATTTCCAACGAACCATTGGCCTTTTCGCTTGATGGGCAAAAACTATACTTAGCCACCTTCAACAGAACGCTTTTTTTAGAATGACTACTTAACTCACTATTGACGGCTGCCCAGAGATCCGAAGCATTCATTTGACAACTGGGAGGGAACCAAACAGTATTAGTTTTCTTTCTCCTGAACTACAGGGACAACAACGAGAATTCCCGGACTTTTGCTCGTGAATCTTTTCGTTGGGATTTCCGTTCCCTCTTCCTGGTTGATTGTTGTCAGACGAGATCTTTTTCTTGACCGAGGAGCACTTGCCCACATCACACTGTTTGGGAGACACAAAGCCTAAAAGATGTCAAAAGTGCAACATGATACTGAATATCTATCTCATGGAGTGTTACATACAGATGATGCCTAAAAAATCTGCTTAAATACGTTTAAGGGCGAAAATATGAGGAGAACGAATTCGGTTTTTTATTTTTTATTAAGTGAGATACGGAAATCAACCATGCGAAAATGATTGCAAACGACAATGGAAATGCAACAAAATGATACGATACGTAAGATCGGTTCCCAAATGGTATTATGAAATCCATTCATTGCACAAAAACTTTGAAATCGTTTGTTCGACAGATGATCAAATAAGTTTAATTGTTCTAAAATTATTTACGACGTATAGCAGAAAAGAGTCGCTGTTGAGGAGCGTTGCAAACTTTCACCTTTTCGCTCTCCAGGGAATGCCATTCTTCATGAGATGTTCTTACGGCATGCAAGTTCTTACAGCATGTTCTTAGGGTATCTTACGGCATCAATACCGTAAAATACGCCGCAAGAATTACGATATATCTTACGGTACTGATAACTGGGAGGGAGCCAGTCAGCATAGGTTTTCTTTTTCCTGGACTACGGGGACATCAACGAGAAGTAATTCTCTGACTCTTGCCCGTCAGTCTTTTCGTTGGTGTCCCAGTCCCATCTTTCCGGTTGATTGTTGCCAGTCAAGATCTTTTCCCTCAGCGAACAGCACCTGCCCACGACGTTTCAAACAGTTTGCCAGCAAAAGAGCTAAATGTTTACTGAACGATGAGCTATATGTACATTGAAGGATATAACTGATTATGTTAACGGCGAAGAATTTTCTTTTAAATCCGCATTTTACATAAATAGATTACCGCTAATGTTAGGTATGCGTACGACGTTTCAAGCAGCCTGCCAGCAAAAGAAAGCACATGACTGTCACTCAGTCTGAGTCAAACTGAACTGATCTCCATCTATCATGAAATATTAACCGCAGATACCATATTTATACCATGTGGTATCAAATCATGTTCTTTCCACCGTGGATGTTGCATTCATTATACGCTCACCAGTAATACGATACAGCGACAATCAATTGCCAATACAATGGTCCGCAATGTCTCAGTAGCACAGCTTGAACCCCGGTATCGGGTAGGTCGTGGGTTCGATCCGGCTAATCCTTCCAGGTCAACCTCTGGAATTGCCGGGAAGGGTGAGAAGGAGGAGTTGGCTATGGTCATGAACTGTGATGATTCGATTTAAAAAAATCTACTGTACAATGTTTGGTAAAATCCCCATCTTCCAACCTTTCGTTTTAACCGCTAGATGTTAGTGTGATGCACAGAACTGAGGAAATTAAGAAAAGGAACAAACGGCCTAATTATACAATCTTAACGGTAGCTAATCTTTCTCTGGGAAGGTTGCTCATTAATTTCAAGGCTTCTACTAAAGCTTCTAAGGTATAGCGTAAAATGCTTACAAAGCACGCACTAGACAGAACTGATGACTAAAGAAGGGAACGCTGCCAAATAAGTGTGCGTGGAATTCATTATCGAATAAATGACTGAAACAAAGACGACTTAATTGTTTGGATGGAATGAATGCAAAACGCGCTCATCTAGTTTTCGTAAAAATAAGATTTGCCATTCCGAAAGCTCATGCTCCATTTGGGCGCATTTTGCGCCTATCAACCGCGGTAGGGCCATTTTCTTCGCACTTTCATTGCAATCCTCATCTCCATCTTTCGCGACAAAAATGACCACATATATTCGCCCCCTTGCAATCATGCGCTTCACTGCGACCGGTCTATGCAAACCTTTCAGCGATTCTGTTTGGGCGAAAAACTGGATATTTGGTATCAGTAAGTTTCTGGAAAAAAAAGAAAACTATGTTTAGACAGAAAATAGACAGAAAATGAAAAGGAAGAAAGGAATACAAAAAACAGACAGGAAACGGAAATATAGAAAAGATAGGAAAACGGGAAATTATCGAGCCTTTAAGAAGACATTCTGTAAAACATTTTGAGCCATCGAAAACTGAAGAGTACGTCGTGCGCTGCATAGTTGTGCATGTGACATGCGCCTTAGGCGTTCAGTTTGCCGAGGCATGCTATTATGCAATTTGCTGCAAACGGTTACCCAACTCAAAAAAACGTGTTGTTCATCAAATTAGAACATAAATAATTCATTAAAGGTCAGCAATAAAATCGAATTCAAACAGTCTCTTGCAGCCAGCAGCCTAAGGAGAAGTATTTTTGCCCGGTCAACAGAGGATAGATTCTCATGATGCGAGAATTGTATGTGCCCTTTGAGGCGAACGGCAGTAAGCTGTGAAGAAAAACTATTCATATAACACCGTTTACGTGGAACAAAGGTGTTCACTTGTGTGCTACGCTGTCTCACGCCACTCTGTCTTGCTACAAAATAATCATGTAGAAGTTTTCAGCATAGCATGCGCTTTTTTCGGTCTGACATGACAGAAACTGCTTCCAATGGATAGGCCAGGTTCACTGAACATAGAAATTCGCGAAATAGCCTAACCGACAAAAAGAAAATAGACAGCTAGCGTACTGGACGACCGAGAAGACAGAGCATAAAGAAAGGGTGTTTTTGGATGCTGCTGAAACCGGCATCGATCAGTTAGCATGCTCTAACGAATGAACGAGCAAAGTATCGAGTGCACATTTCAGAAAAAAAATCTAACAAAATATGGAAATTGGTTAGTGTGCAATTTGGCATAAGCGAGGCGCGATTATTCGAGTCGAGGATGGCTGTTGGAGAAAGTAAAGTACTGGGGGGAGAGTTCACTGAAGCTACAAAACAGCGAATAGTGCAGACATCAGGGCCTCCTGTAACGTTGGCCAACAATAGAAAGTTTTAGACGAAACCAACATTTTATATGCAGAAACCATACGAAACAGCTCCAATGACGTGATACAGCTTCGGGAAAAATTAAAAGATGAGAAACATCGGTGATCTTCATGTGGTAGGTTCTCACGATTTCGTCGTCCAGTTCGAATCAAAAGTTTTTTGGACGCCTAAACAACACTTACGTTCACGATAATATGCAAAAGAGAATAAAAGTGGAACTGGGAAATGAAAATTTGGTTAAAACTGGAAACCATTCCAATTCACTTCAGACTGAATACTGAATGTAAACGTGCGAAACGGATGTGAACAGCAGCACTTATATACAAACATGCTTGTCCGTATACGGAGAGAAGTGCGAAGGAGGGGAATCGAATGTGCGAGGAAAGAGGCCGTACGGATGATGCACGCTCAAATGACGCGTAACGAGGTGAGGCCACCAGACGCATAAATCGCTCTCCAAAGCGTCTCTCACTTGCGCACCACTCTCGAAATAACCATTCACTTCAAGCAATTAAGCCTCAACATGCATTTCCTATGTTTCTCAAATGGCCTAGCTCAACCTTTCACAGGATCGCCCTTGTAACAACCTTATTAGCGGAACCAGAGATTGTCAACGCGGACTGCTACTGGTACCTCATAAATGTGAGTGAAGCACAGCTTTGAGTGCACATGTCAACTCCAACTATTTCTGCATTATTGTCTTGCAAAGCCAATGACCAATTTGCAAAGCCAGTCAACAATTTCATATCTTCCCTTTCAAAATGTACAAGCCGAGTGGTAGATGATCCCTTCGATATATAATCGTTCCGTAGTCGCCTCTAGCACAACGACGATTAAAAAAATCAATCGGCGCATCGCCGCTCCCCATTTACAAGTTAAAACGAAAGCCTTGGTCGCTGATGATAAGCTAGACCATTCGTGATAAATGAACTCGACATATGCCCCATACTCACTCATTCTTTCCGTTACTTGTCTGTCTGAGAGCCCCATAAATCAACTGAGGAACATTAATCAAATAAATGTTGGTGCAGTCCATTCACTGTCCCCTCCCCCTCTCACCTCAATCCCCTCGACGTCCTTTTGTCTCCAGGTGGCGATGAGGTAAGAAAACGGGCTCAATTAGCTGAGGAGCTTTTCTGGCCACTGGTCTCAGCTGTCACCCGGAGGCATCAATATAACCACAGAGTTTCGGCAAGTCAACAAACGTTGAACGTGAATAACCTTTTGGAACTCAAGGATTCCCCCTGTAGAAGATGCTTGTTAGCCCATGCTAATCTGTATTGCTTAGGTATCTTGTGTGCACGGCCTATTCGTCCGTTATCCCACCGACGTCTAGAAATAAAGATATACAAGATGAAGGGTGATGACAACCCTAATCCAGACGGACCCACCCCCACACCTGTCACCTTTTGGAAAGCGAGGTAATCGGAGAGCAGAAAGAAGAAGTCAAACTTTGTGTTACTTTTTTAGCAGTTCAACAAATTAGTATTTTCTCAAATTGATATAATCAAGCATAACAGGTAGCGTTCTATTAAACTCTACTTTAGCGACAAATGCACGACAGAATATAACCAGAGGGCATAAAAATAACACTGCAAAAAAAGAGAAAACAGCGAAGTTGGGGAAAGTTTTACTCGCAATACGCGCTATTTATTTTGCTGATAAAATTGCCAACTTTCTAAACTAAGCTTGTAAAGCATTATGTTTTAATAAAGTATGAATACTCTTCAACATTCAAATGGCTATTTGACGAAAGGTAAGATGAAACTAACTTGAATGGGATGAATTTAACGCATATTGAAAGACTAATTCTATTTGCCCATATCTGTGTGCTTCTTATCTTTTTGCTTCCACACATGTTTTCGCTTTTTGCTTTTTTTTAGCAGATTTTTTTAAAAAATTCGGTTGTCCAACTGTGCACCACTACAGTTCGCTCAAAACTGCTAAAGATATAGCATAATGTGATTACTCAATCGCGCTGTGATTCCACTCTGAACATTTCATATACTCACGTTTGCCTTTAAGAAAGGTTTAACTGCAAAGATCTAAAGGCATAATTACAATGATCCCTCCCCGCATAGTCAATTTAAAATGGATAAGAAATGCACTGTGTAAAGTAGATGCAATCTTCGAAGACAAGAATCGCCACAAAAATCGCCTAACAGTTACTGAGATTTTGCGGAATTGACCGCAGAATTAAAAGTGAAGAAAAACGCGCATTAGTTTCGGATTGTCAAAGAGGGTGATTAACGCGTTGACACGGCGAACTATTCAAAGTGGTTTCTGTTCTGTCCGAAATGGCTCTATTTCTAAAATGATCAGGAGACTTCAAAGAGTCACTTCTTCAGAACTGCCATAGGTCTCGTATAGAACCATAGTTAATACGGAACGTTGTACTTGCAGACGAAAATCAAGGAGTTCTTAGGCAGCAGTACTCCCTGCATGGTTATTTTAGTCGGCGATGGCTGCTGTCCTACAATAAAAAATCCTGACGACATTTACAGCGTCACTAGTGACGACGCCTGTGGCGATAAAATTTTGCAAAAGTTTCTTCCTGGCATGGAACCTAGCGAAAATTTGTTTCATCAGAGGTATTTGGTTTCATTGGCTTTCAGTTTTTTAGAAGCTGCGCACGAATCTACCATTTCCCGGGGATTGTCAAGCGGAATTTCACATTTTTCATTCTCGTAACCTAAGCAAAAATGGGAGTGAGCTTCCCCGTAGACCGTTTTAGCAGCCTATAAGAAAACATAAAACAGTCTCACCTCAGAATCTTTACGGTCTCCGAAAAAGCATGGATGTGATCCGAAGGATGCGCATCGTACAAGCCTTCATGATTCAAACATCCAGCCAATACGTTTCGAAAACCGCTTGCAACTGATGACTGGTCAGCTCTTATACGACTAGAGCGCCCGGAAGAGTCTATTAAAGAAACGTTTCTAGATGTCACAATTAATGAAGTATGCAACCGGATTGATCGGAAATGCATACAAATTTTCGTCGATTAAGAGGCTGTAACTTCTCATTAGGTCGACGCCTTGGTTTGAAACGGCTAGCGACGTGACATATCTTTCGAAAATGCCATAACTCTAGCTTAAGTGGTTCTGAAATAATACATTCAGAAAAAAGAAACATATACAAACATTGTGCGCATACAAAACGCCACAATAAATGCGCTTTCCGAATTGCAAATTTGTCATGGCGCGTGAAAAGGATAATCAGCAGGCTATTAAAAGCAACAGCTAAAAAATCACATAGTAGTGCAATTCAACGGTGCAAATCTTACAGTCAATATTTCTAAGTTGTTTTTCTGGATATTTTATAACTCAGTGCGAGTCGCCTGAATGGTGTGTTATACCTAGGTTTCTTGGTTGAGTCATCTCAGCGCACAAAAGCCTGCACATGGTAGCTGCGGGTAGCCCATTTCCGTGAGCGGATGACTCGCAAGCAGGCATGCATTTTACCCATTGTAGTTACCCATGGTGGATGCAGCTAAAGTTTACTGCAACCACCTCTACACTACAGTATATACCACTTTTTTAAAGCTAAACATCACATTTTGGATTCTTATTTGCAAAACAAGTGAGTACCATAGGCAAAGCCAAATTTTCGCTGGGATCGCATTGCTGATGTTTAATGTTCAAATGTTCCGACGCTACTCAAACGAGGAAACCAATACTCTTGCGAAAGAAAATGAAACTGACTGGACGTCAATGCCTTAGTCGCTTGCTAACAATCCACAAAGAGAATTAACAAAGGCAACAAGCTAAGCAACAGTTTGTGTGAGTAAAACGACGTATGGGTAGCCAAAAGGAGTAAGTAGTGAACTGCTCACATAAATTTAGATTACCGAGGCTAAAAATACAATTGCTACAATTTTGATTCAAAGTTGCTCTTTCAGCTTACGGAACAATAAGTTTAAAAAAAAGATAAAAAGAAAAAAAGCTATCTTTGCTTCCCAGAAAATGGTGGGCAGCGTGTTTGTAAAACTGTGCTCTTTCACAGTAGGACAACCCGTGGAATTTTCCAACTATTCGATGGCTTTTTACTTTACTTCTCGAAGAGTGTGCTGCCTATCTACATGAACTATTTCCTGATTGAGTAGACAAAAGGCGCCACTGAAACCTGCGTTACAGGCTCACTTCTAATGTGCGACTTCGTATAGAACAAAAGGGAAGATTATCGTTTGAAAAAATCATTGCGCTGATCTTACAAACGATCTCCTTCAACGTTTTTATACTGCACCCGTGAAAGTGCATCTGAGACGACCAATCAACGCGACGATCTTTATGCAATCAGTTAACATTTCAACGATGAAATGCACTGAAGATATATGATTCAGCTTTCTGGCTGAGGACCGCAACTTATGATAGATGAACAGTCCAAGCAGATATATCAGATATGGGATGTAAAAAAGACAGCTTTTTACAAATCTACAACTACATGTAGGTTCATCCACATGCAGCTGTAGCATCGAACAAGAGCCATTCGCATTTTGCTCGCTCGTCTTACGCCAGTGTTTGTTTACGGGATATGCTGAGCAGCTTGTTTCAGAAAAGTTAGTTTAAAAATCGAAACAGAGAACATATGAACTGGCACATCGAACAATGGCTGGGCATCATGCTATTTAAACGCTTCATGGAAGTGGATGTTTGTGTGTCACTCTATGTGTACGTCGCCCTACAAACCAATTTAAAGGTCACTGCTGTGCGGAATCTAACAACGCCCATATTTGCCACCTAGGCTGGTGCTTAAAACCTATTA
This sequence comes from Toxocara canis, assembly GCA_000803305.1. NCBI lineage: Eukaryota > Metazoa > Nematoda > Chromadorea > Rhabditida > Toxocaridae > Toxocara > Toxocara canis. The sequence continues at coordinate 263,789 of JPKZ01000187.1, read as the reverse complement.
AGTCCATTGATTTTCAAGGAGTTCTGTGCGCTCTTCGCGCTTTTTCGCAAAAACACGTAATGAGCATCACATTGCTGCATTGTTTATTTTTTTTGAATTTTTACGCAATACAATGCAAGGAATCGACTTGAAGTCTGTTGATGGCACATTCTTTCATGGCAATCATATTGCACATGGCACAACCTATTTCCAAGCGTCCTTCCGTGGCCTAAGGGCCTAATCGCCGAACAAGTTCAATTAGACCTAATCCTCCATTGCTTCCTTTACTGGTGCTGATGTGCTCTGGGAGGTGAACGAAAAGCCAAGTATGAGAAAGCCGGCAAGCAAAATCATGCGAATGAAGTGGGCTGGGTTGCAGAGGGAACCCTAAGTCCGAAAAAGTCGGACACGCAGATGTACCACCCAAAATTTCCCGATTCCGATTTTTCCCATGCATCAGGCGCTTAAAGTTCGGGAACAGAGAAGTAAAATATCTAGGGGGATGGAGGGAGGGAGGAAAGAAAAACTGGGAAAGTGCCCTTGAATACGCTACGATACCGAAAAGGATTCAGGACGTGACGACGAAATTTCGGTGACTTATTTAACTTGTATAATAATGAAAGCTGTTGAACTCAAGTCGCTGACTTTTTTCGACTTTAAGTGCCATTACAATTCACTGCTGTTCATTCTGTGAAATAAAAATACATCAAGTTTCACTTAATAAATCATGCTCAATAAAGATCGCACATCAAATTCTGCTAACGAGCTGCAACAGCAGAAATCCAACACAATGTTGCAAATCATCCCAGTTTGGAACGGTGTCAATGTTTAAGCAAAGAAGCAATTAGACATGCCCATGCAAGGAGAAAGGCTGTTGCTCATTGTGTGCTACATATATATAACTACATTTGTGCGAGACATACATTTAAATCACATGCATAAAAATGAGGCACATGATCCACCGAAGAGAAATGCACATAATGTGAACGAGAAATTAATGCGTTACGTAATTCTCGTTCACATTATGTGCATTTCTCTTTGGTGGATCATGTGCCTCACTTTTATGCATATGAATATTAGGGAGAAATGAAAGAAATGAAAAAGTGAAAAAGAGGAAATTCCTCCAGAATGGATCTCATCAGTTTTCGGGATGAGATGTGCATCAATGGTTACATCAGCATGGTGCGTTCGTTAAATGCAGCATTTTCTCTGTAAGCAATCTCACTGAACAGCTCGATTTTTCGTGAAAAAAATGACTGCCAAAAATTTTTTCCATAATGCGAACATCAGAAACGGGCATCTATCTGATAAACGTGCTAGTCCGATAACGAAAAGTGAAATGATGCAACACATTTGGGTGATGCACATTGCTGCATTACCGAAAATTTGAGAACTGAGCAATAAAACGTTTACATATGGAGCTCATAAACAAAATAAGACCGCTCCAATATTCAAAGAGCAGTCTTGGACAGAAAGACATCTAACCGAAGTACTCAAATATGTAAGCGCGCATTGCTTATTAGAAAATGTTTGCGTAAATTAATATTAATGAACATATATACGAATACCTGTATATATATGTGTATATATATATATACATATTTACATAAATGTATATGTGTACACATGCACATATATATACATGTGTACAAATATATATATAAATATATAAGTAAATATATGTATGTACATATACATGCATATGCACATGCATACATGTATATATATGTACACACGTAGCATATACATATACATTCGAAGAAAGAAAAAAGTCAAATGCTTTCGTTGCGTATCTCAAAAATCGATTTAATCAGAAATGTGCAGAGGGGAGGGAAAAATTCGACGCAGATAGAAACGATAAGTGGTGTGTATCCCACTGAAGGTGGCAAGGAATGAATTCAAATTGGAAACACGCGAAAAAAATCAAAGAATGTCCCCCATCGCTATGACATCCGCCAATCTGCTAATGAAAAATATTGCTCAGTGGAACTGAGTTCGAGAGCTAACATCGTGATCTACGATGAAATGCTCACCAAATAACCGCACTAACATTTAAAAAAAATAAACTGTTCACCTTCCCCTCCTACCCCGCTCCTCAAATCACTGTCCCCATTTTCCCGTAAGGCTTTGTGGCATTCCGCAATCATGGCGCCTAATGAATGACATGCGGTCATAAGATCATCTCTGTTATTTCGGAGATATCCTCCGATAGCGGATGTAAAAAAGAATTGCTGCGAACTTTCAATACTGCCGAATTCTATTAGAGAAATCGCCCTTAAAACTATGATAAATTGTTGAAGTTCCTACCCATCAACTAAATAAAAGATTCGATTCGAAAAAGACGGAATGGCTATTCTCTAAAGTTGTCAGCCACTAACAAAAATGTTTTTTTCTTGGCCACTGAACAACAAAATTCTATATGGTAAAACTCACACGCATCCATACATATTGTTCTCCTGAGATAAATTTCAAGAGAAAAAAACGCATTTGCAAGTGAAAGCTTTTCATTTTGTATGCGGAGATTTCGACAGCTTTTATGTTGACATGTTTCTGACGGCACTACAACGCGTTGTCCATTATTGGCGATGTTTTCGAATCCGGTTTTGCGACGCACACAAATCACTCACTCGGGTTGTTTTCTTTTGTGTGTTTTGTGTTTTAATGCCGACGTTTCGTTTAAGTAAACTAATTACCACGTTTCGCTTCGGTCATTTCGATCATTTGCATGAACCGCACGTTACGTAACGACAACCACATTATGGAACACTCAACTCGAAACGATCCAACTACTGTTCAGTGATGTCAGTGTTGCCGAATTCTGAAGATGATTCTTTCGAAAAGTTTCTTTTCCTATGTTACTGCTAAATGTTATTCGATGAAAACTTAATAGGTTGACGGCAAGTGAATCAATAAAAAGAATTATGTGGTCGAATCATCATACTTCTGAAGTTTAAGTTGCAAATTTCCGAACATAAAGTGCACAGTTTGCACATTTAAAATTTGTACATGATAACTCAAAGTTTTATCGAGATTCAAGCATATGTGTCTTTAAGTCGAAACAGCACTGATCACCTGAAGCCAATTCGACCACCTGAAGTCAAATATCCCCACAGAGTACCGGCGAGCTACACAAATGATTAAATATGGAGGAAATGCCTTATGGATTCATAAGTTCTCAACAGATTAGATATGCAATGCATATATGTATATATCATATATATATATACACGTACATGCATGTGCAAATGTATATATATAATGTATATGCACATATATATATACACATACATATGTGACAGATTATACATGTACATAGATACATATATGCATATAAATATATAACCATATAAATGTACATGTATGTATACATATGTATATATATATGTATATATATGTATACGTACATATGCATATATATATGTTGTACATGTATATGAATTATATGTATATACATAGGTACGCATATACACACATA
>JPKZ01000187.1:197928-246087 GCA_000803305.1 Toxocara canis | reverse complement strand
CCCTCCCGCAAGATGTTTCGGTTTCGGACTCAGTAAAGCAGTGCAGGGCGAGAAGGCAGTTCTCTAGAGTGCCTCCGCTCTAGAAGGATTCCGTTGGGGAGTTTTGATGAGTGGTTCTCGACAAAAAGTGATAGCGCTTCGTCGGAAGGGAGGGTAGTTCGGCAGAAAGGTCGTGAGAATGCTTCTTGTCGGAGTCGCAGACGGGGAAAGGTGTCTGCGAAGAACACTACTCTATACTCCACCTTCAAACATATTTCACCTCCGTATGAAATTGCAGTGCAAAAAGTGCACATGCTCTTTCGAACAGAGACATCACTGGCGCATCGCAGTTCAACCTTGTTAAGGTGTTTTTCTGAAATGGAAAAATGTATGGTGTATTTTTTCGAAGATTCGAAAAAAAAATCACTGTTGCCGTTGAGAGCATGCAACCTTTAACAACGATCATTAAAATTACACAAGCGTGTTCTATGAGATGCGCACTATACGTTGACCATTAGCGACAGCAAGGTTTGGTCCTTGGCAAGTGTGTAGCCTTGAAAATAATTGTCGAAGAAAAATTAGGCGAATTATTGGAGTACACTGTCCACGTCGTTGCCAATGAGCACTCGAAATCTGCTTCGCTCCTGCTTCTGAGTATTGCTGGAAACGATATCACCGCAACAACACGAAAACTAAGTCGCCTCACATCGCTTCGCTACCAGGCAAAAGTAAATTCGTACAACCTACCGAGAAGCGCAGTGTTCATCTAATGCATTTAGCGAACAATGCATTCTCATTTTCAATCGCGAATCTGGCTGCTAGTTGTACAAATCTTTTTGTAAGACTTTCTGCACATTTCGAATGTCGACACGGAGCTATGAACTACTGAAAAAGTTAAGTAGCTGAATTCTGTATATACATATGTAAATATATATGTATATATGACATGTATATATATATATATATATATATATGTATATGCATATGTATATATGTATAAATATACATATATATATATATATATGTACAAAAGCAGCTGTAATTTCATGGATTTCCGTATCGATACAGCTGACAACCATGCCCGCGCATGATTGTTTTGAGCAGTTTCGGAACGCCTGGTGGTCAGCCTGCTGGCGATCCGTCGAGTAAGCAGCCGGAAATTGAACGCAGGTCTTCCAGCATACGAAACGGGAGCTCTACCACTGAGCTACTGCCCGCCTATATATATATATACATATATATACATATAATAAATGTGTATATATACATTTTCGGGACTATATATACTTTCCGAACGATGCTAGAGTGGGCGGCAATAGTTCTGTGGTAGAGCCCGCGCTTTGAGTGAGAGGAGACGCAGGTTCGATTCCCGGCTGCTTGCCACCATACCACCCACAGTCCAGCCAGTGGGTGGTTAACTAGCAGGCTAAATTAGCCAAAGGGATGGCTATGCGCAGCGTGCGATTGCATCAGTAACGTCGAAACATCGCACTGAAGGCCCGAGCGGTGACGTGCTAACGTTACCGCTTGGGCCTATGTATACATATTATATATATACATATATAGCAACGTTTCAATCCAAACTGACTCTTCAAAAATTCCCTTGCCACTGCTTGAAGCCAACATGGGATGTGAGAGTAACTATGAGAAGGACTTTTGGCGAGCAAAAAATCATTAGCTTCTCCTGTTCAGTATGAAGCAGAAATTGAGCGCACCACCGCTTTGAGGGATATTTTGTTATTCGAAGCGATAAGATTTAAGTCGAAGAAGAAAACAGTAGAAGTCTTTGAGGTAGAGTTGCAGGTGGTGCCACTGATCCGCTTTTGAATGCGCAAGGCTTAACAGTCCACGCAAAATTTCCACCAAAATTTCGTCATCCGCTGCAGCATTAAAACGCGATGCATCAAAACCTCTTTGACTCTCGTTCTACTAGCTATTTTCGCAATCCTCTGCGCTAAATCTGTTTTAATCACTTCGAATCACACTAAAAACAAAAAAAAACCCCTTAAACCTGCTGTGATACCTCGTAATGATGCCCGTCGACAAGAGCATGCGCTCCGCTTAGATCTCGTTGAGTGCAATTGGTTGTTGATGATTTACTAGGAGATGAAATGGTTTTAACGAAATGGAATGGTTGAAGAGAATTATTATTCATGTACTTATAGTCTAACTCATTAAAAAACCATTTTCTGTGTAAAAAGAAGAGCTTTATAGCAAAAATTTATTAAAATATCGACGTGCGAACGACAATAAACATTGGTAATAGAGTAGAAGCCAATGTTAAATCAACACCAACTGCACAACGATGAGGGCATTTCCTTCGGCGTTTCGTTATCTGCTGGCATTATCGGGAAGATATAACAAACTATTAATCAGAATTGTCGTCTCATATTTTAACAGCGTATCATGTAGTCTTGATGAGGGTGCGTTATGATCAGCAGTCGAATGAATTACACCAAAATACGAATCAGCCGGTGGTTACAAACAAAAATAACATCTGGTCGACAGATATAGTGGAGGTTTCATTTTGCGTCTTGTACAAGTGCGATCACTGCCATAATATAAAACAGTTTATTTCTTGAAAAGCTCTGAGCATATTATGCTAAAGTGTCGACGACAATTTTACAAAGTTGAGTGTTTTAACGTCTGTTACGAGTAATCAAGCACAAACCGATAACGCTGATATTGTCAACGTTGATCGAAAAACGGAAACTAATCAGTTAAAAAGTATGTATTTTAATACTTTCGAACTTGGGGTCCTTTCTTATAAAACAGAACCAAATAGCGTGAACCCATGCGGGCACTATGAACATACACAAAAAAAGATTTACGATCACATGGCCATTGCAATGCAAATACTGGAAATACACTGCCATCGGCTGAAATACGCAACGTCAGTTTACGTTTGTATTGCACATTAATGGACAAAGAGTGTCGAGGGGGGAAGAGGGGAGACGGAGCGAGTGAAGGTGAAAAGGGTGGGAGAGAAGAAAGGAGTAGAGGCAGCGGCGTAAACAGGGAGGTTTACTTGTGTTGGTGTCTCCTTCGAAATTTAGTGGTGTGCCTGTTTCAAAAATATAAATGAATAAATGGCGAGGCCTCCAACCTTGAAATTTTTAACAAAGACATATAGAAGCTGTCACCCCCAAAAACTTCCTTGTTGCATTGGTGGAAAAACGCAGACATTTCCAAGATGGCGTTGTATTTTTATTGCTTTTTTTAAAACAACAGATGGCACATCTTTAGCACCACTGGCACAGTGACACAATCGCTCGCTGAACAGGCCATCATGTGGATGCAAAAAAATGTTTTCTGCCTTCAGGAAATGTTAGGAAGAGTTCGCATGAATAATTTGTGAATCCTCTGCTGCTAGAAGGATGCATTCGTTTCTGTTTGTTTGCTTCCTAACCTTGATGCTGTTATAACACCTTACTCGTAGGCTACGAGATCTCACGACCCTCTTATTCGACGCTCCCACCCATCACACTTGGTGGCCCTGTTCGTTTCCTTAATATAATGTAAAGAATGTCGTTATTTGGCGAAATGTCTAATGAGTGAAGCGTTACGTGCTTATACCAATGCTGTCATTTACATGACATTGGCAAAATTGCCAGAAGGCCGATGAAAACGTTTGCATGAAGTTTGCTGCTGACATGAGAATTCCCATGAATGGGGGAGGTAGGTTTTTTTCACCCGTTGACAGGCTCAACGCATACAGTTACATCAGCGCTCCAGCGGCCCTATATCGGCGTGCAAAAATCAAAAAATGAATCATGAATTGCTACCGGTAAAAATATGCATAAGAATAGTCGAAGGGCGGTATACATCTCGAATTTACGCAGCTGACAACCTCGCTTTCTTTAGCATTCGCGTTTTCAACAATCTGGAAAGGCTTTGAGGTTTGAGGCACTCAGATACTAATTTGCGAACACTGTTTAGGAATATTTTTGGTTACAAGGAAAACTCCAGTTTGAGATAACGAGAAAGGAGATCAAAATTAATGAATACGGAATGTGTTAAATGAGCGAAGTACCACGCTGCTAGAAAAACTTGTTATGAGTGTACTGTAAGTTCGTTTAAGACTTTTTCGGAGGAATCCAAAGACTTAATATGATGGCATGATCGCCGAAAAGTCTGAATACTGTTGACTTTCACTGTACACATGCTGCTCGTCAGCATCGTCGATATATTTCAATCACTGATGCAGTTGGTACATTAATAAACATTTTAAAACTTTTTATTCACTTCGATGCACTGAGTATGAAATAGTGAAGTGCGATTGCTGAACAAAAAAGTGGATATTCGGATTGGCTCACTATAATATTCTACCACCGCCACACAGGACTGAAAGCACATTTGGTACCATCTAGTAAAATATAGCTTTGGCGTATCACTGCGGATGGCACTTGCTCATTTTCTTTAAGTCGGCTAACGTTCCTAAGCAAAGCTAAATTTGAACAGAACATTCGTTAGATCAGTCAGTTACCGAGCTTAAGAAATCATTCGGGAAACTCACTCCCAAGCAGTCGCGTCTGGAGTAATTAATCACTGCGAGGAGAAAAGTGGAATGAACCACATGGAATCAACGCTTCTAAAAATAACGGATGCATTGGCGTTGCCGTACTGCAAACTAATCATTTTGTGATAGTTTTGCAACACAGTGGAACTCTACCTGTTCCCAATTTGCATAAGCTCTTAGAAGCAGTTTTCGTTTCAAATTTTTCAGTGTTTAAAGGTTCATTAGAAATGGCACAGTCAAGCTGATAAATTCATCACAAAACATCGACGATGGGCTCTCTCTTCCCTGATTTTTCTGGGAGTGTTGAAATATAGAAATTCTCTCCCCTTCTCAAAAATACGCTCGCCTGCATTTTGTCTCCCTTTCTCCCGAAAAAAGAGCAACTATGTAAGACAGTTGGCTTTCTGCCGCCTTCCCAGTAGCTGTCGGAAAAGACTGATATGCCCCTAAGTGCTTTTCTCATCTGCCTGCTACCTTTACATTCAGAATATCCTCAAAAATGTCACTACTCCACAAAAATGTACATATCTCATGGAATCCATAAAGAGTCTACTTGCCTCAAGGCCCCGATAAAAATATTACACCTGATCTAGATAAAACAGCATGTATCATTATTCCCATGTTTCCAGCATTATCATAGGAGATTGTGCGGAGAAAGTAGCTAACTGCTTCTGACATTAAATCGTAGACGCTCAGCTGTATTTCATGAATGCACATGAAAAACGCTCATTGAAAAGATGACATGGAATCGCGGTAAAGAAAGTAGGACGAAACCACCTGTTTTATTTATTTTGGCAAATGCAATTGGCTATGACTGCAAAATCGCATATTGGCACTGTGCCTGTGTGCGCGTATTCGAAATGGAACCGGAAGCGAAAAACTTCGCATAAAAATCCGCAGCAGGGACCTTAGGGTGAGGAGATCCTGAAGCAAGAGCAGCAAATGATTAGATGAGCATAAAAGAGTGGGAATAACACAAATACCTGAAACGAGAAAAAAATTTATTATCCGAAAGGCAATATTTCGAAACAAATACGCCCAGATTTTTTTTGCTGAAACGCGCAATGAGCCGCTATCGAGTTCTTTTTCAGAAATTAGAGCAACTCTAAGCACGTGTACACGTTGGGGTTTTTTTTTGCTATATAAGCGCGTAGGAAAGATGTAAACTTTTTGTGAGTTTTTTTGCCATCTATTGCTATGGTTCCAGAACTGTCGCGAACGCGATTCAAATTCTGACTCAGCGTGCATTGCCACGCGTGATAAAAATCAAAACATCGCATCGACGATGCTCTCTTTCGCTATTCCCACCAAATCCATTACTAAAACATAAACAAATTGATAAAAGCCTAACAACCAAACAATTCGTAACCACAATATTGCTACTTCGCTTATGCAATGTTGTTTGAAGTGTCAACAATCTGCCTATTCAAACCCATTGTTGTGACTATGTTGAATACTTGATGTCAATCGCAAAACGAATGTTATTTTTATAATGCACGTTATTGGCACTATATAAGAAGCTACTTGGTTTTCAATAAATGCTCGCTCTCTTCCCCGCAACTGCGTCATCCCGCAGCCACACTCTTCCTCGCAACTACGTCGTCCCCGCAGCCACACTCGTTTTCAACTCTTCTCCCTCGTCTCACACACCTACCCCAACCGGCATCGCAACAAGAACTTTGCAAGTATCCGTGGTCGTTAGCAGCATCCAGCGAACTTTGTCGCATCTTCCAGTTCGGTGGTGGTCCAGGTGTCCGACAAGGCTCGTAGTTGAGCTGATACTTCACCTGTTGCACACTAACGATGATACTAGACGAACATTAAATTGTAGATCATATTTATGTGCTGATTATTGTAAGCTTTCTCATTTTACTCACAAAATCAGACCATTAAAAGGATGGACACATATTTGCGTCATGACCTGGACTTGGTTAGTGCCTGTTGTGATAAGTTGCAAGGATACTCTCAGTGACGAAATGTCATGTGCTGTGTACTGTGCTGATGATTTCATTAAATACTCTTCTATTACAAGTGGCTTCTTAAAAAATACCATTGAGGGAAATGACTTGCAGACCTTAATGGACGATAAATCGCAGCTCGTATCGCATTTTATGGATAAGGCCCTCAAGCCTCACAATACTGTAAGCTTCACTTCTCAGACTTTCTGAACGTAAAGAACAGACCTTTCGACAAGATCGTATAAAATTTTCGTTCTGTCAATTCTTGATTACGGTTCTTCCACTTACTCACCCCAACCGTAGGAACACATGACTAGTGGAACCTCAATAGAGACGCTTCATTAAATGTCTGCCTGTGTTCTGTAGAACACTCAGGAGCCACAGAGAAAGTGCTGGTCGCATGGGTTTATAAACGCCCATGTTAGGAAGAACTTTGAATGATAGTTGAAACACATAAAATCGTTTACAAGAATTATAATATCCAGTCCTCTGCATTCTTCAAATCGCATGACTGGAGAGAAGTGGACTGGTAACGGACTAAATTTGGAAATGATAAGAAGTAATTTAGACACAAGTTCTTCTGCGACGGCTTGGCTAAAATCTGGAATAATTTACCCTGCAATATCGTCCTTTCCGCCTCTCCTGAGACATTCAGGAACGCTGCCGGAGAGTTTTTGGTGCAAAATGTGCAACAAGACCAACAAGACCATCAAGAACTCATAAAGTTTAACGAGAATAGCATACCTTGATTCGTTTGTTTTTATGTTTATATTTTGAACTCTTTTAAATACTTTTATGCTATGTTATTTTCCAGATTTCATTTTAAGTTGCTATGGAAAACTTGCTCTTAAAAACACTCAATATACTCTCTCTCCTCTCTCTAATTCCACCAAATCACTGAATTAAACAAGAAAATAGCAAAATTCACTATTGAACAGTTCGCATCAATATTATAACGCTCATCAGCGAATACTCCGCATTGTATACGAAATCTCTGGCAGTAAGCATAATTTCATTCCGTTAGTTTGCAAGTAGTTATGCTGCTCTTTACTCTAATTGGATCTACAGTCATTTCAAAAAAAACCATAGTTTATGACTATCAGATTAATCACATCGTCGGGGAGGGAGAACACGCCGTCTCACAGATAACCAATCACGATTCACGAGTGTCGCATAATCGATTAAGCATTTGATATATCGATATACAGTTTATTAAGAGTAGAGTTGCCTGATACTTGGATCATTTGTAGCCTTCTGATCTTGCTGCTGTTCCACTTCTATTCGATCAAAAACGGCAAGTTAACAGCAAAAGGTCGTGGGCCAAATCGAAAATGTTCAAGTCTGCCATCGCGCGAGTAGGGCACCGCTACACACGTAACAACAAAACATGAAGAATAAATCTTACGGTCATTGTGTCGCAAAATAAGAGTGAGAATCAGCCCATAAAAGAGACTTGCACGGTTGCACGCCAAGAGCGGCGTCAGGTGTGCCTTTGTAACCAACGAAATTAATTTTTAAATTCGCGCTGCTTCGTTATTCTTCCACTTCCTCCTTATTCGTTTGTTTCTTCTTAAGGTTTTGCGTGCATAAATGTCGCATTGATAAGATAAATTGAAATCGATTTGAAATATGCCTAAAGAACTAAAGATGCTGTAAATCGAGGAATATTCGGAATAACAGCAAATAACCTCGCCAAAAAGGCCATTTAGAGATGACGCTATGTCCTTATATCAACATATTTGTCTGTACCCATCAAGTCCCAAGACGATCACAATAATTACTGTCTCTAATTTAACTCTCTGATGCTGTTCCTGTTCCGCATAGCCTTTCTCATTGATAAATCGTAGCATTACAGTTTTTTACTGTAGAAGATGAATGATGTCATCTTCCAGGATTTTATTTTAGTCTCAGTGCAGTATGTTTGCGTTCATTTATGAATCCGGTCACAGAACATTTGCGATACGTTTACGAAGGGACCATTTAAGTACATATTATATGAAAGATATTCGCGTTGCGATGGCTCCTAAAATTAATAAGAAGCGCGCACATCGCTACTGAAATTTTCCTTTCGAAATATAACAATTTGGATTTCGAAAAATTTTGGTTATAGATGAAGCAAACATCCAACTGTTGCAGTAAAACGCACAATTGATAAACCGAAAAAGCGTCACGATACGCAACAAAAAACCTTTTAAAAAAAGATATGCTGCAGGATAAATCTGTTTTTCTTAACTCGATTCTGTATGTCTTATGGCCAATTAAAAGCTTAAAGAAAATATCGTATAATATGTGGTGCTGTTACTTTTGTTGATGCTCGTTCCAGGAGGACAGCGTATCATTACTGCTCAGCGCAGAAGAAAAAACGTAGAGCAATTAGAGAGGAAAGGAGTACATGATTCATTTTAAGTGCTCTATGTGCCATTCGTTTGATTTTTCATCAATCAGTTTCACGCCTACGACTGTAACTTTCATTCTTCTTTCAGCGATTCGGAGCATATGTTATGCTTCTTTACAGTGGTGCCATGTATTGGTTGTGTGTTCTATGGCAAATATTTTATGAGAATTTTTCAAAAAAAAATCTTAAAAGTAGTATTGAAACGGCGTTTTACTCCGTCAAAATTAACGCAATTCATCAGAAGTCATGTGCAGCGGGGAAGGATGAACCGCACGATCATCAGTCATATTGATGAGGTAGAAACGACGCAAAAGAAAATGTTTTTCTGTAGACGTGCATCAGAAATGGTTTGCGTTATTTACCAGTGAGTGGTGTTAAGGCGATGTCCTAAAACTGATCAGTTTCTGGATTATCGATGAATGGTATTAGTTGTTTTCAGCTGTTTTCAGCGACGGGATAGCTAATCAAAGTGACCTAAAATTTAACAAGGAAGGAATGACTATTGGTTGGGAATATAATTCTCTTTCTTACCGAAGTGAAGAGCCGTTCGATCAACAATTGATTACTAATGGCATGACGAAATTACGCTTCAAATAACAAGCAGATGAGCAATCGCACAAACGCTTACATTTGCTGACAACTGGGAAAAACGACAAGGCTTGGAAAGTTTCCACGCCAGTCACCACTCTTGCGATCCCTTCTTCCGTTTTTTGTTTAGACAAACCAAAGTTGAGAGTGGAATTCGGAAAGTGAAAACCCGAGGAAACTGGAAGACCAGAACAACTGAAAGATTTCGCGAATATCAAGTAGGCATATCTCTTAATTTAATTTTATACAGCCTAGGAGCCAGTTACGATGAGGAAGTCAACGCTTGCCTAAGTAGATTTCAGTGAGGTGCACCAATTTACAGATAGGTTTTAGTGCAAGGAGCATAACTTGTACTGTCGGGTAGATCAGAAGTATCACGGCTTTCGAGATCACTCCTAACAGTCAAGCTGGTCACATAGGCTGCTGCACACTGAGCCGTATAACATTCTATAAACAACAACTCGATATGCATATCTTATACGAAATGTCGGAAAAACAAATCATAAAGACTTAGAGGTGCGAGAATATTTCGCTTTGACAAAAAAAGCTTCGAATCCGTGGTTCGCGCTGTTTGTGATCTTTGTGAGTGTCTATCGGTGAGAAATGTTCAAGCGTGTGTCAAAGTAATAGTCCAATGTTATTTATTTCAGGCGCGTCTACGTGAAATATCGCCGTTTTAGCGAAAAGCAGTGCTGTGCTCTCATGACTGGCGGGCTTTTCAACGGTTGTTGTTCAACGCTTTGTTTATGTCTGATAAATCGTGCACTCATAGCTGCGATGAAGTGTCTGCATAAATGCAAGCGTTTATTGAGCGAGAATTCCTAGTTGTCTCTAGAGAGAATGGGTAATACTCCGGAAAAGTCTCGTCCTTAGTAACATTCCAGTGATGCACATTGAACACTCACTGTCTCACTTACGCCTTTATTTCAAATAGCGGTTTTCCTATCATCAGCGATCCGCTGCCGAATCGACGAGGAAGGTACATTGACAGCCATTATTACGTGAATCAAAACCATTCATGCAGACATGACTTTTGTGAATGAATGATGGTCTTTTATGATATCGTATCATATCAGTTAAAGCCGTTCCCTCATCGGGATGGCCTCCATACTCAAACAAGCCTTACTTGAATATCGCAAAACACAGCCTTCTTCTCGATACGATCTTCCTTCTTGAGTATAGGGAAGAAATGGTTTTTCTGCTCGGCATAAAATCCATCGCCAGTTCTTCCCCATTCCCTTCCCTCTCTAGAAAACTCTGAACTTCATAATCTCCAGGGGATATGTTCCAGGTGATAAGTAATATACGACGGAAGAGCAAGTGTTACTTTGCACAGAAGCGGACAGCGCAGCTAGCAAAACAGTTTGTTCGACTTTTCAGCACCTGATGTTATCACCATTGAGAAGCATTAGACCCTAGCGGAGAACGCACAGAGCGCTTGGTTGTTTTTAGTTTGTCCACATTGCTATCGTCTGCCCAATCCACCTGCCACTGAAGTCGATTGCTTAAAATTTCGGCTTATATGATCTGCTAATTTATATTTGGGAAGCGCATTATGCCAATGTCTTTCCGACGCATACGCATGTCTACCTGTCTATCTCCCCGTCCGCCAGTTTTAACTTGGAACTGCTGCATCTTTGGCGATGGATCAATATATTCTGCATATTTGGTCTATTTCGCACGCCTACCTTGGGTAGCTAGTCATAGGTATTTAAAAGTGTTCGAAAACTCTGCATACTCTTCACGACCGGTAAGGCTGCACTTTGCATTAATCAAGTAACGGGAAAACAAAACAATAGAATTTTGGTGAATAGTTCAAAAGGGCGGCAGCCTTAACAGGTGAAGTCGCCAGAGCGCATTGTGCAAGCCCTCTGGGACGCACTTTCTGATATTATTTAGGAGGAAGATGCAGGAGGAAGGAGGGAGCTCTAAGCCATATAACGGTTTCCTGATTGGCCGTGCAAAAAAATTTTCAGCAGGAGGGGCACTTATCTGGTCGAAACGAATACAGAGTGCCTTCTGAAACAGTAAAGGCGGATGATCACAGCGTAGATACTGGCATGGAAAAACAAACAGATAAGTAGGCTGGCAGATATGCAGAGAGCCAGTCGCAAGAAGATAATAACTGTCATAGCTTATGACTTTTTCCCCTTACGGTGAAATGAATATATGACTTAAAGATTCTTGAGCGTATGTAGAACAGTCTCGTTTCATGACGTTTCTGCCTTGAATTCGTCCTTATCGACTACCAGTGTTCGCATTTTAGTCGCCTTGAAATTCAAATATCACCCTTTCAACACATTACATATTTCGTTGTGCACCAGCAACTGTGTGTTTTTTCTTTTGCGGCATTTTGACGGCATTCGCGCTTTTTGTTTACGCACAATAACCTCTGACCCGCCAGTTATGATAAACCCATTCAACGTTCATTCATTCTCAAAAAATGCTTTATGCTCTATTCGTGTTCTCGAGAAGTTAAGCCAACCATCGTCAAGGAAGTTAACACTCACGCTTCGGAATGACGTCATTGGAACATCCCTCCTTACTTTACCAACTCACGGCTTACTTTCGCTTACTTATTGAACGCGATGAACAGATGAGTGTTTTCACCATAATTGTGTCCGCATGTGAATTTCAATCGACCGACGCAATCGTTCGATTGAAGTTCACATGTCGAACTACCGTGACGATAGCGAGGAGTTTGTAGGTTTATAGATGCTGCCAAATGAAACATATTTTGAAACGCCCAACTGAAGTATAAAATTTGATTTATAACTGATTTGATGCTCTTGCAAATGCTTATAATTGCAATTGCGGTCATACATAAATTAATTTAAATTCTTTTACGTGCCAAACACAGCATCCAATCCACTCACGGACTCAATTTTCAGGCGTCCTGATGATAGTAATTGCCGAAACGTTGTGGAATAAAATTATACCAACTACCAACATACTTTCGTCAGTTAGGAAGGATTCAAACTAAATCTTGAAAAGAGGAGCCGAAATTTTGAATTTACTTGTTATGCATGCCTTAAAGGCATATGAAAATCGATACAGTCAAAATCGGTAACACCCTTAAACGTTTTGAAAGATCCAATACAATCGATCCTTTAGTGGTTCGTTCGCAGAAAAAAGCTCAGTTTTAATGAGCTATTCGAGGTTATCTTCAAAACAAGTTCCCTATCGACGTGGAGATGTGACTGACTGATCTAAGTGTGGCCCTGATTGCTAGAATAGTACATAAAATTTCTATTTTGATAACGCAACAAAAAAATTTGTTGGGAATTTCTATCATCCGGCATCGTTTTATGTTTTCAAATAACACATTGAAGGAGCTGACTGCGAGTGTTCTATATAATGCTAAATGACTGAAGATTTGTGTGCTCGTGAGGTTCAACCACTAATATTAACAGTGAACGTTTATTTAAACGATACATAGCATTGCGCACATTTACATCTTAGAATACTGATAAGATTGACCTGAACATGACATAAAAAATCATTTCTTCCACCATAATAGAGCATAGGATCAAACAGAAAGAAAGAAAGAAAATTTAAATGCTTCCTGGGGTGAGGGGAACTTGCCAAAGTTTCTATATTCCACAGTATTTTTAGCAAATACCTTTCGGAGGTGAACACTGAGAAGAGTTGGACGTATTCCGTCATATTGAACATACGTTCATCAAAACAGCTGCATAACTGTATTCTTAAATCCGATAGCAGATTGCATAAGCGTGAGAACAGAAATCAAAGTTGGTAAGGGTAATATAGATCAATATGCGCATGCAAGCATGGAATGGTGAGGCCATAAATAATCGTTACAGATCTGACTTATTTGATCAAACGTTAATGCCATTCGTTCTCGAATTAGAGCAGAGAGTTCTACTGCTGCTTGGACTTTTATACTTCTGCAAAATAAATTAATTAATTAATCAGGTTGTCAAAGCATACCACAGCTTTTAGATAGCATGGGTGCATCTGAAGTAATTTGAGGTGACCAGATCAGGTTCAACACAAAAAAGGCGAAAAACACATGAAACAGGAGTCACTGGAATCTAAGTTTTAAAGTGAGAATACCGTGGAGTCTTGGCGAAATTTGCACAGGAATTCAGAAGTGCTTCAGAGTGAGCATTGTTCGCGCATGAGAACGTCGACCAGCATATCACTTATTTCTTTTATTGTTTTCTTTACTGTTCTCTGCTTCGATTCGCTTACCTCTATTTTCCTCTACGGAAATACTGCATGAAAGCGGTGGTAGTGTACCTAAGCTTTTCATACATTTGACAGCGCATTTGCTCTGCTACAATCTTTAAACAATGTACGGTGGATAACTACAGCAGACGAACAGGAAAGTACTACAAGAAGGGATCGATATGTGTTTCTGCAGAGCGAAATACGTGGGGCAATTAAAAATCGTACACTATTAAACTGTACAGATATTTTTGTACTTCCCCAAATTCCTTTTGTTAGACAACTGGAAAAATGATCATTAAACCCAATTCGGCAATAGCACTCTGCAAGAATGATCTTCGATTGTCCGAAAGGCAAACTTTTTTGGCAGGCGATCTGCCAAGAAGGACATTGCAGAATAGGGTTCACATGGCATACGATTAAACAGTGGATGAGCGATGGTCATATTTAAAATCCCTAAGGAAGTCTCCACCAAAGAGAAGCAAACATGCCTCATGAATCTTTAAACCAATTGTACGACATGCTTGACCAACAGTGCTCAATTATTTTTCTCCTCTTATCTCGCAAAGGCGTTTTCATGCACATTGTTTCGAATTGACGAAGAATGGCCTAATTTAAGGATATCTTCCCGTAGCTTATAAATATGCGCACTAATGAACAGTGACGCGTATTTAATGCGACGTTTTGCCTAAGACGAACGTAAGGTTTCATAAACCATATAATTAGGTGTGGCAGCAATTTGAAGCGACGGTAAAATAAAAACATTTAAAAAAAAGCAAACAAAAGGCCCATTCGATCACTATTTTTTAACTATTCGACAATGGATGTTCCACCTGTGTCTTTCTGATATGTCATTGCAGTCGAAAAGTCGGAATTTTGTTTTGGTAGACATATTCGTTTTTCTTCAACTTCTTTTTTGCACTGTCCCTATACAAAAATTGTGAGCAAGATGCGTAGCTGAAAAGGATAGAACTGTTAGGCAACGCAGTTGAGCTGTTCATAAAGTGTATATTAAGCGATATGTACTCACAAAAAGCGAGAGATGCAATGAGAGTTTTTTCTGTTACAATGGACGAATACTTATTCATATTTCGTGCGATAGCTGTAATAACAAGTATCAACAAAATATGTGAGTAATGATATGTTTGAAGGTCCGTCACTTTTTGTAGATAATTGTCTAGAAGCAGAACAACCGTTCGCTCGAACTATCACGAACGAAAAGAATATTGGAGATGACAGTTGTGTCGTTGTGGAACGTTGGTGAAACGAACAGAAGTTGATCGGCTGCATTCATAGGTATATTCTCGTCGATAATGTAACGACAACGAGAAATGGTGATTGCAGTTCGTTAGAAGGTAAATGACTACAAGCACTCTTTGTGCTCGATACCTGCCGTTGGTTAAGAACAAGATGCAACCCCAAACTGGAAACAACTCAAATCGGCCACCACGCACTGCCACAATCACCACATCTTCATCATTCTCGCTGCGCTCCTGTTGTCGCCATGCCAGGTAAGTCGTACATTCACATTAAGTTCAACCTTTCTGGCGCTCAATGGCAAAATCTTCGGCAGCTTAAATGCTTTTTTTCAAGTGATTCAAAGTTGTCGCTCCCAAACGAAAAGGCGGCCCGTCCTTAAGCGTCGACACAATGAAAACGTGGAGAGTTCGAATATGAAAATTTTCAGTAGGTTATTCATGCTGAGGAGAAATTTTCACTCTATTGTCTGGGAATTTTTTCAACAACAAAATAGTAGAAGCTCACAATTGCTCTTGAGAATTTGGACTTATTGCA
Source organism: Toxocara canis (assembly GCA_000803305.1). NCBI lineage: Eukaryota > Metazoa > Nematoda > Chromadorea > Rhabditida > Toxocaridae > Toxocara > Toxocara canis. The sequence continues at coordinate 230,663 of JPKZ01000187.1, read as the reverse complement.
AAAATTTCTCTTGCAGTGATCACATTTTTACTATTCTCGCGAGAAATTCTTTGTTCATTCGAAGCACTCTGTTGGAACACCGAAACCAATAACGCATCTCCTCCCATTGATTAGTCACCAATAGTAATTGCGCTGAGAAACAGGAAAAAGATGCAATGAAGGTATAGGGAGCATTTGAATTACGCTAAAAACCAACCGAATATTTATAGGGAGCATTTGAATTACGCTAAAAACCAACCGAATATTATGATCCATTTCGAGTAATAAACTGTTTGATATGACTCGTGATGAACTTTGAAAAAAAACCAGTTTAGTCCAATTTTTGGGTATTATAGGCCGGCACCCGCTAATTATAGTTTGTTGTGTTTTATCAAGCGTTATGAACCTTCAATATGTCCGGTAGGGGAATATATGTCACCTCATCGCACCTCATGCTGCTCCGTTGTTGTTCGTATCTGCAGAAAACGGTTAGAGGAGTAGGCGAGTTTGGAAAAAATTTTATTGTTCAGAATTCAATTAGACTGGCAAATGTGGTGTTTGAATTTTCAACTTTTCTAAAGTCTCTCTTTAGCGAACGAAGCTTATGGACCGATATAAACGGTATTGCGTGATAGTCCAGTACAGCTGCAGTTTCATTTTTTCTATTACGATTTTTGTCACGAAATATTTTCCGTCTGCAATTCTTTTCCTAATGGGCTTTAGGACAGTGTGTCCTTCAATTCCGGCTTCTTGTCCGGTCACTCTTTTTATGCTTATGTGCCCTAATCAATAAAAAACATTATTTATATAATGTTTTGAACTTATCTGATGATGGCATTCACAAAAAGCAATATTCGCGTCACTTGCTTTTACTGATCTGTCATCATGCAACGTCCGTTCGTTTTCAAAAGTAATAAATGAATGAAATGTTTCTATGTGAAACTCCAAAGAAAACGTGGTGTGAGATAGATACGATGGTACTAAAAGCAGGCATTTATCAAGCTTTTTTGAAAAACCTTTTCCTTGCAGAAGCATTTCAGCGGGTTCGCAAATTGCATGAGCAACAAAAGTGATTCCGCTATACGAACTCCGAGATCTCATTCAACGTTTCATGCACCGGTTCAGCATTCATATTTTATCGATCGATGAGAAGAAATTCTTCCATCATTACATGACGAATGGTTTTTCGCTGTTGGCGTCGATAAAGAAAAGAGGAGAAAGCTCTGTTTACAACAGGAAACTGACATTCCTGTGTGAAATAGAGCAAGCAAATGCAAATAGTATATGGTAATCATCACTTAGAATATTCTTTTAGGCTTTGCAAGATCGTTGGCGAGGAAAATTTTTGGAAGAGGCCACAGGGTTGCGGCAACAGATATAAGGCGAAATGGAGACTCGAGTCGCAACCTCAGCAAGTAACGTTAAATCATAAACATTACTTATTCTGTGTTAATGCTTATATATAACAAAAATGCTGGCCGATAGAAAGTAAAAATTGTTTCAGGTGAATTTGTGCGATGCTGCTCTCCGTAGACAAAGGAAAAAAAATTCATACTAGGCATTGAGCAGTATTATACTAGGCATTGAGCAGTATTATACTAGGCATTGAGCAGTATTATACTAGGCATTGAGCAGTATTATACTAGGCATTGAGCAGTAATGAAAAAATTCATTGATGTTATTGATCTTCGAACCATTTCGGCAAATTTTCCAATGTTGATTTAGCTGTATTTTGAGCTTACTTCAGGACACCATAAACGTTTTGCAATGAACTGCATGGTTCTGCGAATTTTTACGTTCGAGTGAACGAAATACAAGCACGCAAAAGCTAATCCTGATTTGTCTTCGTTGTTCTCTCCAGCTGTTACAGAGTGTCATGATTTGGCTCCGGCTGCTACGGAGTATTGTGAGGACGCTTAACAATTTATAGAGTACCTATGACGAAACATTTGATAAAAGCTGCATTAAATAGCTCTACATGGGGTATGTTGCTGTCAACACCTAGAGTATAAAACCGTACAAAAACCACGCCTGAAAAAGGATAAATGACTACATCAGCCGGCCAAAACCAGTTAGATTTTTGCATAAATTTCCTTTATCAAAACGAGACGAAAACATGTACCGTTGTTTTCCTATTCCGTTCACACGTGATAGCAGAGCAACTTCCAATGAAGCTGCATTAAAAGCTAGTTTACCACTGGGTAATGAAAACAGTTTTTCTTGCATGCGATTAAATCTTTTTTTTGTAATGGATCTGTTTACTATGTGCTTCCGGTTAAAAACGATTTCAGCGCATTCAAGGAACATCAGCTAACTGTTACCGAAATAGCGCAGCTCTATTCCGCTTCGCGAATAAATGTTGAAAGCCCTGCCACAAGCAAAGGACTCACTACTGAGGAGGCCGATGCGCGCCTTGCGGTTTGTTCGTTTTTCGACTGCTATTAAAAACTCGAATAGAATCTGAATGTATTATGTAAGCTATGTGATCATTTTTGGAGGTCAATCAAGTGGTTATCTTTCAAGTGAACATATGCAAGCGATTAATGCAAAAAGACATTTTTTAAGTTATTAGCTTCAGCTGGCTTGTCAATAATGTTCCTAGTCTTGAATTCAGCAAATATGGTTGCCAGTAATAATTACTCGCATGTCACTTTGCCAACATTTCCTCTTTCAAAATGCCTCTAAAATTATAATTTAGTGGCGCTTAAATTATTCTAGCAAACATAGAAACCTTTATTCTCGATAATGTTGTTGAGAAAGAAATTCCTTATTGATAATTAAAAAATATGAAGAGATTCTTCACTGATAATTAAAAAATATAACTTCAGAAGGATGGACTAAACGCACTCGCACCACCTGCCGAGATCAGCAATGTAAAACTATTTCTCAGGCAGTTCGTCAATCTCTTTTGGATACTTCTTATCGGTGCAGCAATCCTTAGCCTAATCACATACTTTCTCGACACAACGTAAGTGTTCTCAGCACTTCCACCATTAGACAGCAATTTATTAGGAAAACCTCTCAAGTAATATTGGGAATAGTTGGCGCGCCAAACGGCCCGGGCGAAGGCAAAATGAATTTGGCAAATGTTACGGCAAGAGAGAGAATAAAAAAAATCTTAAATTTTGCAGTACATAATTATGCATGCAAAGGGATGCGTGGGCGACGGGCGGCCTAGTGGTATAGCTTCCGATCTATATACGGAAAGACCCGGATTGAGTTTCCGGCTGCTTCCCCAACACCAATAGGCTGACCACTAGGCGTTCCGAAGGGATGCGTGGGCGACGGGCGGCCTAGTGGTATAGCTTCCGATCTATATACGGAAAGACCCGGATTGAGTTTCCGGCTGCTTCCCCAACACCAATAGGCTGACCACTAGGCGTTCCGAAACTGGTCAAAACAATGGTGCGTGGGCACGGTTGTCAGCTGCATCGATACGGGAGTCCATGAAATTACAGTTGACTTTGCGTCGCTTTGCAATTATGCACATAACTGCGTCAGCGCAGACAGCATAAAGCAGCGCTCGAAACGACTATTTGCAGGATAAATCAAAATAAGTCTTCATGAAGATACGGAACACCGTCATTTCGCATTGACCAACTTTTGCTCACTTGACAAATCCATTATTGAAGCAATAGGATAAAGTTCTGCAGAATATAAAATCGCATACGAGCTGCCGTGAGCGTTTTTAAGTTTGCTGATCAGAACCGTTCACACTTCGACAGGGTTGGGTGAGTGAATTTGTTTGCACTTTAGGCTCAAGCGATATGGGGCTGATACACTCTCAAGTTCCATGATTTCAGTCCTGCTTATGCAAGTGTTTAAACGGTTACGTGGGATTGCTTTTGTTGCAGAAAATCGTTGCAAAAATAATCAGCACAAGACGAATTTGGGTAAGAGCAAGTTACTATCACTTAAACAACCAATATTATGCTTATGGATTTCTTCCGTGGAAATATAATGTGATTCCTCTAAAAGATACAATAACTGCACTCTTCAGCCATTTAAATCGCAAATGTGCGTTTTTTAATGCGAGGAACTCTAAGTTTCGGTATTTGTTACCGCCGGTTTGCTGCGCTGCGCTGTCTCGCTCTACAGATACTTGCAGCAATTAGACTGGTGAAAGCAATAGCAAAAATCTGTAATGTTGTTTTGCAATTGAAATAAATAAAATGTCGGTTCATAAGTAGTAAGTGAAAGGAATGCACATGTGCTATATTTTCAGGGTAGTCATCAATCTGTATGCAGCAGTCGTTTTGATTCTCATTGTTGTTGTGATGTGCGTAGTGACGTTTTTTGAGGAGAAGAAGGCCATCAATGTGAGTTTTTCTAGGTAACTTAAAAGAAAAAAAACAAAAAAATTGGCGAGCTAGGCCGTCCTATCAAGGGTGAGATTGAAGCAACGGATACTCCTTTTGATCTACTTTATGCTAAGGATCATGGAGCGATTCGTAGCGTACGACCGATCAATAGGGGCTGCCAACGTGGTGGAGCGAGGGAATTTTGCAAAAATAATTCGTATTTATTAGGATGAGTACTTATTGCGGGCCGCGGGATCTCTTTGTATTACTGAAATAAACCATTCTGTAGTGATAAATGTAAATGACTTGGGATCGTTTCGATAATATGATGGTGGCTGTAAATTAACGAACTGGCAAACGACAGCATGTGATCACTCGTCAAATGTCAACAGAAACAGGTTTTTTTCTCAAAAGTTAGTGGTCGACCGAGACGTTAAGAAGATCGCATTACACAGGTGCAGTTAATCGAGAGAAAAGAACTATCAATTTCATGCGCTATCTATAAAGAGAGCCCTATGCACATTTAGAATCAAACTGATTGTGAAAGAGGAAATACAAATTGCATCTCATGGTTCAGTCTCACTTCCCATCACCTCGTGTTATTGAGCAATGCAAAGAGCATAGATTCCCTTGAACCAGGGCCATGCGAGGCTGAGGCACTTCGGCGGTCGAATTCGTCGAGAGCGAGGAATGTTCCACTGACCTTACGCAAACCAGGTCAATGAGCAAAATAATTTTCCATTGACGGGTGATGACCCAAACGGTGCTAGCTCTCACGAATTATTAGGCTGAGGCACTTCGGCGGTCGAATTCGTCGAGAGCGAGGAATGTTCCACTGACCTTACGCAAACCAGGTCAATGAGCAAAATAATTTTCCATTGACGGGTGATGACCCAAACGGTGCTAGCTCTCACGAATTATTAGGCTGAGGCACTTCGGCGGTCGAATTCGTCGAGAGCGAGGAATGTTCCACTGACCTTACGCAAACCAGGTCAATGAGCAAAATAATTTTCCATTGACGGGTGATGACCCAAACGGTGCTAGCTCTCACGAATTATTAGGCTGAGGCACTTCGGCGGTCGAATTCGTCGAGAGCGAGGAATGTTCCACTGACCTTACGCAAACCAGGTCAATGAGCAAAATAATTTTCCATTGACGGGTGATGACCCAAACGGTGCTAGCTCTCACGAATTATTAGGCTGAGGCACTTCGGCGGTCGAATTCGTCGAGAGCGAGGAATGTTCCACTGACCTTACGCAAACCAGGTCAATGAGCAAAATAATTTTCCATTGACGGGTGATGACCCAAACGGTGCTAGCTCTCACGAATTATTAGGCTGAGGCACTTCGGCGGTCGAATTCGTCGAGAGCGAGGAATGTTCCACTGACCTTACGCAAACCAGGTCAATGAGCAAAATAATTTTCCATTGACGGGTGATGACCCAAACGGTGCTAGCTCTCACGAATTATTAGGCTGAGGCACTTCGGCGGTCGAATTCGTCGAGAGCGAGGAATGTTCCACTGACCTTACGCAAACCAGGTCAATGAGCAAAATAATTTTCCATTGACGGGTGATGACCCAAACGGTGCTAGCTCTCACGAATTATTATAATGAAGTGATATTTGTCGAGTTATGAAGTTGATGAAGGAAACAATCGTAATACGTATAAAACGACGCGTTGAAATGTTTCAAAATAAGTGATAATGTTGGGAGCACAAAAGTGCATCAAAAAAATCGAAAATGACCTATTCACCCGGAACGCGGAAACCGTATTTCGGTGTTGCAGTCATTTCCATATATCACCTTGGTAGTATTTGTAAGACGCATAAAGTGTGTAACATGCAGGTTTGGCGCTTCGGACAGACTGAATACACCTTAGATTCCGTTTTTACACTGCAATTTCACAAACGAATTTCATAATTTTTTTAAAAGGACTTTCGGTCCTCAAGATCTTCAATGATACGACCTTATCGCAAAATTTATCGGCCATTCCTGTGAACGAATTCAACGATAAGCGATTAATGACCACTCCAGGTTGTCAGAGGATTTACGAACCTCCTTCCAACGAAGTGTAGCGTGATTCGCAATGGATCGCAAACAATCATCGATACGGAGAAAATCGTTGTTGGCGATATTGTAGTCATTAAGTGTGGTGCAAGAGTGCCGGCTGATGTTCGCATTCTTGTAAGTGGTTTTCTTGTTGTACTTGTCTGAAAGGTGCAGAAATAAGCGCAAAGCTGTACCTATTTAAACAGAACAAAAAAAAGAATTGCAAAGGCCGTCAAGAAACTGAAATCAGAGTAATTTCTTCTTAGCTTAGGTTACGCGACCAGCAATAATCGACTTTTTCGTAAGTGATTTCCAGAACAAACATCATAACATTGGCTGATTCGAGATGAACACTGCTGAATTGAACTAGAGAACGGCGTAGAGAACAACAAATAGATCAAAGGAGGATAAGAAGGAAGCGCTGATCGGGATTTGAGCGTGCATTCAACAGTTGCTGTTAAGCCCTAGCTGCCATTTACTGAGAATTTGTCAAGGTGTCAGACAAGTGTTATTCCGATGTTGAAATGTACACCAACAAATCCTCCACGATTCTTTTTCGATAATATTTTGCCTTTATTCTCTGCACTGAATTTGTTCCGTTCATGCCGAATTATCGCCAGTTTTCAAAAAAAAGCATCATTTAAACAATAGCGCACTTTAGCACAAATCTGGCACTGCTTTAGCTAAGAAGCCATATCAGAAAAAAAATGTTTGAAATAATGACCACTGAGGTGGTTTTATGTGCGAAGGAGAAAAGATAACTAATACGGCCTTCAGAAAATATGAGATATTGTTTAGCACAGTGTCAATCTGAAAATCGAATCATCGTCAGTGACGGGCGAATCGGAGCCGATCGATTTCCAAAGTGAAGCAGTTGCAGCGCACATCGACGTCTTCGAGGCGGCGAATGTTGCTTTTAACGGGTCGTTCTGCGTCGATGGAGATGGCATTGGGGTCGCTATCAGGACGGGAGAGCGAACGGTTACTTCAAAACCATTTTGTGGCGCTTCTGCTTAGAAAGGCGGTCAGCAGGTTTCTCTGCTATGCGTCATATGTGGCAGGCGCGCAGGAAAGAAATTTTTTATAAAGGGGTGACTGAAACGGGATGAGAGGGAGGAGGAGGGGGAAGGACGAACGCAGGAGACTCCCGTCGTCCATCTTCAACCATGCTCTAATAATCCAAGTCCATTTTCTTGCCTTTTGCTTTATGCTAAGCAGCGTTTGCAACGTTTATGAGAGGTATACTAAAAATCGCTTCATCTTGTAAAACGCAACAAAATTTCTTCCCGTTTCATTTTCTACAAAGCATAGAATCATTCAAAAGGAGAAACCTGTAGTAATCGGTACTATCGTTATAGTAATAGTAAACCCTTTTTCCTTGTTTGAAAAAAACAATTATTTTCCAGCTGTATTAAAAAACTGCAGCAATCGTTTTATAGATTCTCGGACAAATCGCATCATTGACAACTAACCAGAAGGAGGAGAAATCGTCGTTGGAAATTGAGATAAATCGCTTTGTTAAATTTGTCTTCATTTCTGCCCTAACGATGGGTGCAGTTATCTTCTTCTTCGGATGCTTGATGACAAGGTTCGACGATATTCTCGGATTGTTCACGTCCGGATTTCTGGTCGTTATTATCGCCAACGTTCCTCAGGGTACATTTACTTTTCGTGTGGTTGGCGCATTCACTAGACAATAATAACAATAATAATAGCAATAGTTTTTTTACGGTTTGTCATTTTACAAATTTATGTTCAACGCAAATTTACATGATCGAACAATTTAACCAAACTCGTTGGAAGCTGTTGGCGTTTATATGTTTGTCTCTTCCCGACATGACGAAAAAACATGCAGAATGTTTACTTTCCACTTTGCTGTCTGCAGTCCACTCATTTGTAGTTTACTCTCCACTCAGTTGTCTGCATTCAACTGCCTGGCCACCATTTCCATTAGTACGGTTTTTAAAGGCACCTCTAACTGAATATGATACTAACAGTTAATTATTTTTCACCATTTGCTGTTTGTTTTAGGCAACCGTAAGCATTATAGTTGATGAATTAATGATCTATATGAGAGAACTGGTGATTATTCAAAGGTGAAGTGAGCCCCAAAGATTACTTTACCTCAGTGGAACTCACAGCGTCTGAGTATGCTCGAAAAAAACTGAAAACTAATCTAGTGTTTATCGTCTAAGCCTTATCGTGACGAAGACATTAGATGCTCACATTCTGTACGAGTATCGCGCGCACTTACTCACTTATGAGGGATCACGTGACGGCGCGTGCTTTACATTTTTGATCTGCTGTTACCACTGGTAATTTCACATTGGAAGAAAAGCTGTCAGTGCCCCTTTTCGAGGTAAATAGGATGAAAACCTTTTATAATTTTGTATTGTTCAACTTTTCATCTCCTCCCATTTTTAGGTCTTCCGGCCACAGTGACGTCTGAATTGACGATTATTGCACGTCGTATGGCTAAGAAGAATGTCTATATGAAGAAACTCGACGTAGTGGATGCTTTCGGTGCAGCAACCGTGATTGCATCCGATAAAACTGGCACGCTCACAACGAACAATATGACCGTAACTGACGTTTGGGTTGGACTCAAATACGTCAGCGGTACTGATTAATTCGTTTTTTGTGCGCTTTGGAAAATTTGCATTTGCAAACCGCAGCATAGGAATGCCATGTCTGCGCTGTTGCTACATCTGCGTGTGTCCGTCTGTCTATCTGTTTGGTAGTTTCACCTCGAGCGGGAGTCACTGAAGCAAGCCATGAAATTTTTAAGGCTGTAACCTACATCCGAAAAAGTCATCTGCTGTTTTCATATGCGTAAGAATTCATCGACTCCAGAGAAAGTCAGAGAAGTCATATTTCATTGAACGGGCACAGTATTTTCATGAGTTTTGGTCTAGTCAGTTAGGCCAGTCGAATTGCAGAAAATCTTTTTTAGCAAATTTGCACAGACGTTCGTGTTTGACAAAATTTGAGTATCTACGATTTGCAAGCAACTCCTGAAAACGACTCGATTTGGAGGAGTGGCTTTATGGATGAGCATACATAGTGACAGCCATTTGACATGCATTCCCAATTGTTTCATTCCCATACTTACATGCCTAACAAAAATGTGCAGAAAAAATGAATGCCAGATAAGGTAAGAAATCTTGTTGGAGCAAACACTTTGTCAAGAGCAAGTCGTTGTTTGAATAAGTAGCGCAATCAAATGGACGAAACTTTTCAAAGCTTTCACTGGTTGTCTGCGTAAGGAAAGATGAGAACTAGATTAAACATAAAAAAGACTAAAAAAAAAAGAGAGCATAGTAGATTGATTTTTTTGTAGCTGAAATGCACAGTGAATTTGCGGGCCTTTTGGCTTGATTGTACAGCGGATTTTTGTCCGGCAACTGGTATGCTTCGCTTTAAAAAATATATTATTTTGTGCTAGGTTGCAGCCTAGGCGATTACACGAATTCTGCGTTTGCACTAACGCTTGGTCGTGAGTTATTATCGTTTCACTGTCCTTAAAATATTGCAAAAGAAATTCTCAAATTCAGCTTCAAAGAGTCTTTGATTGGGACTATTTACGAAATGGAAGGCTGTAATTTTGTATTCAGGAATACCTGAAATAAAACACAAAACGCTTCACACGCTGCAGAATGCGACACGTGATCGACCAATAACCATGGGCCTTGACGTGTACGATAAGCCGATCCCCGATCTGATTACTCTAATGAGTATCTGCAATAAGGCTCAGATAGAAGTCACGGGCATGACCGTCGGTACGATTGGCAGTAAGTAACCAATTATCATTCAATGAGAAGCACAGTCGCAAATTACCACGCCGAACATGCCAGCTGTGGTCGCGTTAACTATGAACTTTTCGTTCGACGAAGCACATTTGAGTCAACGACAAGCGGACTGCACCGGTAGCGGTGTTGCTGAATGGCGCTGCTGTGTTGTGCTAGTGAGCGGCATATTTTGGAATGAAAGTTATTTGATTTCCATTTTGTGTCAGTGAAAATCACTTGAATTTTAGAAGAGCTCATGCATGTTCTATAAAAGATTCGATTTGTATAGCAGCTGCAGCGAGCGAAAGAAACGCACATAATTACTTATTCCTTATTTTTGGCCGTAACTGTGAATCGCTACAATTGCGAAATGCCTGCTATGGGAATTACTCTTGTTTTCGTGAAACGCTGTTGCTGAAATATGTGTGTTAACAGATGAACAACTCTCGATCGCCAGTCGCCTTCATCGAAATCAGGAGAATCTGCTTTGGCATCCGAGTGGACGAGCGAAGGCTTGCTCAACAAGGTAAGTCATCAGCTCGTCCCGGAAAGCGATCGGTGATGGCTGTCATCCGCCTCATTTGATTCTGCACTGGCGGCTGAGTGGTTAAGGTATCAGGCTCTGATGTACATGACCGAAACTCAAACACTTCTTTAACCATACGTGTAGGGAGCAATAATGAATGGTAAAGCACAGGTCATAGGTTTTTGCATTACTTGAATTACAGTTATTCGCAAGACTTGCGACGGTGAAGTGCAGTAGCAGAAACTACATTAGAAGGTGAATTTTCAGATTTGAATTTGCTTCGCTGAGCATGAGCAAGTTCATCATTTGTGTCGTTTTCTATGCTAACAATTAAAGTGTACGTGAGTGCTTAAACTGCGAGAAACAGTTTGCATTGCGCAGTTGATGAACAAGAACGATAATACGTGTTTGACTGTGCACGACCGCTATATTATTTATGCGCATAGAAATACAGGTTTGAAGTTGTCCAGAAAAATTTACTTTGTGAAACGCATTAGGAATTCTATTCATTGCCTGTTCGTGGTCATCACCTTGTTATTTATCCTTAATTCGTTCATGTTCTGTTCGTGAAGTTTTTGATTTCTGTAGGAAGCCAACTATCGACTGATTTATGTGTCGTTGATTTTAGTGATCCGGAATCAGGCAACAGTCTCACAGGGCGACCGAAGTACACTCAACAAACTTCGATTTCGTCAACAAAGCTGCCAGGAGAGCGAAAGATCACTGGAATGCCTTCTGAGGTGGCATTATTGCGATATGCGGACAAGGTTGCCAACGTCTCATGGCTCAGAAGTCGCTATAAGGTGTCGATTTTTAAAAAAAACTTGATTTCATGCTGTTTCGCACTGTGCTAGTATGTACTCAATAAGCGACAGGGCTAAGAAAACTGCAATTTTTTCTTCTTTTCCACGGTCAAGAGCCCATGAATTTTTTTTTATTGCAGAAGGGAAGCGAAACTGCTCTTCAAAGTACTGGAGCTGCTCATAGAGCAACATATTTCATTTACATGCTCGGGTAGACGTATTATTTCAAGGGCCTTTTTTCATATTTGTAGCACTTGGTGCCATTATTTATCGCTGGATTGCAGCCAGTTTACGAGGTGCCATTCAATTCTTTGCGTAAATGGCATTTGCTCATTGTGAGGGAGAGCGGTCGTTCGACTGATGATGATGGGCTAGCAAACTATACGCTTATGTTAAAAGTTTTGCGTAAATGGCATTTGCTCATTGTGAGGGAGAGCGGTCGTTCGACTGATGATGATGGGCTAGCAAACTATACGCTTATGTTAAAAGTTTTGCGTAAATGGCATTTGCTCATTGTGAGGGAGAGCGGTCGTTCGACTGATGATGATGGGCTAGCAAACTATACGCTTATGTTAAAAGTTTTGCGTAAATGGCATTTGCTCATTGTGAGGGAGAGCGGTCGTTCGACTGATGATGATGGGCTAGCAAACTATACGCTTATGTTAAAAGTTTTGCGTAAATGGCATTTGCTCATTGTGAGGGAGAGCGGTCGTTCGACTGATGATGATGGGCTAGCAAACTATACGCTTATGTTAAAAGTTTTGCGTAAATGGCATTTGCTCATTGTGAGGGAGAGCGGTCGTTCGACTGATGATGATGGGCTAGCAAACTATACGCTTATGTTAAAAGTTTTGCGTAAATGGCATTTGCTCATTGTGAGGGAGAGCGGTCGTTCGACTGATGATGATGGGCTAGCAAACTATACGCTTATGTTAAAAGTTTTGCGTAAATGGCATTTGCTCATTGTGAGGGAGAGCGGTCGTTCGACTGATGATGATGGGCTAGCAAACTATACGCTTATGTTAAAAGTTTTGCGTAAATGGCATTTGCTCATTGTGAGGGAGAGCGGTCGTTCGACTGATGATGATGGGCTAGCAAACTATACGCTTATGTTAAAAGTTTTGCGTAAATGGCATTTGCTCATTGTGAGGGAGAGCGGTCGTTCGACTGATGATGATGGGCTAGCAAACTATACGCTTATGTTAAAAGTTTTGCGTAAATGGCATTTGCTCATTGTGAGGGAGAGCGGTCGTTCGACTGATGATGATGGGCTAGCAAACTATACGCTTATGTTAAAAGTTGGTCTCCTTCATCTTTAAATTTTCCCGAACTCACTTATTCATCTTAGGGCTTTTTCTTAGCTGCGATTCGAGAAGCATAGTACAAATGCGTGTTATTCGTGAATTTGGAATATATTATAAACTGCAAAAATACTGTCTACTAAAAGTGCAGTGAAACGACATAAAACATTTTCAGAAAGATACATCACAGCGATTGCTTTGTGTGAAAGGTGTTCCTGAAAGTCAAAACTGCAAATATCGTATATGCTGTGATCCGTTCTAATGATTTAAAACGACTAAACGCTTTTCCTTTTGCATCACTTACGTCCTTTTGATATTTTACCCATTCACAAATCTCCTCATTTCAAGTTTTTATTCGCTGACGGCGAATTGCCGTGGCGTCGGAAAGACCTCGATAAGCTCCGCGCGCAAAAGCTTTTTTCAATAAAACAAGCGGAAATCTATGACTGGGGAATCCCACGACATATATACGTTTTGGGTATCGCGTCATTCAGACCAACCGGTCCAAAGAATATGCAAAAGTGATCTTAAATACGTTAAGAGCGTTGCTGTCGTGAAATGAAAAACAGGTTGTACTGTCGTACTGAAAGACAATTTATTTCGCGGTAAATCCACCAATCCTCAGTTTTAACAGTAAGTTGGCGAACTGGGGAGGTGCAAATTTTAGTTGCTTCAAACGTCAGTGTATTCTCCAGGATTGCAGTAGTGGGTTGAAAAATGGTGTAACTGACGCCTTCGGATGTGCTTTCTCGAGTTGCGGGTATACAGAGATAAAGATACAAAGTCGTCAAAATCGTTTTGTGAACGCAAATCCCGCATGGCTTGTAATATGATTACCGAAAATTAGATGGCAAATTATCGGAAAATGAAACCGTTTATCGGAAAAATTAATTATCGAAAAAATTAGGTGGCAAAATATGCCACAAATATATGAAACCGTAATAAATCGCATCTTGAGTATTCCGATGAGGACAAAAGTGGCATCCGATTCGATGTTAAGCAATTGCCAACACCTCTGGCTTTCCTATTTCGTTTTGGCAAAGCGCCAACACTTTTTGTCTTTCGTCCTCCTCTCAAGTTCACAGTTCCTTCCTTTCTTTTAACTCAATTTTTTCATAATATGACTGTTACAAGCAACGCACCAAATTCGTTGGCGTTTGCCCATCTATCAAACGCAAAAATTGCAACGTGAATTCAGTTTAAATTCGCATTTCAGGGTGCGCCAGAAGTGGTCATAGCCAAATGTTCCCAATTGGCGGTAGCGGACAGTGAGATCCCCATTGACGAGGAAGTCGCCATGGAATTCCAGGTATACCAAGTACCATTCCAAATAACTTTCAACAAAACAACAAAATCAATTTTCGAAGGTTTTTTACTAAGTGTGTTCTGCTGGACTTCAAATGCTGTAATAGTCTGCTGGTGTTTTGAAACCTCAAACACTTCACACTTTTCACAATCATTTTTTTATAAAAAGCTTTATTCGACGATTTGCAGTGTTTTTTTTTCGCTTTTACGAGGACAGGATGTGAAACTTAATGCTCTGATTTCGGCTATATTTTGTAACTGGGTAGGCATAATGAGGGGATCAAAAATCACGCGCCGTGTTAGGGGCATGCCGCTAATGCGTAACGAATTATCAGTAAGCTCACTTTTGCAGGTTTTAAGAGCTATTCTCAGACAAGGACTTAAGAGCTATTCTCCTCTGCAAAGTCCGATTCCGCTACTTCATCGTAGTGCAGAGGTGATAACGGGTCGGGAGGGCTATGCCAGTGGAGCTTTATGCTCTGGCAGGTCCAACCAAGCTGGACAGGCTTCCCGTGGGCTCCAGGGTGACGATGATGGTATCTGATCCCCAGAGGCCAACCCGGCTAAAGCGGAATGGTGAACCACCGCGGCTAAAGAGCACAAGGGCTAGCAACCCGGAAGCAACTACCGCAGAGGTAAAAAAGGCCTGCCCGCCTAGCCAGTGGAATGGCGTCACAATCGCTAAAACAATGCAAAACCATGGGCCTCAGTACCGTATAGGACAATCGAGTCGTCCTCCGACGGCGGGGCGAGATCTGAAAGTCCAGAGGCTGCTAAGAATCTCAGGCTCGAATGGCCGTCAAAACACCGGAAACAAACCCCGGTTCATCATAGGTAAGGAATGGGCAGATAAAGTCGTCTCGTGCAACGTAACATCATCACGAATAGGTGTGCTGAACGTTCAGATATCTGCAAAGGCCATCTTCAAAGTCATCCAGACCTACGCCCCAACAAGTACAAGTGATGACGATGAAATCGAAGAATTCTACCGAGAGCTAGAGGCAGCTTTAGCCCAAAAATCCACATACACCATAGTCATGGGCGATCTCGACGCAAAGGTCGGAAAAGGGCGGCAAGATGAGAAATATGTTGGAAAGTTTGGATTAGGAGAAAGAAATGAAAGAGGAGAACGTTTAGTAACCTTCGACGAGACGAAAAAGCTTCACATTGGAAACAGCCTATTCAGGAAGCAATTATCAAAAAGGTGGACCTGGATAGCACCGGATGCTCAGTACCGAAACGAGATCGATTACATCCTGATCGACAGAAGACGCCTACTCCAAGACGTCTCGGTCGTTGAACCATTCAATACCGGCAGCGACCACCGCTTAGTACGGGCAAAGATCGTTATCGACAGCAAGAGAGAGAAGAAGGCACTGCACATTTCATTAAAAACCCAACGTACAAAGGCCTTTGACGAGGTGGTATTAAAAGATGCCATCGAGACAGAGAACTGGAATCACTTCGAAGAGATCGACAAAGATTACGACTCGCTAATCCAAAAAATAAAGGCATGCTTTGCGAAGGCAGAAGTCGACTGTCAGCAAAAGAAAGAAGAAAGGATCTCTGAGGAAACGAAGAGAATGATGGAAAGAAGGAAAAACATGGAAAGAAACGAAAGGACAGTAGTCGAGTATTCCATTCTATGCAAAGCCATCAGGCAGCGTTTGAAGGAGGATCTCGAAAACTTCAAAATCAGGAAACTGCTGAGAGTCGCAGAGGAAAGAAAAAGCATGAAGAGATGCCGACGAGAACTGGAACAGTACAGAACGGAGGTGACAGCGTTAAAAACCGAGGATGGCTGGACGGTGACCAACAAAAGGGAGATGGAGGAGGTCTGCAAAACCTTCTACACCAATCTTTTCACGTCATCGTTACAGCTATTCCCCCCAACACCGCTGATTGCGGAAGAAGTGCCATCAATAATGATTAGTGAGATCGAAAATGCTCTTCATCTGACCAAAAGCGACAAAGCTCCAGGAAAAGATGGTGTAACATCGGAAATGATAAAGAGCGCTGGGGTAACTTTTTGGAAAGGCCTTGCAACAAGATTCAACTAATATCTCAAGGAGGGCACAATACCCTCGCAGTGGAAAGGTCAAATACCATCTTGCTTTATAAAAATGGCGATAAAGAACATCTAAAAAACTATCGTTCTATTTGCCTCCTCTCTCATATTTATAAGCTGTTTACAAAGATCCTAGTAGCGAGACTATCAAATGTTCTCGACTACCATCAGCCAAGACAGCAGGCAGGCTTTCGCAAGAACTACAGCACGATGGATCACATATTTACCCTTACACAACTACTCGAGAGGGCAAGAGAATACAAACTACCCCTTTGTGTCGCTTTTGTAGACTATGAAAAGACCTTTGACAGCGTAGAAACAAACGTAGTAGTCCTAAATTCTCTCCACAAGCAAGGTATCGCGGCCCATACATCAATCTACTCAAAGAGGCAAACTCGTAGTGTACCACCGACATAGAGCTACTACCAACACCTGTAACAGTCCCAGTGGAGAAAGGTGTCAGACAGTGAGACACGATCTCCCCGAAACTATTCAATGAATGTCTCGAATCAGTTATCCGAGATATCGACTGGGAAGGTGGTATCAACATCAACGGAGAGTACCTCAACCATCTCCGGTTTGCAGACGACATCGTACTCGTCGCTTCAACCACAAACGAACTACAGGCCATGCTGACCAAGCTCAGCACTCACAGTGCAGCCGTTGGATTCAAACTAAAGCGCATGAAAACAAAATTCATGCGGTCAGAAACGACAAAACCAGGCCAAATAGTAGTGGAGGGCGATGTAATCGAAGAGGTGAAGGAGTATGTCCACTTGGAGGAGATAATGAAGATGGATCGCGATATGCATCCCGAAATAACGCGACGAATGAGAGCAGGATGGAGGGCGTTCAACTCGGTAAAGGATGTGCTGAAAAAGAAAATGAGCAAAACCCTCCGTGCCCACCTATTCAACAGCACGGTCCTACCCGCCATGCTATACGCAAGCGAAACGTGGGCCACAACAAAAAATGAAGAAAGACGACTTACGGCGGCACAGAGAGCAATGGAAAGATGTATGTTAGGAATATCGCTACTCGGACACATCCGATGCGAGGAGATTCGCCGTAGGACTGGAGTCCGAGACGTGGTCGCTTAGTACCGGAAGCAGAAGCTAAGTTAGGCAGACCAAATAGCTCGAATAAACGACGACAGATGGACTCGCTCGGTTGCCGAGTGGTAGCCTATGGAACAAAAACGACCTCTCGGGAGACCTCCAAGAAGGTGGAGAGACAAAATTGAACATGAAGGCGGAAAAACATGGCAAAGACGAGCAAGATCAAGAGCAAAATGGGAACGCATTGTGACCGGCAACGCCGCGAACGTTCGATAGCCCGGCCAATCCAGTGATCCAGTGAAGAGCTATTCTAGAGTGGGCGAGCTTTTATAAAATGCTTCAGGTTTTTATTCATGATCGCGTTGTTGCGTCCATATGGAAAGGTTCAGTTCCATACATGGAATCAACATTCGCATTTTTGTTCGTGAAGGACTGCTGATTCGATGATTTATTTTTCAGGAACCGTTCTCGTAATAGGTACCGAAATGTGCTATTTGGCACTCGGCAATCCCATGACTTTTCATGAGCTTATTTACCGAAGCGTGTGACGCTTCGAATCTGAAATTGATTCCATGGAAGTGAAAAGATGCGGTGAGGACCCATTCTTGCAACATGCTTATCGTTGCGTAATGGCGGCTGTCATGAAACTCTCGGAACTTGTCGTACGCACAATGCCCAACGATGAAAGGCTTCTCATTGTTTGCTGTACGCCATACTATCCGTTCGCTCTACGCCAATAGATGGCTCATCCTCTTGAATTTGCGAGATACTGTACACTGCAGTGCTGTGACGATCCATGTCGGGTGCAGTCCGGGAACCGTTACTAATTTTGCTTCCCTTATTCATTGATAGCACCTCGTATCATACTTTCTTGCAAAGCTCCGATTTGTAGCTAGAACCTTAATTACCTTCTTAGTCGAATGATTACGCCATTCCTGCCAGAATGCAGTTGTCGTCACTAACCGAAACGTCGGTGTTATCAATAATGAGCGCCTCTCTCTCTCTACCACTTCCTTCATTCAGCATATCCAAATCCGCAAAAATATCTCCTCACCAAGCGCTGTAACCGTTTCTGTTGTCATTTTTTGCATTCCAATACAATTCAGATTCCTCACTACTCTCGCAGTGATATTTTTCATTTTGTCCGCGTGGAAGCAAGAAGGCGATCGTGAATAAAAGTCGGAAATATTTGCTTAAAACAAAAGCAATGAGGAATAGAGAAAACAGGTGAGAAACGATGTTCTAGTGCAGAACTGTGAGATCTATCAAGCAGGCTTGCACCTCAAGTGTCCGTCCACAAATCTTAGCCAATATCAGATACGCCGCAGATCGTTCGTCGGGTCATCATGACCCCATTGCTCTAATAACCTGAACAAATAGGTCAACTGTTAATTCGTTACGCGATGGCACTTTAAGCCTAACATAATACGCCGCAGATCGTTCGTCGGGTCATCATGACCCGATCGCGCCTCCCGAAACAAAATAAGGGTAATTTTAATCCCCCAATGCCTAAAAAATAGAGCCGAAAGCAGAGTTTTAAGTTTCCATCCCTCTCCTTGTCAGAACTACTCCAGATGCTTTTCACTTGCCATTTTCCAAAGTTATACGTATAGTTCGGTGATCGCTGTTGTCCGCTTTCGCTTGCTTTACCTATTTAGCGCAAATTTTATGATGATGCATGGTCATCCAATTTGTCTGCAAGATGGAGTAGCGCACTGTGATGATGCAGTGAATAAACAGGGGTATTGCATGTGGGAAGCATTATGTATTGAAAAGTTACTGATCTATTTCAGGACGCGTACGACCACTACGGTAACAATGGACGTCGAGTGATCGGATTTGCAAAGAGAGATTTCCGTGCGCCTCTCGAAACAAAATTTAACGTTGACGAACCGAACTTTCCATTCACCGAACTAACTTTTATTGGCATTGCTGCAATTATGGATCCGCCAAGGTTCGCTTCGCTAAAATTTTTTCTTATTTTAATGAAGAAACAGGGCTTCATGCGAAATACACGCTTTGTATTCTTTCAAAGCACAGTCTTCAGCTAGCTTCACTGAACGTTTTCATTACATAAATTGAACTGATTTCTTACGTTCGATTTAGAAAATCGAAAACTTTCTTAATCACGGTGGGCGTTCTTTTAAAGTAGTCGGATTCAGCCATTGGGCAAGTTATGGATTCATAAGGTTTCACATAATTTTTAGTTCAGTAAGAAATGCGGCAAAAAAGTGAGTACTACAAATTTTATGGAGACAGCGAATTACTGTAGACACGAATTATCAGTATTGCAACTTCCCTCTCAATAAGTCATAAGTTGCAATTGTAAAGTAAAGACGATGCTAGCTGAGCTGATCTAAGTGAATAAATTCAGGGAGTACCGAACGCTAAAAAGAGGAAGTCTGGTCACTTTGCCTAAGCGAAACAGATCGATAGGCATCAAAATGTTTGGAAATGAGAAATCTGCTTATTTGATCGACGGTAGGGAATTGACTTGCGCTAGGCATTTATTTTCGAACTTTATGCAGATTATGCAGACTTTTATAAGGCTGTGCTCACATTCTCGCTCAGCTTAAGGTATTCAGGTTGAGTTGTACGATTTATTGCAGTCGATAGCCACTGAGTCTCTTTCCATCGCATTCGAAATGAGGAAAGCCTAACTGAAAGTGGTGATGCTTCGAAATCGTTGAGGTGTTTGGCAAAACTATTTTAACTATGACAGTATTATTGTTGAATATGCAGTCATCGTATTCGTATGTTGTTTAAGGCCCGATACAGCGAACGCGATTATGCAGTGCAAGAATGCTGGAATTAAAGTTTTTATGGTTACAGGTATGCTCGTTAACCTATTTCTTCCGCTCTTCCTTTCTCCATCAGAGTCGTATAACTAAATTTTTAACAGTGCACACAATGTCTGTGATGCAAATCGTGTGCACAGTTGCGAATTGCCAGAGGGACGGGAGGGGGTAGATGGTTCTTGGAACTCCAGTTCGAACCACCAAGAAAGAAAAACGCTCCTCTCTTCGAGACAAGATCACAGTTCGCTGTAGGTCATTTCCCTTCCCTTCGCTGCCATTACGTAGGTTTTCTGTCCAGGATAGTCAACTGTTGAATGTGTTTAGTGCTATTTTTTTGAGTCACAATAGTCTTTCTTCCTCACTTTCACCCATTACGATTTTCTCCAGTATTGGAAATTAGCTGCATTTTAATTTTTCTTCCCGTCACAATGCGCAGAGCTCAACGAACGTTTCTGTTTGGTTTGTCACCCATGACGACATGCAATATTCAAGTATGGGATGTCGCCATTTCCAATGCACACACGATTGTTTACGCAGAGTTCTGTCACCTTTTGATTCGAGAACTAACAAATTTTCTGTCTTATTTTTCGCGGGAACAGATAGATGGGATAGCGAAATTTTTTAAAAAAATTTTTCCTTCCGTTTCTCCTACAGCGTCCAATTCCTTCCACGCGGTTTTGCCTGGAACGCTTAAATATGTTTTGTGTTTCCCCCATGATTTTTGGTGGTGGGTCATACCGTTCTGAATTTCTCCTCAGAGATGTCATCGCAAAACGCTGGCTATGCTTGCGATTCTCATGCCCAAGCAGCAATTTTGCAAAACTCCAACAAATGTCTTCAAACGTTTGAGAGGAATTTTTTTGATTGAAAGTCAGATCTCATGTGGCAACCATGTGATTAGCAATTGCTTACCAAATCGAAATACCAAACGGTTCTCATTTCAGTCCTCTTTAGAATCTCGGTGCAAACGAACATGTACTTCATAATAGCTTCTAGTCTTTTTTTGTGATTTTTTGTTGCGAAAGGCAACTTTTTCACAAATATGGAGTAGCGATCAATGAAATATGTCCATGATTGTGCTTCTAGGCGGTTTCATGTGGAACACTGCTGGATGATAAAATGTTTCTTGACAGCTGTTGTCAGTGTTTTGGCTAGCTGTTGCCCTGAATGTCTCAAATTTATGCATGTTTAGTTGATCTCGCGAGCGCGTGCTCGGTAGGTTCTTGAAGTTTTAGCTGGCGTGACTGCGGTGTTTTTTGCGGCACTTCATTTAACGCAACCGTTGTGTTCGAAAACTGCAACTCTTCAGAGTCAGGATTGAAGGGAGGATTGGGATGATGACAGTGCCTTCGTAAACCGTTAGATGATGACAGAGTCTTACAAACCGCCATAAGTTTTTTCCGGGAGTTGGAGATTTCTAAAGTTTTCATTTTGCTTGCTTTTCAATCAGCTTTTGTTTTTTTTTATTCGGACAGCACTTTTCGTTTCACTTTCACTTAATATACTCAGTTCCATGCATTCATTTCTTTGAGCAGGTGATCATCCGTCAACAGCGACCGCAATTGCACGAGAAATTGGGCTAATTGGGCACCAGGAAAAGGTGAGAGACATCACTGTTGTTTGCAATTTCCTGAGCCTAATCAGCGATAATTACTTCAGCAGTATCAATAAAAGCGTTTTCGTCGGTCCTCAACTCATATTTGTCTTGTTGCAACTTTGCGTGTGTCCGCTACTTTCAACTAGATAACTTTCACTTTTATTTCTAACATCTGATTGTTGGGATTATGCAAATACTACTAGTATTGGTCCGATGAACTAGCCTTCTAAATTTTTTTACAGAAAACAATCCTCATTATGTTCCCTTCATGACTGTTGAAAGGAGCAAAAGGATCTAGGCATTTGCCTGTAAATGGAGTCACTAAGAGCACAAATTTAAAAATAATAATTTGGAAAGAAAGTTCAACTTGCCATTCGCGCCTTTCTCTCACCCATTAAAATGGCGATTAAGTTATTAGATATGTTGATTTGGTGTCTGCGATGAGTGAATAATTGGAGGAACGATCAGGTGATTCATGAGAAGAGTCGACGTCGAGTAGCTGTGAATGTGCCTCCCGAAAACTTGGAGGAGGAAGAAACTAAAGAATGGGCAACGGTTCACGGGAGAATGCTACCGGAGATGAGCGACGCAGACTGGAATGAACTGCTTGAGCACAACTACATCGTTTTTGCTAGGTACCCATATATCATTATTTTCCTTTTTACAGCTATAAACTACTAAGCACCGTAGAATTAACGCTGAAATGTGAAGATGGGAGCATTTAGGCGGTACATTCTTTAGACGACTCAGTCCTTTTTAAATGCTTTCGAAACAAAAAAAAAAGACGATGTCACAATTGAAGTCACATTCCAGTTCGTCCATGCCATAGATTTCTGGCTTTGGAATTTTTAAGGCCGTAAGCAAGCCCAAAAGCAATAACAATGAATTCTAAATTGTTTTCCGAGAGAATGGGATCTAGATTTTCGTTTGGAAGTGCCAGATCTTCAGAGTATCGATCGTATTGAGAGCTGAAGCGTATTTGAAGCATTTGGTTCATTAAGTAACCGCGTCTTTGGTTCACTGTAAATGGGTTGCAGGACAACACCTGAGCAAAAGCTGTTAATTGTGGAGAAGTGTCAGGAGAGAGGAGAAGTGGTATGTGTGACCGGTGATGGTGTTAACGATGCTCCTGCTCTCAAAAGGGCAAATATTGGTGTGGCGATGGGTGTTACAGGTAGGATGGCAGTGCTTTCAAATCAAACACATTAGGCCACCGAACCGAATGTGCTGAACGTGCTGAGATTGTAAAACGTGATATATTCTGCATTCGCTTAAGAAAGGATTGTCTCATTTGCCATATTATTGCATTTCAATGCCGCCCATTGGAAAGTTAATTTGAGAAAACATTTAGTGATTCTATTTCCCTTTCGGCATCCATCAAAGGACTTTAGTTCGAATTCGCTGTCTCGTTCATCATACAAACCGGTGATAAGGGTATTAGGGCTTTTACGATACATACTTTGGCAATCCCACCCACCATACCACCCGGTTTCATGGACTACCATACATAATGAGGCAGGCATGAAGGAGTATTCATATTTCAACGAAATCGACAAATCATGCAAATATCCTCCCAAAAGTTAGTTGATCTAAACTGGCGCAGGATCGCTTTTGTAAAGCTTATTTTAGTAACGTCATAATTATGAGTGTGAATGTATGTGTGACCGCAACTATCCAAACCTTTGGCATTTTTCTGGTCAAAAGTCGATAACTTTTTGCAAAACTGGGCCGGCATCATGGCTCGTACTAGTCTTCCAGTCGGTGTATATGTGCAAGAATGGGCGCTGTATTGAAGTGTTTGTCGATTGGGCTGTCGAGGTTCTGTAAGCTTTATGCGCAATAGCGTTGTTGATAGTAAAAAGTTCCGCAGAAATTCCATTTGAACTCCCAGAACAGCATTCACTTTTTTCTTGCTTAATTGCCTTAAAACTTTCGTTAGTTCTGATTTAAGAAGTTCACTAATGTCATTTCACGAACGCTGTGAATTAACATCAGCGATATGTAAATTGCAAACAATGAAGAAGCAGTGTTCGATCGTTTTTGAGAGATTCCTAGGTCCTTCTTGTTTTCTGCCGTTGTTAGCCGCAAAGAGAGTCTATCTTAAAATATGCGAGCTTTTCGCCTATGCATTTTCCATTGTTGTGGCAAAGCAAAGGCGTAACACGGTTGCAGGCAGTGATGTGGCGAAGCAGGCAGCAGATGTGGTTCTGATGGATGATAATTTTGCTTCCATCGTCAAGGGTATCGAGGAGGGTCGGCTTCTGTTCGACAACCTCAGGAAAACAATTGCCTATACACTCACACATACGATTCCCGAAGTGGTGCCAATTGTATTAAACTTCCTTTTCGGTATTCCCATGGCAATCACTTCTTTACAGGTGAGTGGCATTCATTCGGCTTTTTGCGGTATAAATTTTGCAGATTTCGGAACTTTGTGATGGGACGATTTATGTGTTTAGAAAACCCGATATTTCATAAGAGTATTCATTAATGCTCATATTGATTTCACCCGAAGGTCGGTAAATTTTTCGGAAGTAGACACTGAACGAGAAGAGTAATGAGACCTAGAAACGATACACGCGCTTCTTCATGAAAAAAAACCGCCAGTAGCAACAATTTATTGATAGATCGGTGTTTTTAAAAGTATTTTCTTGAGCTATAAGCAGTTTGTCATTAATAAACTCTGCAATGAATGTGAATTTTTTAAAGATTTTGAGTATCGACCTGGGAACAGAGATAACACCAGCCATCTCGTTGGCATACGAAAATCCAGAAAGGGATATAATGAGTAAACCGCCACGAAAGAAAACAACACGATTGGTTAGCTTCGCCCTTCTCGCCTATTCGTATATATTGGCAGCCGGCATTATTATCGGTTGGGCAACAGCTGCTTACCTTTACGTTTACTGGTTAATATTAACTTTTGTTTTCTTTATTTCGCAAATTTCTTCCCTTTTTTTCTCGTCAAAACAGGCGGCATCGTCGTTGTCAAACCATTTCTCTGTATTCTATGTCGTTTGGTCATATATAGTCTGAAAGAACTTTTCCCTTCTTTTGCTGCCGTGAAACTCTGTTCCAATGTTTCTGTATGAGTAAACTTGATGTCTTAAAAAAACAGTTCGATATCTATTCATGAGCTTTTCATTCAAAAGCAGATTTAGACTGCCTTCTGGGAGGAAGGTAACGGAAGGGGTGGAGAGGGAGTCGTGAAAGAGTGTTCGTTGAAAAATTTTAAGAAATCAATTCCATCCAATAATGTGGTCAGCAATAGCTTTTACCTTCATGTTGATGAATGAGAATGTCGGGAATGTCTTCTTTTTTTGAAAAATGAATTAAAACTTTGAAACGTGCAATTTCCAGGTATAACGGTATTTCGTTCAAGGATCTCTTCTTCAGTGCGTCTCGGTATTTCAAGTACAATCCTGTGGGCAATTTCACAAGCAATGATAACGTGTATGACGAGGCACTCCAAGTTGACATTCGTAATCAGGCTGCCTCGGCTTATTATTTAACGTTGGTCATGTCACAGGTCTGTTCTTTGAAGAGCTCAAATTAACCTAACCTGTCATGCCTAATTGTAGAACTCAGGTTCATCTAGAATAACAAATCGCGCAATTGTCCACAGAGGTCGCCGAAAAGTCTTATAATGAGCAAGTTCACTTTGATTCTTCAGCGGTTGCGTATACTTGTTATCTCAACAAAATGTGATGAGTTCTGTCAGATTGTCGCTAATTTTCAGAACATTTCCTTAAAGAAAGCAGATGTTAGTTGTTGTTTTATCGTTTCCGAGTGTAGATTTTTAGTAATTGTACGGACTTTTGATATCAAATTTTTCATCAGTAGCTTGGATAACTTATCAGCTGTTATCTATTCTCGGCGGATAAGCAGGAGGAGCGCGATTTCGGCTTAGCTTTGAAATTTGATTTTGTGTACAGGCGGATCATTGACGTAAAGGCCGGCTCCAAGTTTTTTGGGGATTGCCTAAAGTCAAATTAATCGAGCACAACGGATGAACCTAGAACCGACTCTTATGGATGCCAGAATCCGGAGCCTTTAAGCCTTATGCTGTGTCACTGAGAATGATTTTCGCTCCCTCCGTATTCTATATGTTGTATCTTCGTTCGCTCATTAATCGTTAGGTTCTCGTTCTCGTCTTAACACAAACAGTCGATGATCTCACGCTGACTTCATAATAGCGCATTGATAAACTTAATTAAAAGGTGAGTTCCCAACGTAGTGGCAAAGCAAAAGATGAATCGTCGTTTTAAAATCAAATACGAGAGCAATCGGGGGGCTCATTCATTACATGCAATTTCAACCCAATGCGGAGAAGTTCAACCAGGTGGATCGCGAATTTCGAGCGGCTGTAGAGACTTGCTCATATTCAAAATGGTCTAATTAGACTGATTTTGACTTATCGCCCGTACCGTTTTGGATCGTTCTCTTTTGTACGCAAAGTACAATTGCTCGTACTGCGGGCTGGTGATCCATCTGACGTCAAACTCGAGTAATTAAACTCGATCATTAAATGACGTGCGAGAGGATATACAGGCGAACGTAACGATGGAAAGTAGTGGCGGCACGTACTGGGAATGTCAGCGAAATAAGTGTGCTAACGGATGACCTAACATTTTTTTTTCAGAACAGTGAATATGAGCTGAGATAATAGTGCGAGAGCAACTAAGAAATCTGGAGCTAACCAAAGAAGGGGTTGAGCAGTATGTAGTGCAAGAAGCGGACGTGATGCATTGTGTAGAGAGCTGTTCAGAATTGCCGTTCAGAGCCTGCTCAGTGGACATTGTCTGCAACTGCGGCCAATACACACATCGAAGATGAACATTCGCCCTTGTCCGCGTACACTGTGAGTGTGCATCTTGGATTGCTGTAGTTGTCGCAATTGCCGACGTATCCACTGTGCAAGCTCTGAATGCCGTCTCCGAACAGCAACAGGCCGGAGCTATGTGTCAGTTCTGCGCTCCTTTTGTGAATGCCCGCAATAGATGCTTTGCCCTTCTCCATCAGTTTTGGTGGAATCGATAAAAAACTTTTCACAGCAGTTGCGAGATTATCAGAAATTTTTTGTTCCCGGATGAATTTGCTAAAGAAATGTTTTCTTAAACAGAGTGAGGCAACCAACTTTGTGATTCGATTGGTTTTATGAATCGTAAAGCTAATCCGTCAAGCAAATCAAATTTCCATCCTGTTCTTTCATCTTTTTTAATCATTTCGACCCGAATACACGTTTCGGTCGGAACATCAAGTTGAAGGATATCATAATCTGAGTTTGGGCAAAAATATGCGCGAATCAGTCAGTGGGAGCATGTATGCAAATTCTTTTGCTTATTCGTGCGTTCTTTTTGCATTTCTACTCTTATTCTGCGTTTATGCTCTTATTCGAAAAAGACAATGGGGGGTGAATGATATGATAAAGAATTTTTTACGTAGCGCTAAATCGCTTTCCATGAGCGAAATAACTGTTTCTTTAAAAAGCAATAAAGACATGTTTGCTGTGGCGAATTGAGACGTTTCAAAGCGGTATTCGGCATTCTGCTTATTCATTTCTTTCCATGGTAATATTGCTGCCTTTTTTCGGGGATGAAATGTTTCACTGTAGTGACAAAATTTCAGGCGTTCCACATATGGATGTGCACTACTCGAAGAACGTCTTTTTTCCGTCACGGAGCGAATAATGTGGTTTGTAAAACTATCTTTGTTTACGCGATATCTCTTATCTTCAAAAGATCGTTGCTTCGAAGTTCAGGTTTTACCAGTGTGTTTTAAAGAAGTGCAGTTATATACAAGACTAGTATTACAAACACTGGTACTGTGCATAGATCGGCCTTGATGGAACAGCGAATCACTTGATGATGCAAGTTTATCGAATATATCATTAGATAGGACGGCGATCCAAAAGCCGATGAGCTCTCTTCTCATTTGGTCACTTCTGTTTCCTCTGCAGTCTCTTTTACGTCGTGAAGCAGATTTACCATCGTATGGTTTCTGAAGCTTAACGCTATGGCCGTTTCACTATTTCGCTGTTTACGCAAGCCACAATAGCAGAAGTTTGTACGCTTGTGTACAATGCAATGATTTATTTGGAGTCGGAAAGAAGCCAGTTTACTGAAAGCTTAAAAAATCGAGTCATGAATTGCATGGTAAGTTATTTCCTCCATTTTTTGCTTTTCACAGGGATACCAAGTAAAGACTGACTGTGCCTCGTTGTGAGCTTTCGTCTTTTTTCTTTTTGAAATAAAGGTGCACCTCGGTCCGTTGATTTCCGCATTGTCACTTTTACTGGCCATTCAGCCCACTCATGCATAACGCATTCTGAAATCTCTGAAACCTATATCTCCGAAACCCATTCGGATGCCAAACTTCTGCGTTACCTACATAACGGAACTGTTCATCCTTCAGTCCATAATAATTAAATGGAAACGTCGGAAGTGAAACATTTCCAGTTTTCCATACGATCGTCAACTGTCTTCACCGTTCCCGGTTTTTAATTGTTTTCCTTTAATCTACGAGATGTACCGTAATGTGGTCGTCATCAAATTTGAGAGCGTACAACAAATATTTTAATCCATTTTTTTAAGGTAACAGTATACGCGGTCATCATAGAAACGCTTCTTGTTATCATATTCATCTATACGCCTGGAATTCAATTCATCATGGGAGCAAGCCCACCTCCATATAAGGTCTTCTCTAGTCGTTTGCGCTCATAGTAATAATAGTATCGATGGTTCTGATACCGATAATATGTGCCGATTTTTCATTTCTCGAGTCGTTTTGCTCCGTTGTAGCTTCTGAACTTGTAAAAAGCCTACGCCTAGCAAGATTTGTTTTCATCTCATAGGCTTTTCACTTTTGAGGAGTTATTTCAATCAAACTCTTATGTTAAACTTTTTTGGAAGCCGTTTAAGACGACACGAAGTCACGGTAGGTGCAGCGTTATATGCATGACAGAATACGTGAAGCGAAAAGGAGAACAACTGTTGAATATATCAAGTGCTGACCTTAAGGAACTAATAGAATGTTTGTTCGTCCCGTGGTGATCAGCGATCGTAGCCGAATCATAAGCTTAAGGCGCAAGCATATAAATAAGGCATGTGCGACTGTTTCGTACTTCCTTCAGACTCATCATACTTCGTAGCGTCTCACTGTTTTGCACACATAAGATTGTGCTTTACATTTTGGATTTCTTACCCTCTCAGGCGTCTCACCGGCTAGCTGATTACAGTTTTATCGTCATCTGCTGTACCTTGCAATGAAATTCTTTGAGAATTTCGAGAAAATTTTTCTGTGATTTGCCGTCATGGAATAGAAACTTGACGATGTAATGACAAAACTGTTGCAGGCATGGTTTTTCTCGTTGGGTGCAGGCATCTGTTTATGGGTATTCAACGAGACAAGAAAATACTTCATTCGAAATTGGCCTTATAACAACATCGTTCGCATCTTCAAATGGTAGTCGATGTTCCACGTGCCATATCGAATCGTTACGTTTGCTTTTGTTGTGTCGTTACTCATTTCAGTTTTTGTAAAATGATGCATGTTGTTAAGTTATAGATTCAGTAACGTTCTAATAAAAATGCACACTTTTACCTTTGCACAAGATGACCTATCTCTGCTAGTAGTACACGCATGTGATCAAGGATCGCAGCAAATGGAAAAATGAGATGACTGTCGCATACTCTTGCAATACTGCATCCGTTTTAAGCGAAGTGCGGTGCGAGTAAACGTTGTCATGATACACGGATCGTGTACAAAAGATAGCATATAATTTTTTCCGAACCTGAACATTAAGAAATGTTCCAGATCACTGGACGCCATGTCAGTAAACATGTCTTATGGATTCGGAGCACAGTTTGCTCCATAGCTGCGAATAGAAATGAACTGAATGGGATTAGTTTGGAATTGTTGATCCTTGAAGCGCAATATTGTCGTTGACTTAGCACACCAAATACGGAAACGAAAGGCAGATAAATAATTTTTATGAATCGCCAAGAATGCGGTCGTTATCACATTTTTGTTGACTACTTGTTGCGTGTCCCGCTGAGAGCATTAAGGCCGCCTACTGCGACCCATATTATAATTGAGACCTGTTCTGCGAGGGAGATGGAAGCGTTGGGAGAAGCGACGTTGTCACTTCGTTACGAATGCTGATGCACAAGTTAATGCATAAATACTTTGGCACGAATATTTCACATTTTTTGACCACTTTGGAGCACTGTTGCTATTAAACAATTCAGGCCTTTCATTTCCTGAAAATTCCGAGCTTGTTACGAAGACTACTGCAAGTGAAAGTGGTCATAACGACTGTTATGCAAAGAGCAGCTAGAGGCTTCGTTAACTGCCCCTGGAGTTTCCGATTGGGAGCTCTAAACGCAAGGAGGAGGGGGAGAATGATGGTCCGTCACGCTCACCGTTTTGAAATGGTACAATGGGAATAGCATTCAACCCCGCAAATCGGAAGCCAGCTTGTAAAGCTCTTTGAATAACATTATCTGTACTAAAGGCACTACAAATTGCGCTCGAAACATTTGTTCACCATTTCGCGTCAATAATGAGGATTTCATGTACACTTCTGCAGCTGGCGTTCACTTCTGAAATGGGTCACATCTTCCACATTTTGTGGTCCATTGCTTTGCGGTTTGGCAAGGTGGATACCGTGAGGAGAGGGGAGTCAAAGAAAAAGATGGAAGATATGATGATTTCATCAAACTAGCTGGGGCAAAATGTGTGCACGTGGCAGCCATCACGACGCAATGTAGGCGTAGTTAGCAAACAAATAAAAAAATAATAGACAAACGAAATTACTACGGTATCAGATACATAGTTCCTTTTCTGCTGATTATGCTTTCATTGTCCGCGATTAAGGCTAGCAGGTTGAAAATTGAAGGCCTTAAAGAATATGAGAGGCATTCGTAATCCAAGACTTCAGTGGAATTGAGTTCCAGTGTTACAAAGATTTTTTCAAGAAGCCGGTTATTTGAACCATTATTAATCGCCGAGTACGCCAAGCCAGGAAGGTTGAATGAAAGTGACTGGTTTTGTGGTGTTCAAACTGGAGGCTTTCAAATGGTCTGGACGTTGAAGATGTCGATGGCAGCTTTGTAATTCAATTTCAGTCCGGAAGGGAAGTAGAGAGCCAATGATGAAGTTCCACGTGGATAGAAAAATGCATAGGGAAAGAAATGATATCATCGTGTTATTTCATAAAACAAAACTTAAGATAAGGAGCGATGGATTTTATTGCATGCTGTAGCATTTTTACAGAGTAGTTGCTATCTAACCGTTTCTCCCCATTTTCGCCGATCCTTCTTTCGGAAATATTTCAGTTCAGTTGCACAACGATTTTAATTGAATACATTCAACAGAATCGACGTAGCATCTACTCGCTCATATAGTAATCAAAGCTGCTCGTGTATGCAGCGGCCCTTCGTCGACGTTCTCACTGCAACGATCGTGACCGAACGGGCCATCGGAATCGAATTTTTCAACCGAGCAGAGATCAACTGCATCAAAAAATGAGGAGAGATGCGCAGCATAAAAGCAAAGGATACAGATCAGCGTATCGTAGAAATCTTTCATGGTAATGAATATGAAAATGTAGCTGTTTTCACATTGATCATTCCTATCATAGGAATGCGATGCGTTTATGGCTCTCTTCACGACGAAACTCTTTACAGTTATGCGTGCAAATGCACTGTATCACGATTGATGTGGGTGCGACGACTGGTCGATTCGATGGGCGGAGAGGAACGTTTCGAATTCGGTCCGCCTCTTCTTTTTTCGCTACTTTGCCCTTAGCACAGCTAACAGCTCGCATTGTAGGATATGTCTGCAGTGCGATAGATTCTTCCTCTGAAGTTTTGCGGCATTCATCTACGATTCGTGTATTTGAATATTTGTATAGAAAAATTGACGATTTGAATAGAAATTTGAATTCGAAGAGACGTAACTGTTGCTCTTGAAACCTTAATTGTCCACAAGTATATTCACATAAGCGGTTGTTAGGAGAGGCTAGTATATAATTACACAGTAGAATACTGTAGAGCAACCATTGAGGTTATCTGCACAACGAACTGTCTACTGTTTATTCTTGATGGTTGTTAGCGGAGGAGAAAAAGAAAGAAATGAAATGCAAGAAGAACCTTTTATCGACATGCTGTATTTTCGGTTGGTTTGAGAGTTTTGAAATATGCTGAAATAAAAGGTGGAAGTTGCAGTACAGAGTACAATGAGGGCCGTCAGAAGAATTAAACGTTCATGTGACCTCAAAAATGAAGTTAAGAAGAGTGGCGTCAAAGCGGGCAGCTCGACAGACAATGCCAATCGTAACTTGAGCAGGTTGGAAGAAATAAGAAATTATAATTTAGAGCTATGGCTGAACAAATGCGCTCGCAGTAGCCTAGCGACATAGCAGCTTCTTCAAAGCAAGAACCGCCACAGCTTGCAGCGTCTTGCGAAAGTAGTTTTCCACCTCAAAAGTAGTTTTCCGTCAAAACTGTTGAGGATGGTCATGATTTTTTGAGCTCAAGCCCCTTCTCATGTTTGACATACGAAAACAGCTAAACTTTTTATAACTCTCTTTATCCCCATTAATTACTTTTAGTACTAGTGATTGTATTCAACCAGGTTTATTTCAGCTTGTTCTTCGAACATCGCTTGACATTATTGGAGCTGCAAATGCAGTTTGTCGACTCCAACATATTTGTCTCGAAGCCGAACAATAGTGGTGGTCTTACCTCGAAAAAAGCCAGCGACAAGCTTGCCGTAAAATTCACTTCCCATATTAGTTCTGTGCATGATTCTGTAATACGACCATGACTTCCACGACAGTGATTATATCTTAGAATTTTAAGTTCAGCAACGCTGAAGATTGAGAGGTTCTCGAATTCAGTTAGAGCATTTGTATTTTTTTCGCGTTTTCCGGAAACGATATGTGATCAAGGAGGCATATTTTTTGGTCATTTCATGAACACACTGAAAATTTGACGCAGTTTTCTATCTGATAAATCTTCACTCACCAGTCACACTGACGCACACCATTAGCAGTTTGATCTCACGAAGTAAAAGCCTTCTTAAGACTTTCAACTTCTCGTGAATTCCTCCAACGTTTGCCAACTTTTCAATGGGGTTGTGAAAATCGATTTCCCATT
>JPKZ01000187.1:177428-197859 GCA_000803305.1 Toxocara canis | reverse complement strand
GAAGGGGCCAGACATGATTGAAGTCGCACGGCATCTAGAAGCGGTGACGGGGTGCGATAAAACTGAAGCATATCTTTCGCAAGAACATTGCAGTGAAAACATGGGTCGGGGTGAGATTCGAAGGTGCGACGGGTGGAAAGCTGATGTGACCGATTCAGAAAAGTGTCGATGTTGAGATTCCACAGAAAATTTACTATTTTAAGCAAAAGGTGTAGAAGGAATACATAGCACTTTTAGGACATTTTTACGTCATTCTAACCGATATGTTTATATTGTTTCATTTTACTCGATTTCCAAAGTCAGTTTCTATGACATATTGTAAGATTCGAATTGTTTCAGAGTTTAGGATGGCATCGTTTTTCGCTTCGAAACTTGTTGTGACTCACATAAGTAGCCTAATGCGTGCGTTTTTCGGCCTAAACACTCTGTTCATTATTCGCACATAAACCGAAATGCTTAAATTTGGTTTCCGTTTTTGCATCCGTCGATGAATTATCACAGTGAGTGCCATCCACACTTTTGTCATTAGAAAATTACGCTGTTGCCGAACATATCGTCAGTTGCGACACCTTTGCTCCCATATGAATGGTCTTGACCGACAAAAGATCTATGTTTCTTTCGTTCTGTGCCGTATTAAAATACATCGAAAACTGTTTCTCAGAAAGACGGACCAAATGTTTTGTTGCCACCGAAGGAAATGGGCAACCTGGAGCTCTTTCTTCGCCAATTCGTCAATCTTTTCTGGATTTTGCTCATTGGAGCTGGGATTCTCAGCTTAGTAACGTACTTCTTTGACAGGAGGTATTGTTCTTGTGTACAAATTCAAGTAGACTTTCACGTAAGTGTTTTCGGCAAAAGTCAACAACTCAGCCTCCAGTAGGGGCATTTTCAAGGAAACAATAGCTGATTTATGTGCCTAACTACTGAAGCTGCGCAACGGAAAAAGCTGATTTCAAGTTTTCATGTTTTGCGCTTTTATTATTTGTTCTATCATATTAGTTGACTTATCATGACGTGTGCTTCAATTGACGAGAAGAACCTTCGCACTGTCTTCTGCGCTACTCTAAAAATGTTGCTTTCAGCACTGCCCACTTTTGAAACGTTGATTTTTGCCATGGGTCGAATAATTAGGATTCCGGCAGCAGTGCTGAGATAGGAATGTATAACACGTCACGGTTCTGATGCGAACAACATTGTTTTGGGTTCAAGAAATGCTTGCATTACAACTTTTAAAAATCATTGCAAATCTCGAGGTACAACCAGTCCTGCCCAAAGGCCATCCCGTACACTCCCACACCCCCCTACCCCTCCAACCGTTTGATATTAGCGGCATGCCCTAGTTGTTGGCAACTGAGAAGAGGATAATAGCGCCTGTGGTGTTTAAAGTTTGCGTTCGTTTGCCTG
Source organism: Toxocara canis (assembly GCA_000803305.1). Lineage (NCBI taxonomy): Eukaryota > Metazoa > Nematoda > Chromadorea > Rhabditida > Toxocaridae > Toxocara > Toxocara canis. The sequence goes on along the minus strand of JPKZ01000187.1, from coordinate 196,455 downwards.
TCGCCACTGGTAAAACGCGTAGAGCATCGCTGCTTTATGGTAGTATTTATTTATTCGGGATGTGGTCGGAAGGCATGTGCTGAATCGCGATAGTTTTGAAATTCGAGTTAGTGCTGAGAGCTTCAAACAGTGAGTTAACTCATTTATTGCACATTCTGAGTTGCCGGTATGCTCCAAATTCCTTGAACTTGAAGAAAATCAACCCCATAGCACAAAGTGTCCCTCATGTGCTAGAAATTATCACTGCACAATCCACCATAATTCAAGGCAATCTGCAGCCAGAATGCGGATCATGAGTGGACAATAGTGGAGGGTGGGAGGGGGCGAAGGAAGGAGTAAAGGTTAGGGGAGAAGGAGTGCAATGGTCGATACTTAAAGAAGGAGCCGTTTCATCACTTCAGTTGCTTGAACGGGAGGATGCCCTTTTGCCAACGTGTTATAGCTCAGCTTACCGAGGAATTTTAGAAGACGTTAGGGATTAGATTACTGACTTCCGATGACAAAAAATAATGCGATTTTGTAGAGAAACTTAAATTCTACTGAAGAAAAGCGTAGTTAAATTTAGCGAAAAAAGTGACAAACTTGTCAAGTGGGAAGGCGAATAGAGCGGGTATTGTCTTCCAATATAGCTGTCATAATGGCCCATTCCTTCCCAATCCTCACCTCAGCTCCCGTCCTTCCTTTTACCTGACTAAAGCGATTTTCTTCAAGTGTGTTGTTGCCTCAAGTATGCGCCACCTAATGTGTTTTTAGTGTGGCGATAAATCTCTATGCGGCAATTGTGCTTTTTCTCATCGTCATCGTGATGTGCACTGTGACGTTCTTCGAAGAAAAGAAGGCTCGAAATGTGAGTGAAGCTCTGTTTTCCCCTATCTACGACTGCCTTTTATCGTGCACGTAATATGTGTCGTCGGAGCGTTAAGGTGGCTTTTACTTTGTCAAGCTTTATCAGAATATATGGCGAGCTTTATCAGAATGTATGGCGAGCTTTATCAGAATATATAGCGCGCGCCATGTGCATAAACGTTCGGCGTGTATCTCGCGAGTTACCATTGCCATGACCCGTAGCCACTTTTTGAACGTTTCAAGTGAAAACGACTTTAGTCGATCTGAATCGATTATCCGTTAAATGTCTCACGATGTACTCGATATTCGTTTGTTTTTGTTTTTGATGAACGACTCAAGTGAAATTGTCATAAATATTTGAAGTGATATTTAAGGTTGTTCGCGGATTTTCAAATCTTCTGCCAGCAAAATGCACCGTGATACGCGAAAGTCGACAAATGACGATTGACTCTTGTGATATTGTTGTCGGTGATCTGGTTATCGTGAAAAGTGGATCGAGGGTTCCTGCAGACCTCAGAATTATTGTTAGCACTATGTTCATTTGGATGCACGCTTAACTCTTCCTGAGTTGAACATTTCTAGAAAACAGTAGATTTTCCATCATGGGGTCTGAGCGTTTGCAGCACGCAGAGTTGTTGAACTTGAATTAGCACTATCGTCAACTGACAGCAGAGACAAATTCGACAGTCAGGATGAACTAGGGATAGGCCCATTGATGATGCCGACACAGTGACATCAACGAGAGCTTTGATGGAAACTTCTACCGATGTTTCCACCTAATTCTCAATGTGTTCGTTAGCTGAACCTAATCCACTTTATTCTCTCTTGTTGCATGGTTTTCTTTCGCACTTCGCTGATAACGTCAATTTAAATGCGCAAAAAAAAACAACACATAAATGCGCTATAATAATCCGCATCCGCAGTTGAAATACGTCGNCACGGGCGTTAGGGGTTACGCTAAATGCAGACGACAAGGAAAGCGGTCGCATGGAAGAAAAAGCGGTAACACGCATTGTTTTCATTCGACATTTTATTTGGATTCGGCAGCTGTTTTTATTTGCACCTCTCAGATTTCCATACTCTTTCGAATATGGAAATCTAGAAGTATTTCCATACTCCTAGATTTTTTTTTACTCTTCCACATCTCCGCGTGTTCTTCGTAGCGTGATATTACATCTGGAATGCATTTCAAGCGGGCCTATTAAAGGTATCTGAAAAAAATCTTTAGAACTCAACTTCTCCTGCCTTTGAAAATTTAGTGCAGAGCAGCGGGGCAATGAACATTATAGCAACAAGAAATATCTGAAGTAAACGACCACTAGATGAGCTGTTTCGTCTTCGAGTGGAGGAAAGTTCAGAATCAGTAGACGGTTTTTAAGACGAACGCCCCATCACTGTATGATAGACCTCATGTCTGGTCTTCTATGCCCTAGGAAACGATTGTATTTTATTCTCATATGACCAGCAAATTTTCTGCTTTTTCTTAACATTCACTGGCTGTTTGAACCATTCACGTTTCTTATTCGGAGATACCAAAATGACTTCATGTCGAATCGACAGAAAAGTTTTGCAGTTAGTTGACAGTAAAACGCGAATGATTTGCGCTGCGGTCATCGAGTGGCACAGTCACGTGTTTTCAGCAGAGCACTGGTCTAAAGGTAGAAGCGTCATCGATCACAGGTGAAGCAGAACCGATAGAAGTGCACGCAGAGTCTGTTGCTGAACACATTGGTGTGTTTGATGCTGGTAACGTCACCTTCAACGGCTCGTTTTGTGTTGACGGAGAGGGTATTGGAATCTGCATTCGCACAGGGCAGGCCACGGCAAGTTTTGCTGCATAGGCGAGCGAATCCATTCCTCTAGCCAATAAGGATATCATTTATTTGATAAGCTTAACATTAAGTTGCTTCCGAAACATTAAAGATTGTGAGTTGGATAGAAGGACCGCAGTTTTGCGGTTGTAGTTTAGTTTATCCCAGAAGGTCCAATTTGACTAGAATTAGTAAAAATAGTAGAGTCGTTGCGGTGGCGTTGCAATCACATCACATCGCAATGCAGTATTTTAAGTAGCAGGGTGTTGACTTGTTTTCCACATGACTAATTCGCAAACCGGAATCACCAGTCGCCTTGATTTAACAGACCGAGTGACCCATACCATCGGTTAATGTAACATTGGTTTGTAGAGCAGTGTAGAAATCCTCGCAAGCCTTGATAGACACGATAGGTGCGATCTTTATAAGTTCTTTACTGTTTTCGCAGTCAGCTAGCTAACTATTGTTTAAAATGAGCATAGTCCAGATAATATGGTTAAGATGAGCCCTGAAGAATGTTCTCGATTATTTTAAGATAATTTTAGGTGCTAAAAATATTGCGAAACATCACATAGGGTGGCACGAAGCTTCTTTTACAAAGTTAAAGTTCTCAACGATATCGTGTAGGCCGAGGCGAACACATTTGAGGTATGGCTTTTTGAAGCGAAGTAGTGAATGCGTTGCTTAAAGGTGATTGGCCAGATCGCAGCACTAACCACCGAGCAAAAGCAGGAATCTTCATCGCTTCAAATCGAGATCAGCCGTTTCGTGAAATTCGTCACCGTGTCAGCGCTCATAATGGGTGCTATTATATTCATAATCGGAGGTTTCATCAACAAGTGGCACGATATTGTTAACTTATTCATCTCTGGCTTCCTCGTTGTTATTGTTGCCAACGTCCCTCAAGGTTTTATATGCGGCTTTTGGCCATTGCCATGATCCTTTCTTTTAACTCCGTTTAACCATTACAATACAAGATGTCGGCTAGGCGATCTATTGTATTGGATGGCCTCGAAGAGAAATCGAAATTCACTAAGTTTGAAGAAGCTGAGAACAGAGCCCAGAAATACGGCAACCTTGCCGCTCTGATGCTGTACTTTGCGGATCGCATATTGTTATAAGCGAAAGTATCGTATATGGGTCCGTTACGGGCGAAAATCACACACACGTATTTCCAGCATAGAGATTATATCAAATCTTCTAGTACCTATAATGTCATTCGAGCCTCCTATATGCATTTTATGATGTTTGGTATTATAAAACCTCGAATTCAGTCTTCCTTCTCAAACCGAGCCCCTTCCTAGAGATGAGAGTTCCCACAAAACCCCTGAGTTAGCACTCCCGTCAGGCATTGTTCCTGTTTAAACATGTCATTTCATGAAAGTTCCCCTTAAATTGAGCTTCCTCGCGAATTAAATCCCATTCGTTCGATACTCCACCCGATACAAGCTGCCTATTCTCAAATAAAGTCCTCTCTGGAGGGCTGAAATACTATATTCCTCGAAGCGTGAATTTAAGGATATAAAGCATATTGCGTTTGGAACAGTAAACTTTATTTTGGAATTATGTACTCAAAACCGCAAAATTTCCCGTGATTATTTTCAAAAAGAGTGAAAAGATGTAAATTCGGCTTCGTTAAAGGTCTTCCTGCAACAGTGACATCCGAACTAACCATTATTGCACGTCGTATGGCGAGCAAGAATGTCTACATGAAAAAACTGGATGTGATTGAATCGTTTGGCGCGACCACTGTGATCGCTTCAGACAAAACTGGTACCCTTACAATGAACAAAATGACCGTCACTGATGTTTGGTGTGGACGCAATTACGTTAGTGGTGAGCAGTGTGCCTTGCTTCTTTTCTCTATTGTTTATAAGTATGAGGATATGAATGTGGTTTAAGCGCTCATAACGAGAGGTTTATGGAGCAGTTGCTGAACAAAAATGACATGTAATGAAGCATGTTGTCGTTAAATGGGCCACATACGTAACAAAAAACGCTGAATTAGAGCACGAGATAAAAATATGAAGCAACAGTGACGTAACAACGTTCGATGAAACAGCCGACATGTCGACAACTTTAAGCACAAAGCTCTGCACATAATTCTAAACAAGTTAAAAGAAACGATGCAAAAGGTAAAGCTAAAAGCTAAGGTGAGATATTACTAGCAGCATAGAAGGGCACGTACGACCTATCTGCGTAACATACTAAGTCCAGTGAAAACTACTGCGAGATGAGAGAAGAAAACAAGAATAAATATAGTTCAAAAAGTTGTCATGCAGAAATAATAACAATTTAATGACTAATCTTTTAATGGTAACTATAAAATGCAATGAAAAACGTCATTGAATATCTTTATTTCGTTTCTTTCTCGACAGTAAGTCGGTTTGTTGCTCTTCAAATTGAGAACAGTATCGAGAAGTTCGCGGCAGTTTATTCTTTGCCCACCATGACAGCATTTGGAAAGATCCACACTTCGCCCCAAGCAAGCATTGATCGCTCAAACGAATAGCCGCTATGCCACCGGGGTTCAGTTTTTTCGTTTTTTATGCTGACATCACTAGCTCCCGTTTGTTAAAATGAGAAACACTGCTCGATTACTAGTAACTACAGTCAAGGTTCTCATGGATCGTTTATTTCGCAGTTACTTATTAATGGAAAGGTCGTTTAGGGATTCCTGAAGTAAAGTACAAGACGTTGCACACGATAACAGCGTCAAAAGAGAGAAGCGTTATGGTTGGATTGGACGATTTCGACAAGCCGTTACCTGACCTTATAACTATTATGGCCATTTGCAACAAGGCTGAATTTGAGGCTGTTGGTCAAACAATTCATTTTGGAGGTCATATTTTCTGTTGGCATTTTTTCTTACAGTGCTTACTGCAGTGCTGCAACAGATGTCATATACTTGTTAAGGCACCCTTGCAAAGACCGGCTGTTGCCTGCGCGAGTAATTGCCAGCTAAACATAACGTTATTAGGTTGAGGATAATTGGACGATGAGCGGATGATGTTGAAAGAGGAAAAGGGCACTCTACCACTCCAGCTGCATTAGTATTGGATGCGATCTGCCGCATTCCACGCACCTTTTTGTCCTGACGCAAAGTGCGACTCCTGGTCATGCACTTTATTACTTATCACTTATACTGATAAAACTAATCGCCATATCAGTTACCACCACAGCGAATAAGCTTAAGAAATGCTGGCAGGAATTGTCAACTGAAACCGCCGAGCTCAACAATTTCCGACCCAAAAGTTTTTTTGGGTTAAACATACTCAGACAGAAAGAATCAAGGGGAATTTTCGTCTTTTTGCGGTGACACTTCTTTACAAATAGGGCGCTTGTTCACTAGGAATAGCTCCTCCATTTACAAACACATATCAAAATCACAAATTTCCTGCTCAGTTTGACTTAAAATGAGATTTGCAACCCATGAAAAGTTCATGCTTCACATATGTGAACGCCATAACGTAGTTCTAAAATTGTTTTATGGACGTGTGCTTGTAACAAAACAGCTTTTTTTCCTTCTCTTCCTCTTATTCATTGCCATTCAATTTACAGAAGTTTTTATAGACGAACAGCTGACGCTTTCGCGACGAACGCTTAGCAAAATAGATGGTGGTGAAAACCTTTGGCGTCCAACAGGACGAAGACGACTTCATTCTGTCGCGTAACTTTACACTTCTCTCATCAATTTCATAAAACTTTTAATATTTTTCATTCAATCCATTTGCAATAATCTCTGTAAGCCATATTTATGTTTGATTTCACTCACCGAAAAAAAAGATGTCTTAATACATCCCCTGGATATACCATAGAAATATGCGAAGGTCGTAAATGAATATCATTGATACACGATTAGCTCTCGGCTAGTCACGCTCAAGATATTCAATTTTTCACATTTTTTTGTCTCCACAATGGGAGAAAGTGAAAGACCCGGCAGATATAAGAACGTTGTAAATGCCTCAAATAGTCGCATATTACTAGCGAGTGGTCCGCTACCTTGAGAGTCACCTTTACGACCTGTCGTGATTAGCGAAAACAGTTAGTTGCTATCACTAGTACAGCTAGGACTGCTGCAAGGATGAGGAAGGGGGTGATGCCAGAGTGGTAGGGGGGTGTTTCTCAATATTTTCTTGGTCTAATCGGAGATGTTCAAATGAAAACCTTTGCACTTTTGGCGAAGGAATGATTATGAATTACTTTATGGTGATTAACGGGTAATGACTAAAAATCGCATGCTTTTTAAAATATATTTTTATGGAAAATGCCAACTTCTGATTGGAACGATTAAAATTTTTTGTGAAATTACTAAGATTAACAAGCGGGAGTGGAGGAGAAGGGAAGGAAGAGATGTTACGAAATGACTCCTTCGCCAACTATTGTTGTAGACCCGCTGCGGACGACCTCGAAGCCGGTGGCAAGCTTGGACGTCGCCGACATTCAACAATGTCGGTGGGTGGCAGCAAAAAAGAGAGACGAATATGCGGTACGCCATCCGAAGTTGCTTTGCTTCGATATGCGGACAGCGTTACCGATGTTGCACAACTACGGAGACGTTATCGTGTATAATCTTTATGCCTCTTTATGACTCTTCATGCTTTCAAATCTCTAACATCAACAGCCATAAGGGGAGTTTCAACCTTCGTAGCGAATATTACAGTGCGATAGAGTAGTGCGGTAGAATAATTGACGTGTAGAAACTGGCGTAATAGCAGTCGAAACGACGCAGACGCTCTCTTCCTAGGAGGAATTACCTCAGCTCCCCCGACCAGGCAGTCCTGGTCTCTTTCTAGAACGCGAATGCCCGAGTTAGTCTAAGGCTGGTCGAGCTGCACCTGTTGAGCCGTCCCGCGCCGCCTTGATCTCTTTGTGGCCCCGTGCTTTTTTGTTTTCATTTTCTTTGCCATCTGTGAATGAATGGCTGACTTGTACTTTGAGTCAGCGATTCACTGCGACTGAATTTGCAAGTCTGAGGTGGCAATTTTTTTGTCACTGAGTACATTCCATGAATCGTTACGATCAGATTCGCTAATCACAACAGATGGGGTAGACAAGAGGAGTATTGTGAAAATCTCGGGGCTGGTATCGCTTTTAAAAGTTACTCGTCATGGTTTTGCTGTGTTATCATTTTCAAAGTCACCCTCTCCAAATTTTTCGCAAGCGTCAGAGCCCCCGGATATGACCTTCTTCCATAAAATTTATGCTGACGAACCTAAAGTATGCTTATTTGCTTGTTTGAATGTAATAGAACTATACGGCAATAACAGAACTGATACGCAACGAACTTGCTGTTTGATCTGATTTTATGCTAATGAATTTCTCATCTCGTCCTGGTTCCACCAGTGCAAAAAATTGTGTGAATCAAGGAAATTTTTGAAGAGTAGCTTCAGTGTCGTATGTATTAAGATCGCATTCGAAGTGCCGTTCAATTCAATGCGTAAATGGCATCTGACCGTCGTTCAAGACAACACAATCAATGAAAACGATGAGGACAATAAACTAAGCTATATCGCTTTCTTAAAGGCATGTAATGTGCTTGTAAAAATTTCTGTTCTAGCTTATGCTGTTAAGAACTTCACTCCTTAAGTATCCGACTGTAAATTCGATCATTTTGCCGCTGATTTTAACACAAGTCTTTCAGTGGTTCTTTTTCACTGCAAGCAACAAGCAGAGAGAGATTCTACAGTTTTTTTTGCTTAAAACAACAAAAAAAAAAACAATCATTTTCCTCTACAGTCGTTTTGCTTATAACAAGAAATCGCAGCTATAAGTCATCTGAGCATTGAACAAAGGGGAGGGGGGAGGGGAAGGCAAAAATAATAGGCATTTCGCCATTCTTTGCTAATACGCTTGGCATTCGTGAGGTTGCGAAGCCAACAAATTTTGAGTAAGGAATACAAATATTTAGAATATTCTAAAAACCTACGCGAGTTGCATATGTCCAAATGGACAAAATGGCAGGCGATGACAATAAGGAAGTTGCAAAATTCGGTTTTTCGATCTCTGTCCAACTCCTGAACGAATGCTTTTTGATATCGCTTTTTTCCTTCAGAGGAAAGAAGCCAAATCGCTTTCAATCTCCTCATCGCAGTGAATGTCCCTGAAGGCCAACAGGAGAAATCCTACCATTGAAGGGTGCTTTTAGAATGCGATATAAAGAAAGTTGAAATTAGGCAGGATTCAGCTAAGGTAAGTCAGCATTGCTGTATAGCAGAGATGTTTTCAGGGAGCACCAGAAGTGATAATGAAAAAGTGCTCACAGTTTGCTTTGGCCGATGGATGCATCAGCATTGATGAAGGAACTGAAATGGAATTTCAAGTAAGAAGCACATTTAACCTCACATTCTGATGGCGCTTCCTCCATCGTTGCAAAAATATTACGACGGAAATGGTGTTGAAGAATTAGGCTGTTGAACTTTTTCCATGGTGAAATAGGAACTACAATGACCGCTACAATGCTATTTCTTTGAACCCTTCCAGCTTTTCGCAGTCTCCATTATTGCCTCACTTACAGTGGTTCGTATCAACTGTTTAACGCACATATTTTTCACTCGAAACAGATTCTTTTCGTAACAATTCGCTCGTGGTTACCTACCCGTGAGATAAAACTGTTCACGAGTACCAGAGAGTCTTATGAGTAGCAGGAAATAGTATTGCATGATGGCAAATAGCATCCAACTTTCACGCCTCAAATGAGTTCCTATTTGGTAGTAAATAAATAAAGTGTGATGGGTATTGAGCGCTCCACGAGATTATCAGTGTCAAAGAAAAATGTATGTCGAATTGAGTGTATCATTTCATCGATATGCTTCGTCCAAGAGACGTAGATTGATTAGTTCCGCCATGATTCCAGTGTCAACACTGTGTGTTCGCACAAGAGACATCAACTCCAAAATGATCTCTTCGAAATGCGTATTACTTGTGCTTCGTTTGCGTTCCATTTTCTGTGCTTTGATCTTAGGATTGTATGCGAACTAGTCGAATAACGGTGCGTTGTCTTGACGCTTCAATGCGATTTGTTCAAACAATTTTATACCTTGAATTTTGCTGTGCAATAATCGGGTTGCGCTCAACATGTGAACTGTATTTTACAGAATTTTTGCTGGTTGTTTCGTAAGTTGCCATTTCGTAGCAGCACTTTATGAGAAAGTTTCTTTGATGTTGGCCTTATCACACAGTTTCGTCTGCGCATTTTCAGCCTAGGGTTTCAAAGTGATGGTCATATTTTATGCAGATTCTTTATGGTTAGTGTCGGACAACCAGCCCAGGCTCATTCATATCGGCAGTTCTGCTAAGCTCTATGCCATCTTTGGATTCGTGTTCCTGAATGCTTACTGACAAAGTTTCCTTTTTTACTGATAGCTACGTGAGTCGATGTGAGCGCTCATGAAGATTGGATATCCTTTAAACGATATCGAATAGATCTTAAATTTCCTATTCGACTTGTGAGTAAAAAAAAACTTTTCAAAAGCGGAGAAAATCGACCAATCATGAGCACAATTTTACTCTCGTAAGCAAAGTCCTCGTTCGCACATCCGAATGCCAGACAAACGCTCTTGATTGGTCAGGTAGGAAAAAAATGATATGTAATAACAACAATTCGTTCCTGATTGGTTGGTTTTCAACTGCACAGGATGCGTATGATCACTTCGGTAACAGTGGACGACGTGTTATCGGTTTCGCGATGAAGCGATTCCCTTTCAATTCGAATATGCGCTTCAGCTCTGATGGAAGTGACTTTCCGCTCGAAGATTTCACCTTCGTTGGGCTCGTTGCTATCATGGATCCTCCGAGGTTCTCATTTCAACGGTTATAACCTTCGTCAGATTTGTATCCCGAAAGTCTGCGAAATTGTTGCTATGCGCGCCGCGTGAAACACAATTGAAAATTTTCGACCGCGCCGAGTCGCTTACGGGTTTAAATAAAGATTATGCATTGCAGTCACGCCTTTACGGCATTCATGAATACGCGAGCGCAAGGTTACCGTTGGAAGTGGTTGCTTTGATTGAAGAATTTACTGTTTTTTTTTGAAACATCAAGAAGCCGTTCACCTTACTGGCTATATGCATAGACTGACCAACCCATTTCATGCTGGAAGTGTACATTTTTTTGGATATCTTGTCATAAGAGTCATATTTTTTGGATATCTTGAGGATTTCAACTAGTCATAAGAGTGCAGCCACGCTTTGCTGTAACTGATATCCTCTGGCTATTTGCCTCATTAGGCAAGCGAGAGAGAGGGAGAAAGGGCTTACGTTTTTTAGCAGGAAATGACGGGAAGAGTCCAAAAGAACTATGAGAGTGGGAGGGCGGGAGGAGGGAAGGCGGACGGGGAGATAAAGGAGAACAGACATTAGTTTCGAGAAATCCGCCACAGAGCTTCCTGCAGTCTAGCATTGCGTCCTTTCGCCAACTGCATTTCAACACACATTGCTGCTTTCATTAGCTGCTGTCAGTTCTGTCCAAGGTATCCATTGATATCTGCCCACGAGACACGACGACCAGCCTGCAGCGAGTGAAATTGTGCATTTATTTTCAGACCGGACACATCCGATGCAATTAAGCGTTGCAAACGAGCCGGCATTAAAGTGTTTATGGTCACCGGTAAGTAGTGGGTAGTGTGCGACGATTTGTAACGCGCTCAGGTTCTTCGACAACGCTGGAAAGAATTTTTAAAGCATTTATGGTGGAGTTTTTGAAGATTCTGCGAAAAATTCATAGCAAGCTTAAAATATTTTGATGACTTCGCAACCTTTCAGCTCCATGTTGCTCTTCTGCGTCCATTACTGTAGTAACTCTATGCACATAATGAAAATGTCCTTTGCAACAAGCGTCTACTGGCCTTCTACTATTGCAAGTATTTTGCCTTGCTGTTGACTATTAAGCACTCGAAGAGTGCTTAATAGTCAGCAACAACTTGTACATGGTCATGCATGCCACGGGCCGTGCCACTACATAGTCACATATGCCACAGGTCGTGCCAGGCTGCGTAACGTCCTTCCACCAATGAGACCTAATAATGAATTCGTATTTTCCTGAAAGCAGATCTTTCTCCGGACATTCGATTTTGTGCATGTTGAAAACATCCAGCTGTTCTGTTCGAGCCACGCTCGCGCGCACAGACGGGAAATCAAGCGCGTGGAATTTCGCAACTGAAAAACGTCAGTCGACTGGTTTATTACCTACTCCCTGTGTTTCGTTAAAGTCCCTCTAAAGTACTACCATACGTCAGTTATGAGGAGATACATGAACAGACTTCATATTTTATTGAAAGCGATTCCCTAACTCGACTGGAAATCAAATTAAACGATTCTGAAAATAAAGATGAATTTTGCAGGCGATCACCCCTCCACAGCGACCGCAGTTGCCAAAGAAATCGGCCTCATCGGACCACCAAAGGTTTGTTCGTTTAAATACGAACCCTTATGGCACGATTAGGAGAGCCCTTATGCATAATTTTCAGAACATGGCATAAGCATTCGCAGTGGTCGTTTGTCCACGTCAGGTCGCCTGATGAGGAGCTAGTGGGGAGACAGGGTCCCCATTAGCATAAAGTGATTTTCATTTTGTGCACTACCTTAACAGATCATGTAGAGACATGTTTGATCGAAAGCGGCCGGCCATTATGTGTCTCATTTAAGTGGTTGACGGGCAAACATCTGTCATAAACTTTGCGATCTACAGTTTTGTTGCGTCTTTGCTTGGTGAGTCGAACATGAAAAAAACGTCAATCATTCATCCGTCAAAATTACGTCCCGGTTGCGCTCATGCCATTATTCGAAGTGGTGATTTTAGGAAATCACAGTACAAAAGACTAAGCGATCGATTTCGATGAGTTTTGCGAAAGACGAAGAGGAAGACGAGGAACGCGATTGGGCAGTTGTTCACGGAAGCCTTTTGCCGGATTTGACCGAAGCACACTGGGATGAGCTGCTTGAGTTCAGCTATATCGTCTTTGCGAGGCAATGCTCCTCTGAGCTGCTATCTTGGATCTTTCTTATGTTTTGATGGTTTTCTAGGCTTAATATATGTTGCTCGCATCATTCACCCCACCTACCTCCTCCTTCCACCCCCTCCTTCCATCCCAGGAAAAAAAACAGAAAGTGCTTATGTAGCTGGCATACTGTCGCTAAAACTGGCTGTTCCGCATGAATGCGCAACGCTGAACACACATTCTTCCGCACGCTTTTTCCAGCCACGTTCGGCGGGCGTTCTGAATTTGCTGGGAGAAATCATATCGTGTGAAAGACCGAAATCGCCCTCATGTTTGGCGTGGGAGGTGATTTAGCGATCTTTTTTTGCGTGCGGCTTAACCACAGATCCAAACAGCGGAGTTGACAAATATACGTTCTAATGTGAAAACAGTTAGGCAAAAGGGACATTTCAAAATGTGCCTAGCTATTTTGTCGATTTACTTCCCATTATATAACACAAATAGCTCATCAGTACTGCACTATCATCCCTCATTTTATGTGGTACTGAAGTGAAGTGAAAATTTGAATATTTGAAATGTAATTCTGAAATGAAAACTTGATTTCTTCTGCATAAATGTATCGCATCTCCGAACGAAAGCAGCTTTTACGTAGCGTACGACCGTTTTTCTAGGACCACTCCAGAACAGAAGCTTCTCATCGTCGAAAAGTGTCAGCATCGAGGAGAGGTGGTGACAGTCACTGGTGATGGTGTTAACGATGCCCCTGCGTTGAAGAAGGCTAACGTCGGTGTAGCCATGGGAATCACTGGTTGCTGCTTAATGTTTTTTTTTTGTATTCTCATAGCATGGAACAGCCTTTTCGAACCAGAAACAAGGAATCCACTGGAACTTCTTGAAGTTTAGGCGAAAAGAAAAGTACGGAGGCTCAAATTTCAGTTCCAGTTCGGCTGGACAGTCAGGTTTACGAGTGATAACGGATTGTTTTTTTGGTAGTTGTTCTGTTGTGAGAGAGGCTATTGTCATACGAACTTTTTTTCAGAAAAAAAACTGACCGTCCTACAATAAAAGCCGTTCGTGCATTCATATCACCAAGATTTCATATCTACTTTATCGGTATGCTTGGTATAGCAAATGCCAATTGTGATCAAACCGTAAAGAAACTGCCGGTACACATTCACGAATATTCTTCCCTATTTGAGCTGAGCGTCTCATCTAGTTACGACCTCAGCGTTGTTGATGCAGTTATTTTTGCAAAATGCACGAATTTAAAGGGAGTGACGTGGCCAAACAAGCGGCCGATATTGTTCTTATGGACGACAATTTCGCTTCAATAGTGAAAGGTGTCGAGGAGGGACGCTTACTGTTTGATAACCTCCGTAAAACGATTGCCTACACGCTAACGCACACGATGCCTGAAGTCGTCACTATTGTATTCAATTTCGTTGTTGGCGTACCAATGGCTCTCACCACCCTTCTTGTTAGCTATTTGTTCCTTCGGTCGTTCATGTTTGCTCCTCAGAGCATTCATACGTATTCCTTGAAACTTTTGGAACCTTCATGAATATTCGCTGAAATGTCTATTTTTAATCGCCGGAGGTTCGAATCAGTGACAAATCTTTTCATTCGAAGATTAATGGAAGCCGTCAGAGGGCACAGTAATATGCGCAATTATCAAACCGCAAAAATAAATAGAGCACAATGCGTGGAGGTAAGTGAGGAACAACTGGAAAAAAACAACGTAAATAAAGACTATGAAGAGTCGAAGTATGGGTGGGGATGTACGTCCATAGACATGAGAGAGATACATCGAGATGTAGTGGACGCCACATAGACGTGCACCAAAACGAGAAAACAACGCACATGTTAAGGCCACTGCTGCTATTTTCGCTGTTGCGCAATTGTAGGTATTACTGATTTCTATGATCGTATGAAAAGCCTTTTCTTGCATGACAATAAGCAACAGACAAACACAAAACGTGTGAGAAAATTAGTGCGATCTACACTTCTTCACCGAAATTTCACAGTAATACTGGTACCCACTTTAGAATTGAGAGCGACGATAGCCGCGATCGAAGCTGGAAATGACTTTCTAGACCACTGAGGTCAGTTAAAAAAACTTCGTGGTGGTGATGCATAGAAGGGGGAAGGGGAGCAAAAAACGTGCGGCAAAATCAAAAATTGGAGGTTCATGCAGCTCACCCAATTCGAATTTTTACATCGCTGATTACTTATTTAGTAGGATTCACATAAAAGACACAAGGTAATGTCAGATTTGCAAAGCCTAAATGCGTCAGCAGTCCCTTCGCGCTGCGATCACAGGAATAAATTTCAGAGTCTTCCTGCATTTTTGTTAGCCCCGAGCACTGCCAGTCTGATAACTGTATTCTTTTTGAAAGCGGCGTTTGAAATCGCTGAGCAGACGACTAGTTTAGGTGGTCGAAGCTATCCTGGAGGTTGGTATATCACGAGTAACTGCTTATCACGAGTAACGAATTTTCACCTCTGTTCAAAAATCGACTCAAATTGATGTGTCTTTGCGACATCTTATCCACTTACTGCTTTCCCAAGTTCTGTCGGGCTGTCCCTCTCTTTGCGAACATTCGTTTGTGCGAAAAAGAAGTTTGAAAGTCGAAGACTGGACGTGTGTTCGCTAGTGCTTGGCGCTTTTGAATTTTTTGATTAGAGCTAAAATTGGTCGACTGCTTCCCCAGATTCTGTCGAACGGTCCCCAGAGTACCGTGTTTCTTCAAACAGAACCCCACTCATAATTCACAGGTAAGCCCTCCCACCAAAAAAAAGCCGATGGAAGTGAAAAGCCCTCCTTCAGTAAAAAAACAAACAGGCGAACATAGTTTCCTGTCCCAAGGAGATATCGTTTTAATACGCGCACTGAACTCGTCCATCGTTTCAGATACTGAGCGTCGATCTCGGCACGGAGCTGGCACCAGCGATATCACTGGCTTATGAGAACGCAGAAATTGACATAATGGAAAAAGCGCCTCGGAAGAGGACTACTCGTCTCGTGAGCATTGCAATGCTCGCATACTCTTACGCAATCGCTGGTGGAATGGTCATCATTGGCAGTTCTGCAGCATATCTCTACACTTACGCGTACGATTTCTTTTATCATAAGTGTTATGTGGCAAGGTCATCCGCTCTTGGGAGGGGCGTGAATCGTGGCTTTCCTTTGAATTTTGGAAGATTTGATTCTCTTTATCGAAATTTTCAGAAAAAAGACTGAATTCGCTTCCCGGTGACTGCGATGTGCATTGCCTTGGCTTCTGTCGGGAAATTTTCAGTGAACAGCCTTCCGTAGCATAGAAATTGCAATTCTTCTACCTGGAAAGGTGAAATACTCGATGCTAAGCACGTTCCATACCAGAAAAAGTAACTGTACGTGAACACGGCAAACAGTGTGCCTAAACGATATACGTCAATGAAACATGATAAACGATCAGCGGCTATAGGTAAACCAGTGATATGAAGTTTTGGTTTTGGGTCCACTTGACTCAGGAAACTTCTTTAGAGGTGTGTAAGTTAGCAGGAGTCGACCCCCGCCTTGAAATGTCCGGGTCAAGAGTCGGGATCTCCATTCTAGGACTCACGTGAGAAGTCGAAAACATCGCGCTTTGCCAGTCATTGTCTGCAATTAGGACGAAATGCTCACTACTTTTACATAACGGAATGATAATTTGGAGCTGAAATCAACCCTTGCCTGCACGGATAAACGTGGAATCCTACAACATCATACTTCGTTAGCGTAAGACAAAATTTTGTAGACCATGATGGTAAGCTGCAAAGAAAAGTTAACCACCACTGCGAATTAGATTGCAATTGATGGAATAACAGGTCCAATGCTTAAACTTGTTGCTGATAGTTAGGTTGTTGCATTTGACTTGAAGCAACAAATAGTTGTTCACACTGTTTCATGTGAACTATACACATTGTATTTCAGCTATCACGGAATAGACCTTAGAGATATTTTCTTTTCGGCGGATGACTACTTCAAGCACAATGCGATCGGTAATTTCACCAGCAATGGGCTCGTATTCAACGAGGAACAACAAGTGGAAATTCAAGCCCAAGGATGTGCGGCTTACTATATCACAATGGTCATTTCACAGGTGTTCACTAACTAATTCTGTCTTTCTTGAAACTTCATTCTTCTTGTGAACGGCAAATTTCCTATTGTTTTAGAAAGCCTTGGCATTTTTACTTGATTCGATTGTAGTGGCACTTGCACACTGATAGTTACTTCGCCTGTTCGCCCTATGAATTGCGGCGGTAGCCAGTGCTGTTCTCGTATTACATAAAAAGTAAATTTATAAGTCCTGCGCCACACTCCTTTCACACAGTTTTCGTCCTTTTTTGTCCCGAATTTGCTGTTTTTCGCTGTAGTCATTCACTTACAAAAACTGATATTTTTACATAACTCGTAAGCTTTTTCCAAAGTGCAATCATAAAGCTATTCTTTTCGACGAAAAGTGCATAGGCAATTTTTTGTTTAAGATTTCTTTTTTTCAATTCTTTGATACCCATATGATTTAAGGCTTTCAAGGGAGTTTTGTTTCTTTTCCATCTGCAAAGCACTATTTTTCAGCTGAAAAATACTAGTGTTAGTGGAAGCAGACTGCGTGTTTGGATTATCAAATTATGGAATTGGAACTGTTTATTGATGACGGGATAGGATAGGACATGTGTACTGGACGAAAATATAATTTTTCGGCGGCTATTTTAGCAATGATTGAAATACTCATCGCTCAGTAATTTTTTGGTCGCAAACGCTAAGTGTTAAAATTAGCAGTGGCGAGTAATAGATGGGCGCAGTAAATAGAAGCAGAAAGGTGTTCACTAAGGTGTGAGGATAAGCGAATACGAAAATAGGAAGACAGCAGAGGATGTTAGGAGACATCCAGTGTGGAATAAGCCAAAGATGTGACCCATCTTGGGCCGCTGGATCAAGCCTCTTTGTTCTTCTCCTTACAATGTCCAATGCCTGAGTAAACTCGGGCCGCTCGGGCTGTATTTACTGAGATGCCCCCCTCAGCCTTGGTCCCTTTGTGGAACCATCCTCTTTGTGGAACCACCATCTCTTTTTGTTGTCATTTCCGTCACGCACTTTCTCCTAGCTGCAAATGAATCGCTGACTTGCACACTGAGTCAGCGAATCGCTGCCGTTGAATTTGCGCATGGCAGCTAGCATCTTTTTGCCGATGAGTACAGTAAGCGAATCGTTATGATCGGATTTGCGAATCGCGACAACATGTTAGCAAATAAACTGAGTACCAATGAAAAACGCTACTGACTGGACTTTAGGATAGCAATTCCATATGAACGATCCAATTTTGTGGGAATATAGCGATGATCAGGTATTCAAGTGGTTTATTTTTCGGTGCTAACGTTTTCTGACCCATTGAGGCTGTGTTTATCTCATACATGTAAGTGTTTTGGAGACTACGAATGAGTCGTTAACAGTTGCTGAGATGGGTAGTAGCTTGCCTTATAGCAAAGCACTGGCTGATAGCTGGATTATTTGCAAAGCACTTAATTGCACAGAATTGCACAGTAATGTTTTGTGTAATCCCATATTTGCATTTTTATGAGATAAACACCCCTTCTAGACTGTTACTCTTAATACTACGATATGCATACACTCTGAAAATTACTTTCAGGCTTTCCACTTGTGGATGTGCAAAACTCGACGTATTTCAATTTTTCAGCATGGAATAAACAATCTAGTAGGTTATTGAACATGATTTGTCTGTCACATCATGTGAATGTATGTGAATCTCAATAGAGAAGCCTGTCAGTCTTTCTAATAATTAAATGACCCAAAGTCAAGCCAGTGTAGGTCTCCTAATTTCATTGTCCAAAGCTACTCTTCCTGCAAAGTCAAAAATCTTCATCCAGATCCCTTTCGAGAGGAGAGCAGTTTGAAGGAACGTTAAAAGTTGAAGTAACAAGCAAACTTCGTCTCAGTTAGTACAGCTGTCGTAGACGACCAAATATATTCTTGTTCAAGGAACTCCCGCATAAATTCCTTCGCTGCAAGAATTGTGCTCAAATTTTTTTGGTGCTTACATAATAGACTGACTGCATGTGTGAGAAACTCGAACTTTTTATATGCCCTTACAGGTATCGATCTATGCAGTGATAATCGAGGTCCTACTTGTGTTGCTGTTTGTTTACACTCCAGGGATAAACTTCGTGATGGGCGCAAGACCGCCTCCATTCCAAGTTAGTTTTCAATCATCTTCTAGCATTCAGGATCGTTCTAGAAATAGCTAGGACGAAAATAAACGCCAAGAATAATGATGCAACCAATAATGCATTTAGGACAGCAAAGGAACATAGTTCAAGGTGAAATAGTCTGGTAAACATTTTAGAATGTTCCACTGGCAACGGACAAGGAGAGAAAGGGGAGGTGGGGGGA
>JPKZ01000187.1:146705-177248 GCA_000803305.1 Toxocara canis | reverse complement strand
GGAGGGGAGGGGAATGGAATGGAGGAACAGAAAAAGAGAGGGCAAATGCGTGCACTGCAGCCTCATTTTGGCGGTCACATAAACTTTTTTTTTTCAGTTCTTCGCGGTCACATAAACAACAGTCATACAACGCAGTAGGACTGTTCAAATTGAAACATTTTCTCAGGTATGGTTCTTCGCGCCTGCAGTTGGCATAGCTCTTTGGATATACAATGAGACGAGAAAGTTATTCATCCGCCGCTCACCAAATAACAATGTCGTACGACTCTTTAAATGGTGATCGCCGAGTGCATCGTTATGCCTTCTCACACTCGTCTCACAGGGCTGACTATCGCGTTTGTGCTCGACTACGGTGTCACAGCGTAGAAGTGATTCGAGCACAACTTCTACATAATCCGAATCAGCGGTTCTTCGCATTATTCACTTTTACTTTTATATAATTACCTAACTTTTACATATGTAAGGTTAGATACGCACTATCCTTTAGTATTATTTCCTCCGTAGTTGAAACAGTTATTCAACTTTGCTGAAAATTCTAGCATTTCAAGGGCACCGAACACTTTTTACCACGAAGGAAATCCGGTTATTCTATGCGTCACATTCTTCGAGAAGGTCACACACTTCGTACGCTCGTTTAGCCGCCAGTATATGAAAACGTCTGAAAAAGTCATACGTTTCAAATTTAAAGTCTGCTAATGCTGCATCCATTTCGGCCAATCTGAACGTCCAGGTGACATATTGTACTTTCTTGGTTCCCGTTAATTTTGTCAGTGGCAAACTTTAGCTTCCTGATCCCCTTAGCAAATCCACACTATCCTGGTTGTACTGGCCCATCGCTCTGTAACCTCCGCGTACAGGATACTTTGGCGCCGCCAATGTGACGCCATAGTTTTCATGCCGGCGGTACCAAAACGTCCTGGTTTGATCTGTTGCATGTACCTGTCGACTTTATCGCCATTTTCAAAGTGGCTACGCCAAAACGTGCTGTCTCGAACTCTTTGAACTGATCCGTTATCAATTTAGTAGCTCCCCGATAATTACTATTTTTTTCTACCTTTAATCGCTTCCTTTAAAACCAGCGTAACAGACAGCATAGTGCGGTAGCGTAAGTGAAGAGAAATGCGAAACTGCAAAGCGAATAAATTTTATAGGAGAACTGGCGCAGTGTATATGTTATGCTACAAAGCTACAAGAAAACAAAAAATGATCACTCGACGCATGATCGTAACAAAGAAACTCAAATTGATCGCAGTAACCTGCTGCTTTCATGAAATACAATCACCTAGTATCTATTTAACAATCAACGTACGTCACAGTGTACCTTTTAAATCAGATGCCTCCCACATTTCCCAGTATTATGTTATACTAATATAGTCAGCGTTACCGTAAAATTTCGTTTGCAAATCCCTCAAACTTTCGGATTCGAACTCTTCTCCTGGACCTTCTACATAGTTACGTGTATTGTTTCTTCTTTCGACAACCCAGAACAGCCTTATTTGCCGTCAGAACAGGAGAGTTCTTGAAAAGCCTTATTGGCTCATACCGCCCCTATACATGGGACATTGAAAATCTATTTGAGTCATACTTTTCAAAAAGGTCACTGTTCTTCTGACTGGATTATTCTAGATAGAGTATCTGTTTTTAAAACTTAAAATATAATGCCACAAAGCATATAATCGATCTTATCCATGAATTCTTCACCATAAGCCCTTTCTTTTACGTGCGATGAAATTGAATTTCAGAATACAGGTACCATCATCACGTAGTAAACAAGCTCGGCCTCATCAGACAACCGAAGTTCCATACCGTTTAAACCCAGTGATGAATTACTTGATGAATAACGGATTGAATGCAAATGTTAGCACAACAGAAGTAAGGCATAGAACAAGATGAAGGCACCAACGGTAACATGACAACACTTTGAAAATGGAAAACAAAGTAGAGCTTAAAGAATGCGCATTGAGCTGCACAATTCGATACGCCCATATATTACCGTAATCCAAAAGTAAACTTGAGAACGCACAAATGCATAAGTTGTGGAAGGAAGAAAAACTTAATGCCCACTTTTTGGGCATGATCTTCATATAAAATTGCAAATGTTCCCTCCGGTGATCGCAGTCGTTTCGTATGAAATTTTCTTCAATTCGTTCTCATTCTCATACGAAGTCATAGGCAGTGTTCGATGAGCTAAGTACAATCCTTTGGTACTTTAGTTTGAGCATCTCCTGCTGTTAAAACCTCTCTCAACAAAACTCGCTACTGTTCTTCGACAATTAAACTTATTAACAACCAGCAACTGTTGGAACTGTTAGGAAAGTTTAAAGGACTCTCTTTTAGAATTGCATAATTATAGCAAAAAAAAACGGCCTTTCCCTCTCTCTCTCTCTGTTCTCCTTTTTCTTCTGTTGTATTTCTCATCTTTCGGTACAAGTAATGAGCATTCGGCCACTGGTACAGAACATAAATGACAACTGATTAGCAAATTCGCTAAATTGAAATTTTTTTCACTCCTTTTCAAAAAATTAAAAACAAGGAAAATTGTTTGTTCACAAAGACGTTAAAAACAAGGAAAATTGTTTGTTCACAAAGACGTTCTATCGATGTCAATTAAAAGCGGAATTGCACTGAATCCCCAAGAACTGAGAAAACTTTTTTTTGAAACAGAAATGTCTCTCTAGCGATCTAAAAGCGGTGGTTCGGTATATGTAATGAAAACGTTCGCATATATATGGAGTTAGACCTGACTGAATTTGAGCCCGGCTTCATCGTTGCTATAGCAACTTTGACAGTGAAGCTTTGAGTCACGGACCCTCACATCAGCTCCTTGCGTACCGTTACCGAGCGATGTATTGCAAACGTAACATCGGAAGCAGCTCAAATGATAGAACAAATTCAACGACTCGATTATCATCGCCGCACCACGACCTAAAATTCCGCTGTCGTTTTCCGCCTCTATGCTTCAGTGCATGCACCGTTACACGCCAACTGATTAGTTGCCTAGTTTGTTTTTGCAAGTTAAAACGGCGAAAAACGATCTTCAGATGAGCACACTGGGAAGGGGAAGGAAACATGAAAAAAATTATAAGCCAAAAAAGCTAGCAATTATCAAAAAAATTCCCATTGCTCTAAGTGCCGTTATAAATTTCAATAGTGGAGCAACAACAATATGCATAACTTGTTTTTCTTACGAGCTATAATCATGGCTTCGGACCTTATGGAAAGCTGCTCTTACTATCAGATCATAAAGGGAACTGCAGTTATATACATTAAACATGGACTGAAACTGACACCACCGCTTGCGGCGCCAAACAATTATTTGCTTTATCATCGCATCTCACCCAGCGTTTCTGTTGGCAATCACCTCTATGGATTTTGGAGAAATTCATCATTCAAAGACCTCCATTTCTGCAAACTATCGTGGAATTCAGGAATCTGTATATGAGTCTCCGAGCAGGAATCTTTTTTTTTTTGGGGAGGGGGAGGAAAAAAATCTTTTTTGGGGAGGAAAACAGTCCCAGCAGGGTTTTAGCCTTTTTGAAAAGACAGAACACTTCGGCGGAGATATGCCTTCGACTCAACGGTCACCAATTTATATTGCGGAAATCTAAAAATTGACAGCCTTTTTGTTGCATTATTTTGTCGCGCGTCGTGTCAAGCACCACCACCATCACCGCCCTCGCTAAGAAATCTTACCGATAAACGCAAACAATACAAGAAACGAGATTTGCAATAAATAATAAAATCGAGACGAGTGCATTGCAAAACAACGACGAGAAGCTCTTTGTCGACGTCAAAAACGAAACAGTTAGGAGTGCAACAAAGATTCTCTCACTCGAGCGTTCCTGAAAGCCTCTTTCGAAAACGGATCACCTCGTTCCATAGAAAATCGATCCTCATATCTAACTGACAATGTTTTTCTTTTTTAAAGGTGGATGGACACTTGCCGCTTTTTCGAAATGACCTGCACGATATGTACACTCACTCGACATACTTATGTCATTGTGGTCTTATTAGTCGATAATTTGAAAATGAATAATGAATAAGCAATGAGATCTTCGCTAGCCTTCTCTTGGCTACAACGGATTTTAATCTTAATAAGTCAAAGTTTGAAACTTAAAACTTAACGGTGCGCCAAGCAACTTATAAAGCACAAATGAAAATGAAAATCCGCGTATTTCACCAACATCCCACCAACATAAGCGTTGGTACACTGTTGTTATTCGGCCTGCTTCCATTGTCTGACTGCTGTGTACTAAGAGGTCCCAAGAACCAACAAATGTTGCTCGCGCTTTGTCGAGACCAACAAATGGCTTAAGGAGCATTAGTGCTGCTAAAAGAGACTCATGGTGGTGTCGCGATTACGAAGTCGCGCGAGGCGTGCAAATAAAATGATAGTGACAAAATGATTTTGTTTTCATGTGCTATTGCTCGATCGGTGGGCTTATCGTTTAACCGGTATAAGATACGTAGAAAATGCCAAACAGTACGCATCGGTTGGAAAATTTGATAATTTACGACGTCGAGTGTAAAGAATTCAGAGAGAAAATGTGGATCACTTTTCGAAAGCACACATCGTTCAAGACGAGTGTAGCCAGGGCCTTGTATAGAAAATTCTATTTAAAGACCTCTCTTGATGTCGCATTTCATGAGCACCTAAACAAAACGATAGCTCAGGGAAGTTGTGAGATCGCAGAATCATGTAGCCTGACAGATCTTTAATAGGAGAACTAGCTCTACTTTAAATTCACATGAAAAATTTGGCAGGTCAAAGTTTTACTCCGCAAAAAAAAACATTATTCTGGCGTCCATTAACTTTCAAAACATCTCTAAACTATACCCTTTGTTGTGGTAATTGAGTTCGGCAATGTTCGGTAATGAGTGGATATTTCACTCTGGATGACGTATCGCCCAAAAAACTTCCACACCTCTGATCAAGGAAATTCCTTCGCGGATTTTTCAGAAAATGAAATGGAGAAATGTGAGTGCGTTTGATGATTCAAATATCCCCCTCATTTTACGGTCTCGTCAGCGCTCCATCTTATAACCGTTTCGCGATAACGGATACCCATTTTGAAAAAACCTCACTAGATACTGCCGAACTCCGTGAGACATATTGTGATGCACACTGGTCGCAAAAATGTTATGTTTTCAAGTGGAAAAAATCGACTTTGACTAGAGAGAGAAATATCTCCGACTGTTCGAAAAACACTATTTTGCTGTTGAAAACATATATGGAAATGCGTTTCGCTGCATTGAGGTAGACTGATCTTTTTTGCGGTTAGCACAAGAGAACTTGAAAAGTAGTTGTGACAGAAATTGAGTCTTACAAAAGGAACGAAAGTCTCTTCATGCCAATTTTTCGCTACTTTCCAACTGAAGTCGTTTCAAAAGTTCAACTTTTCAGAAACTCTCACTTTTTTGATCCAGATCGTATATGCGCGACCAGATCGTATATGCGCGAGAGAAACGACTTTCGTTTTTGTTCGTTTTCTGCCTTCCGCTTCCATAAAATACTTCATATGCAAACAATTAGTACGAAAGGTGCAACTACAGCTGATAGCTTTACTTGAAAGGCTAAAAAAAAGAACAGAAGTGAGAACCGCTAAGGCAAAGTGGCGTAATGCCGACAAGCAACTAACCTCAGCTGAGAGAAGGATGATCCGTTAGAGGAAGGGCAATACGATGAAAAAAAAGTCGATGATAAAATGTGATGCACGATGGACTGAATGCTAGCGTGCAAACTCATACGATAAGCGTTGGTATAAGCCAGAAGCGAAGCAAACTGCTTATTGCTCATAAATTAGCATGCCTACATAAGCATACAACTAAAACTGGAGCATGTTCAATGAAACGTTTCGATAGCTACTAGAAATGGACAAATGCTTGCGAAATCTATAAAATTGGCGGACGAAATTCGGTTTTTGCATTTTCTTCAATTTTCGGTTTGCAGCAGAATTTTTACGAAAACGCTCATAAACGGAAAATTTTGAAAATCATTTGGCTCACACCGCAAAAGAAAGTGACATTGCTTCTTTTAAGTCGAAATTCTGATTTTACAGAATGGCTTCCACCAGTAGTAGCCGGTTGATATTTTTGCATTTCAATAACCCGAATTGAATTTCGGTTGCAATAAAATGCATTCGGTCCATAACCAAGCAAACGAAATGTCGTTCGGTTAATCTCGATCACTACAGGACACGATATATCTCGCTTTATTCATCTAGTTCCTTGTAGATGTCTCCATAGAAAAACCCACTACACTTACATCAATTGGTATCGTTTTGGAATTATGAAGTCCTCAGTTTTCAGAAGGCTCTTGAGCACAAATATTTATAAATAGGCTCTTCGAGTCAAATAATGCGTATAAGGATAGGTGTTGAGATTTTTGTGTATGTGAGTACAAAAGTTTCAGCAATTGCCACCACATAGATTTTGCAAAATAGTTGTTTTTTTTTAATTTACAGAAAATATTCTTAAACGGCACCAAGAAGCTTTGTGAAGAAGCACTTTAAGACGAAAGAATAAATAAAAAACCATTTAAAAAAAGCAAATGACATGTTATGATTGGAAATAAAGAAGTTCCAAACAAACCAAAATTTATTTTTATGGAATATGTTGATTCTCAAAATTTATTACTTATTCTCCTTTACTGTGTGCTTTGTTTCAATGAATTTTCTTTTCTGTATCAAGAATCTTTGTTTGCAGTAAACTGATTTCCGCCTCATGACCCACCGAGTTCCATCTGACAGTGAGAGCACTTGTGCTTCCCGCTGACCGCAACAACTGGCTCGCTCGATTTCGCATCCGAAGAGCACTGCTCTTGTCCACCTAAAAAAACTGTCAATTTTTTTGTTTGCATTTTGACCACTCGACATATTATACAAGTGTTGTTGGACATGGTCACCCTCTTGAACAATCTGCTGAAAAACAGAAAGACGAAGTCGAGGTGAACTTTTACGAATAAATTAGCGCCTTAAAAAAGGCTGGGGAAGGGTTTCCACTTAACCCTCTTCCTAAGCCATTCTTCGACCAAACATCCAGTATTTCGACATTAGCGTACTTTCGACTTGCAATATAATGACTCCAACGAAAGCATGGTATGAGCAAAATGAAATTATGAATTAACGTTGTGCTCACAAAAGTTTATTCGCTTGTTGCTAATTCGTGAATTTGAACAATCCATAGTTCTCACATGAAAGTACTATATCAAGACAGGCTTCAATAAAACGCTTACTTTTGTATGACGAGAACTCCGAAGGCCTGTCTGACTCAGTGGACTGGTGCTGTAGCTGATCCGGGAATCTGTGTAGTATCTGTAATGTCTGACGTGGAAAGCAATAAAATTTTTCAAATTGAGCAGCAGCAGATATTGTTGTTGAATACGAAAGCTCGAATACGGAACCGAAACTTTAATGAGAGCTAACTTTGCCCAGACTTAGGTGGATTAATCGAACTAAGCATCATCAAAATTGGCACATTTTCGCCAATGATCGAGTTTCTGGAGTTGATAAAGTCAGGAGGTTTTCGTTTGGTAACCAAAATTTTAACGAATCATTGACTAAACCCGTGACAAGCAACAGCGCGAAAACCTTTTTATAAGAGTTGCAGAATTTAATGATGAAAAAAGGGAACCCATTCTTTCCAGTGATGATGGCATTTTGTGGAATGTTTTGGCACAATACGTACCCCATCGTCAAAACCATCCATTTTAATGTTTCCATGACAAAACGGCCCAGTTGATTGCCTCACTCTTCTACTTTCTCCAGCAGAATTTATTCAGAAATACTAAACTAAAACGAATAAGAGAGCACATTAGATTTTCTGTGTTCTGTTCCATGCGCGCTTCTCGTGTGCCTTCTTCTTTTATAATTTAATCCACTGTGGCTACTCTGAATACTTTGCTAACACTCCATTCCAAGCGATGGAGCAGTCAATGAAAGGTACTTGTAAAAGAGCAATAAAACTGAACTGAATGCATGCGAGTATCGCAGCACTTTTGTTTTCTAGGAGTTCACCAACCTCAACACTCGCCCTCAGTACGGATGTCGCGTTTGTTGGCGTTCGTGAATCACTGCCGCTCATTCCAGCTTTGTTTAATCGAGACGCATCGATGATTCCTGTAGGCGGAAGAGACCGTGTAGATGGGGACCAAGATGAAGAACTAAAACAAATTATTTTCACACAAAAGATCACAGAAAATATCTACGTGGCTGAGTTGTAGTCAAGAAGCTGGACAACATTTCTAATCATTTATTCGGCATCATATCAGTTTAGCAAAAAATCGGCCACCTAAAAGCTTCAACTTACTTGGCTAGTTTATTATCTGTGACGTTATTCAAGTGAATCTAATTGGGCGTTAAAGACGATAGATGACGCATGATTCAGCTCTGCCAAGACACTTCGAGAATTTACAATTTGCATGAATAAACTATCATCCTTCGATCACTATTTTTCGCGTTAACGTAAAGCAACCGTTCTACCAATAAAGCGGTCGGCAGCATCCGTACACTTTAAAACTTGCGACTGATAGCATAATCGAACACAGCCGAACACCCTCGGAACGCAAAAAATCCTTGATCCTGCCACATCGACGTGTTTTAATGCAAGGGATTCCAATGTGCAAATTTTTGGAATTTCTAACCCATTCTGTGATTGTCGACTGCCATCAGTTTATATAAATCGAACGGGCGATAATGGCGAATTTTTTTACAATGAAGCATGACATCTTCATAAAATTGTTCTTTGAGTGATGACAGGTATGATGACAGCTCTTTCAACTCCAATACCTGTTATGAGTTCTGAAACGAAAATAAGCTGCGTAACCTGAGCAAAGAGTCCTTCAGCGACCCGGCTGAACTATGCACGATTCGAAACTTCGAGTCTGCATCAATTCGATTTTTACTATTCGTATCAGCAGCATTTGGTAAACGTTGCTGCTCGATGATCTGTCTCCACTCGCGAGAATCCTCAACATAACATATCGTTTTGAAATCGACAACAAACGGTAATCGACAACAGGCAAAAAATTATTTTTTGTGTTTCTTCATGCTTAAGACATTTCTTAAAAAAAGATGAGTCGTTCAGAAGTATTCTTACTCTTCTGCAATCTTATTATTGTGTTTTTTCGTTCACTTCTTGCACTTTTTCGTCAAACAACACCTAGTACCATATAAGGGAGTATATTCGCAACTGCCTACTCGTGTCCCGATGGTTTTCAAATATACATTTCATCCGAAAAAATATTAAAGTTTTTTAATGCTTAAGTTCAATCGCCACAGTTTTTCTACTTCATGAGTTGAAACTATCGCACACATAGACAGAGGTAGATGTACATATGCATAAACATGGTGGCCCATTTAGATTTGTTCGCAGCAGCGAGAACCGCATAAAATTCGATGCGGAAAGCTAGTTGGCGAGTTTTAGAACTAGAATATGAAAGCTGAATAAATGGCGCAGTCAAGGGCTATGGAAACCGCATCTAACGTGGGGTTAGGACATTAGCTTTATAAGGTTCACTCCATTTGGTACACAATGAATCGTTGAATGAAATATGCACACCCGAGGATATGAAGACTCGATTCTCGCACTTCGCTTTTTTCGCAATGAATAAATAGTGAGATCAAATAGAC
The DNA here is from genome assembly GCA_000803305.1 of Toxocara canis. Lineage (NCBI taxonomy): Eukaryota > Metazoa > Nematoda > Chromadorea > Rhabditida > Toxocaridae > Toxocara > Toxocara canis. The sequence continues at coordinate 167,619 of JPKZ01000187.1, read as the reverse complement.
TGAGTTAAATCTCCACTATTCCTATACTTTGGTTTGGTTCAACATTCAATGTCAAGTGGTTAGTCGGCCACATTTCTTCAGTTTCATGCAGTGTCACGTCCCAACACTATTTATACTGACTGGCTCGTAAGTTGTCACTTGTTTTAAAATTTCAGGTTACGGCAACTAATAAATTAGTTAGGATGGCGGATAACACGTGAAGCATGAATTAACGCAAAGAAACCTTCTGATGTACAAATGAATAACCCAAACCGCCTTCGTTTTTCCAAATTACTTAAAAATTTAAAAACGCTAATCATCATAGCCATTGGCTCAACCTGCATGAGGTCGACTCATACTAAAAGCATTGAATTATGCCTTCCAATCCTCTAAGGGAATCTTTTTTTTTCGACATTAATCTGTCATGAGAAGAAAATATGTGCCCTTTTAGGTAACTTGATCGGTCTAAAAAGCGCTCGTTATCAGTACCCAAACTACATTTCTAACTTAATCTGGATGAAAACTTTACTGAACATCCCCTTTGCATAAATTTTGTCGCATATTCTTTTAAGCAGTAGCAAATCGCATCTTATATTATTACACGTCGCCTTTATTAGTTGCTTGTGTCCCAGCTTATACCACGCAAAACAATTAGACATATCTGCGCATCTAGAGAACATTAAAATTTCTCTGCGTATTTCGTTGCTTTCGCACAGTGTAAAAGCACCTGTTCTAGATACTACATTAAAAAGGAGCAAGTTAGAGTGGCAGTTATAATATACAAGCGATCAGAAAGGAGGTATTGCATCTGGTCTACGACGCACGTCTAACGTTTAGCGGACGCATGGAATTCGAAATAAATGTTGTCATATCCAGCAAGAAAACAGCACTAAAATCAAAGACATAAGATGTAACGCGAAACCTTTGCGGATGACGAAAATGACAAAAAACGGACAAATTTCTTTGGTCTCGCACTCTCAACGAATAATTTAAGTTCAAATGCAATCGCCCTATTCATGCGACCGACATTTTAGCCTTTTTAAAAATAGTAAAGACCATAATCAATATGAGGACAGACACCACTGGGTTGTTGACGCCAAACACTTAATTGGGATGCATACCGTTGCTTCGAGTAGCTCTGGAGACGTGCACAAGCCTTGTGCTATTGGTCGATTGCAGGTCTCATAGTTAACCGTAACTTTGGCACGCTGTGGTGACAGTGATCTACTCACATAATATTTCGTATGTACATCCGAATTGTAGAATCGTTCGGTTACCGATTCGTATGAATTGGGACAACGCACACGTCGGCCTTCCGAACCTCGTAAATTATCACTACTAATCGAAGACGGTGGTTTTGCCGATAAACTGCTTTCATCTGAGAACTGTTTAACATGAAGGGAATCATCGTCTAAATTTTGTTGAAAAAGAGCATCTTCATCGAGTAAGCTGTTACAAGAACTACATCGCACTTGAACAACGTGAGAACTGGCCAATTTGGGATTTATCGGAATGCGCCCAGAATGCCAGATTTTCTTTTCACGTGCACGCTGTACCGTCGCATTATTTTGTTCTCTTTGATCCGCTGTTGAAATAAAAATTCGTTTTTCAGGATTCGGTTGATTACTCAAATGAATCGGATGGATGATCTCAACTGGATGCAACGATTCGTTTGAGGATGGCTTGGAACCATAACGAGCAACCGTTTCATATGACGAAGTGTTTGCGTCATCCGTAGTTTCCTGATAAACCTCTTGAGCTGGTGGCGGTCCAACGATCGGTACAACGACCTCCTGCGTTTGACGTGGTGTTATCTCGTGAGTTTCTGACCAACCGAATGTGACCCGCTTATCGCCGTCTGGATATGCCGCAGCTGTTCCTCGTTGCTGTGAGCGAATCATGCTGTTTCTCGATTCTGCAGATGTCGGTTCGTTTCTATGCTCACGTCCACTGAAAGACGATGCCGCCGATTGCGGCCAACTACAGGATGTCAGTTGGATAAAATGTTCGTTAACACGACTTTGTGCTTCCAACATGTGATCACCTTCACGTCGAACACCATTGGTACTTTCGGCTGCTGCCAAATTTCGAATGCCAGCTATTGTTGGCAATTTTTCGGCACTTGCTACTCCTCTTTCCGTACCACTTTGGCTAGCTGAATGCATCGTTCGATGCTCACTTTCGTAAACGTCGTCGTTTTGCTGAGGAAGTCCAATTTGTTGTCTCAGCTGTTTTCGCTGAAATCAGAATCCTTCTTGTACGCATTTCGATTCCGGTCCTATTCATGCTACGACACAGCGAAGAAGGCATGCAGCAAACAAGAGGCTGGCAAAATGATTGGCATTAACGAGTGAAAAGCAAGAGCACGGCAAACGGAAATAAAATAGAGAAAGGCGACAAAAGCGTTAGCTCGACTGTTCTCGAGTTCCGTTGCAGTCAATTTTTAACGTAAAATATCACTAAAGATTTCAATAAATGTGAGCAAAAAAACTACGGCGTAGTCCATATCATGACCTCCACTTCCATCGAACAAGAAAAAAACTTCATCGGAGATTCTCAAAAATCTTTCCACCGGAAAGCAAAACCATCACGTTTATGATCGAGTTGTATTTTCTTTCGTTTTACTTCAACTTACTTCAATTTCATTTTGCTTTCGTTTTACTTCTACATTCGTCTTACTTGAATAAGAATTCGGATTTTTCCTAAATAGAAACATACAACAAAAAAACCCGTTTCTACTCTTAGCCAGTTGCATGCAATTTGAAAGCGTAATTTAACGGCGGATTGCAAATTGAGAAGGGAATCAAAAAAGCGAAAAAAAAGCGCATTCATAAACTCAACTAATGCATGCTTTAAAAAGCGATTATACACCTTTCAAATGAAAGGAAGCAATCTTCGCAACTTTAAAACCATTCGCAATTAAAAGTCAACCGAATGGAAAAGTTTATTTGCGGAGGGTTTTTTTTGGTGAATTTCTTCGGTTTTTTCAACGATTCACATCAAAGCGCTAAGATTTTGCCTAAAAGCACTGCTTCGATGGCAATTGAAACGTTCGGCATTAGATTAGCGAAAGGCATAGAACGATTAAGAAACGGTGGCAAGATACGCTTCATGAAAATACAACATGCTATTCTAAGAATGTCGCTAAACTCGTCAAAGGCTAGAAATTTATCTCGAAACGTACAGAATTTGTACTCCGCTGTTGCCCTGTTTTGTTTTTTTCTTTCCCCCCCCCCCCCCCCCCTTCCCCCCACATTCTATCCCTCACTTTTACTATTTTTGCTCATTTACATCATGGCGGGACCGTACGTTACAGATCTGTGCAAAAGTTAATCATAAATAGGCCCGCAAATGATCTTAGCCTTAATAAAGGAAGTGGTCAATTAAATTAACTTTTCATTACCTGCTACAAGAGGAACATTTGGCCTGATGCTAAACAAGGACAAACCTTTTAATTCTTTGCAGTGCGAACGATTTGTACTGGGTCTAGGCTCAACATTATGGTATTCAATGCAAACATGCTGTAAAACGATCAAGAAATAGCACTTCAAAATGTTAAGAAATATAACAGCAGCATAGCAAGCCAGTTTTCCAACGTTCGGCTTGAAATATCATTAGTAAATACCAACAACAAAATGACAATATGCAGTTTAGACTCAGCTACTCCTTCCAAAGAGTATCTTTTTTTCATATGGCTTCTTACAAAATTAGAATTATAGGCGATAGGCTGTTGCTAATCTTACAACGTCAGAGAGAACCCCGAGAAATATCTGTTACGAAAGAGTTTTAGGGAGGTTCATTCGAAAGAATTTGCTTTTAGAGGAGCTGCAATATTAAACAGGCAAGCGACAAAGGCGGTTGCCTGAACCAAACGAAGAAATTTCGATAGAGAATGCAGTGATCTGGGATAGTTGTGGTAATTTTCGCGCATGGAAAAACACTTCATAGTACTTTTACAGTTTATAAGTTACCTCAGAGTTCATCTGCCATTAAACCGCTCACTGCAGCGAATCAGTATTCCAGATATGTTGCCTTCATAAAGCCCTTTGCAACTTGCTGTTTGCTTCATGATTTTTTTGCAAACAGCAAGTTGACCACATGAATTTGTTTAAACCATCAGTTATATGGGACAAAATGATAAATCCAGCAAACTTTTTATTACCAGTTATTACAAGGATTACCAGGTTATCAGGCATGTTAATGACCACTTTCTTCACCCGGTTCATAGCACTTCATAAAAGTTAGCAGTGAATTTAGGAACAGTAGTCGAAATAAACCTCGAAATAAGCTAATAAACCATTCTAGATGCTCATTCGCGCATCTCGATAATATTAAATATAAAAGTATGACGTGAGTGCGTAATGCGACTATGCCATGCAACTATGCTTGATAACATAACAAACTAAAATTTATCCACGAAAACAACTGAGAGCAAAAGGAGAAGGAGACACGCCAAATAAAAAAGAAACGTCAAGCATTAAACCGAGAGCTACAACTGAATTTGCGTAACCCAGTTGCGTGCTGGCTCTCTCTTGTTGGCAGCTTCTGAAGTGACTACCGCATACAAACATGCTTGAATCAGTTAGCACGCTTCGCAAGAATTCGAGTGAACGCTAAATTAACCTTCGACCCTAACAAAATTGCGCGAATATCAATGCGTTGGGCACATAAATTTGAAAATGATCTCATTTGGATTATTCGCTGTTGACGGGTAGGATCCAACCAGCGCCGCAATTTCTTTGAAAGTAAGCAAAAACTTGTCATAAGTCGAATGCAACCTACTGCATAATCCCTCTCTCAAAACGTTTACTGCGTTTCCTCAACTCTGTCCTTTTACGTGATAGACTGATTTTATGTAATTATGCAATATGCAATTGACTGGTTTCATGCAACTATGCAATAAGCAATAAGATGATTGTGCAAAACGCTTCCCCAAAACTCTGTCTTTTACGATCATGTCCTTTCACTTTCAAGTGATGAATTTAGCCTACTTCGAGCAGTACTCGTTTCTTTCCCGCAATCCGCTGTATTTAAATGTGTCGAAGAAACCCTTGCAAATAAGCATTCTGTGCACAGTGATAAACAGGAAGTGTGGAAAAAGTACTGCTATTTTTTTAAAAGTATATTCAACTCACCACAAAGGCACGTCCCGGCTGTGTATCATCATCATTTTCTTCGTCTTCCTCCTGAAATATTTCGTTACTGCTTTGACATACTTTCGACTCCTCCGCAACATAGTTTTTATTATCACTACAACTCGAGTTTAATTATCGATACAACGCATAGCTTTCGACTTCTGATAATCAGAGATCTCTTTGTCGATCGTCTGTCACCCTAGCTACCGGAGCACTCGATGGGATAAGTCTTGACCTTAGTACTTCTTGCTTAACCAATCGCGGATACTTATTTTTTACTGGCAAACCATTGGTGCATCTCATACGACGCAAAGAAAATCTTTGAATATGAAAACGAAGAATATTCTTCTTGTATTTAATTTAAACTATAGAATCGTTCAGATCAACGCATATATGCGAGTCACTTCTGCGATACAACCGTTATATTAGCAGACATCCGAGGAAATAAAGCCTCAAATAATTATAAGCGCATTCAGTGTAGTCTGAGCTCAGAAAAAGTTAATATAACAGTTGCATGAGTTGTCAACAAATGAACCCTTTTGCGCGCTCATACTGAAAAAGAGAGCTGTTTTCTATTTCACCGCAAGCAGATTCTTCAACATGAATTTTCCCTTGCAATATGCCTCTTTTAACAATTTCTATCGAAACCGTAAACTATGCTAACGTCAGTGATAGGTGTGCAGTTATATTCGTCTTACAAACCGGTAATCATTTATGTATTTAGATGTCGCTGATCTGTATGTGAGTTTGAGTAAAGGCCATACTTATCGCATTAGATAAGATAAATTCAATTTTAACTTCAACTGTGACCTCCACTGAAAGGTCGCTCCACAAAGTGACCTATTTTCAAGAGGCTTAGAAAATTCATTTTGTTCACAGCTAAAATTATATTACTAACTGAAGAAAAAAGTGCGCATATCGAAGTGAGAGATGGCAAATGAAACGAGATCAATACGGCAAAAATAGGAACGTTCGATGAAAAACAGGGTGGATTTGTGCTGTACTAATACCCCGCAAATCGTCGTGTGGCCTCCTACGAGCGCACAATATAATGACAACGGCACCGCTGATTTTCCATGCAAACAACAATCTCTGTCAAGGACGAAATTTATTTCAACCGCTCGCCGGAGTATACTTTTGACTGTCTTGCCGACATCTTTTAGTCTAAATAATATTTCTGGATGCTGTAACATGATTACACCAAAATGCACATTTACATCTTGCACTGCACTATTCTGTACCACCATGCAGCGCAATATTTGTAAGAGGAAGAAAATTCAAAAATACGGTATATTTGAATGCTGTGATATAGCATACAATGTTCGCCGCGGGACACACACTCCCCTCATTCATTCGCACCGTCTGGAAGGAGGAATCGGTCGCGTTTGGTGTGGCAACATATTTAAGTAGCGCAATGGAAAGTAGCATGTTATATTCCTCGAACAACTACTGACCATTCACGAGGGCTCCCTAACGCAATCTTCAACCGTAAGTCTGGATGTCGGCCGACCCTTCACATGACCTTACCTCTCCCTCCTCCCTCCCCCTTTACGCATGACTTTTGTGAAAATGACATTTCAAAAACACGGAACAGCAAAGCAGAGTGCGCTATGGTATCGGCTTAATCATATATAATAAAGTATTTGGTCACTTCTTAGGAAGAATGTGCAGAACGACTGTATACCAAAATTGGTAGTCACATAGCTGACCATAACACAGCAGAACTGACGTATTAGAGATGCAAACAAACAGCAATGTCTGCTGTTTTGCCAGTGGATGACCCCCCAACCTATGAGGGCAGATCAAATTAATTATATTTCTATCCTCTTAACTGATCACTGTTTGGACAGAAGTTTCTCGGTATTTTAGACGTGAGGAGATCAAAAGAACCTATGAAATACCGGTGGAAGAGCGCTCGAAGGAGGCAGTGGTGGACGAGGCTTTTGTGGGACAGGAGGTGGTTTTTTGGCCAGTGGAATGTAGGTCATCTCTTCGGCTCGTTTCGTGAAATCAATTACCTGAAAAGCAATGCCGCACTGAAAAATGAACAAGCCATAAGCAGTACCTTCGCATTCACATTTTCTCAGCAGATGACTTTTGGCACGCAGCAATGGAAGGAAGAAAGACTGACGTTATACGAAGTGAATTTTTAAAACTTTTTAAATTGAAAATAACTGCAACGATGCTGGCAAATATAGAAAATATCAACTGAATCGTCGGCTCCGCAAATTTGGATGCCAGAAATGCATCGTGACCGTGTTCAGCGCTCTTTTACTGCTCACATCAAATCTATCGGAAGCAACTGCAAATCATTTCTTTCCGCAACTACTTACATGCAGAATGTGCTGCTTCAGTGAAATGGAACAACTTTGACTGTTCAAAGCAACTACCGATCCCTTAATACGACATCTACCTTATAAAAGCTTTCAGATTCTCTTTTTGAAGAATCCTGACAAGGCAGCTGTTACTATTTGCAAACGGATTAGAAATCGCATAAAGGCAAAAAATTTCGAAGCATGCGAGAGACAACGCTTCGCGCCATTTCTTCATGATGACACAACATCCGTCCTCGTTTAGCTGATTTCGCTCAGTGAGTACTCCTGAGCGGCGCAAAGGGACAGAGGGGGAGTGGAGGGGGATAGAAGGCAGAGAGAGAAGGCAGTGTGTTCACGGAAAGGTTGCCCTACAAATAGATGCTCAGCCTATGACCATTAACTTTTCACCTCTTCGTTAGCGTTTAGTTTATGTCAACATAAGCAAAACAATACTGAAAGTTTTGTGTAACTTGAACGCACTCACGTTTTGTTGACTGGGCGACGCGGCACTACTTCTGCACGGTGTAATGTCGTAGTTGCGAACTAGCTTCGGCTGTGAGTCGTCCGTCTGGGACAAACTCGATACGACACATCTACTATCATGCTCAGTTTCTAAAACAAACCCTACTTAGTACTGATGCACAGATACTGCGCGCTTCATCAAGTCGTCAAACAGTTTACGTAAGCGACAAATTCTCCCGGTCACTCAACGCGCCCTCATGATCTCATACATCTGTGACTTTCCATTTTGCAATGAGACGATAACATGTAAAGCATGCCTTAGCGACCGCCAGAAATGAACGCTGTGGTTTCAGCTCGTTAGTTTTCAACTAATTTTTCTCAGCACGTTAAAAAAAAATTATCCTTACAAACAATCTTTACAGTTTAGATGGAAGAAAAAGCCATTTCCACAACAAGGTATTTGATCCTAGCGATTTATAAATGCCGTAACTCTACATCATATTGTTCATTGACCTGTACTTGTTATTCACCCACAGGCAAACACCGCATACATGCTCCAAGTAAGCCATTATGTACCTCTCAATTCAGCCTGCTTTCAGAAATAACAACAAACTGCATAGACTGCTCATTTAAAGGAACAATGGGGTGAAAAATCAACGCTAGATACATTAGAAAAGTGAAATGGAACAAATCTCATCAAACGCTGATGAGCCGCATTCTTATTAAAGATCAAGGCCGGATGTCACGAAAAGCGAGCAACAAGTCCTGTCGCTATTTTTTAACTGGCGGACAGATTTGCTGTGAGTATTTATGATTTCGAGAACAACGGCGCAGCAAGGGTTTCCAAATGATTAAAGGAATGGCTGGGGTTGACTGCCCGATAGAGTTGAGGAAAAAAATCCTAGAATTTTCAACAGCCAAGATAACTTCACAATGAAAATAACATTGCTAAAAAGTGCATGCTTCACTAATAAGAACAAGTTTCTGATTCTTCCCGGTGAAAAAAAAGCCGGAAGCTTTTGCAAAAGTTCGTTAAGATTGGGAACGGATCCCTCACAGTTGTTGGAACTATTAGTATGCGTGTTAATTGCAAGGCGTTAGTTAAACTACGCGGATACCTAAAACCCATGCCATTAAAACCGCATGCAATGAATGAACTCCTTCAGAAACGAGGCACTGATAGCAAACTTTATCGCAAGCAAACGTTCAGAAAAAAAAACGAAGGAAAAGAGGAACACTGAGGAACAAAAATTGTGGAATTGTAGGCAAGAAACACTAATGGGTTCTACTAGACGAAAATTAAGAGCAATCATGGCACAAAGGTTTGCAAGCGGTTTCACGACATAAGTCTGCTTATTTTTAAAGCTGCAAAACCATGGTAACAGTACGCCTGACCTAAAGGTTACTAAGATATCGTTAAAGGTTACTAAGAAACGACGATATATTGTATACTCAAGGGTACGACTTCTGGTTCCACATGCAAATCATCGTTCTGAGAGCTGAACAACGGTAATGAGATGCTGCGCGTTCGCCTAAACTTTTGCTACCTTCAGTATCGCAACTTTCATCGGATTCGTCATCCCTTTTACGGTTTGACAATGCGTCATTTGTTAGCAGCTGGCCTGAACTGGAACTTCTTTCATTCTTGGCTGCCAGATAAGACGCCATGATTGGTCACTACATTCTATCCAGCATACCGACACAGCAAGAGTTAGTTATGCGTTAAGCGTACCTCTGTGCTTATATTCTTCTTGGTGGTTGTCACTGGCTTGATCAACAATTACTGCCGCCCTTTCCACTTCAGGAACGAAATCGGTTAGTTTACCGGGCTCCGGTTTATCATCCATAGAGATTACTCGATAATCGGCGTTCGATCGAGGACTACTCCTCATTGAATTAAGTGGTGATCCGAATTGGAGAGAACTTTCAAAAATAGCCGAATCGGTCGATGATCCGAATGATCCGAACGTATTGAAACGTTCACGAGTCGATGATTCGACCTCGTTGCTGTCGTCTTCGTATGGTGAAAGTGATGGCGAACGAGCTGACGTTGCTCTAGAGGTGGAATCATCTGGCGATAGTCCATATTTAACACAATTGGTGATCGCATCGAATTTATTGACCAACTGTTGTATCGCCACTAAAAGATGACCGGCTGAAGCCGAACGGCACGTCACAGCAAGCAAACAATACAAAACAAAGTTACGATCTCTCAAATGAATTGAGTTCGTGTACGTATATGTGTGGCGTATGATTTTCGGGTTTTGCATGCGAAAATGATGAAGCACTTAACACTGTTCAACGTTTAAGAATACTCAGATCGTCCAATTAATTTAACTATATACTATTTCTCTTCTGTTCTTTTAGCACTCGTGCGACTGCCTCCTTTTGCTCACTGGTGTCGCCTATGCGAGACAATATCTTAGTTGTTTATAAATTTGACTGAACAAATTCGGCAAACGCTCATGCTATACATTATATCGCCGACAGCCTTAGATGTATGTCCCAGTGGTACATACCATCAAAAGCTTCGTTTTTCTGACAACTGCTTGTCTTATTCAACTTACAGTATACTTAAAACTTGAAAAGGAAGAAGCATTCAGAGAAGATGCGAAGCTAAAGAGGAGAAAAGCGGCACAGCGTCATGCAAAAAAACTGCAACACAAAACGCTGACTGAAAGTGATGATTTCGGAGCTAAACAGTAATCTCGAGGTCGCCCTAACTACGCACCGTTTTTTCCCACGTTTCCGCCTCTGCCGCTATGTTTGTTCGCATTGCCGCATGCGCTGCTCCACTTTGAGGTTTGTTGATGTCTTCTTTGCTGTCTGAACTGCATGAAGCTGTCCTTCGTCTCGCTCTTGCGGTCAAACATTGAGCGTTTTTCGTCAAACGATATCGACTCGATACCTCGGCGTTTCTTCTCCATTGTTGCATACGGTGAAACAACTGATTCCACAGCATGACCTTCAAATGAACTCGCGTTCAACTTCTGCGCACAACATTTAGTGAGTAGAAGTTGATAAGCGTCTCCAGCAAACAAGTCTAGCATTCCTTATATTAAACATTCACAGCTCAGTAAGCAAACGATAGTGCAGCAACCTAGTAGATGAAAACATTTCTTTGTCAGTGTGTCAAAAGATATTTTCAGAAGCGACCTGAGGCAGTCGGTGAACGAACCAATGACTGAGCATTCAGTTTGCTTTTTTTCGCTGACCAATCTTTTGAAAAGAACTTTTAGTTCAGCAAAGTAGAATGTTGTCTAACATAAAGACATCACCAATCCTGCGATCAAGCGATTCTCAAGCGGCGCTTTTCTATTGCAAAACTCATGAAAATTTAATGCTTATCACAAACCGGCATATATTCTCAAGAAAGGGATTGCGATCACTGCTCTCATGTTTGTGAAGGCGAATATAGTGCTCCATAATGCACACAGTTATGCGAAATCTGATGCAAATTGTTGATGTTGTGCGGTGTTGCAGTTGCATGCTGGTACCACACAGGCGTAGAAGCCAAAACAACAAATGTGCAATACTCACAAATGTGCAATACTCTAAGTGAAAAATGTAGGTGCTCTAGCATCAAAGCACCGAACGATTTACATCGAATTGATGTTCCCTCAGTGCATATCTATGTTTTCCAGCATTTATGTTTTTTTGTTTGCCTACCGTGAAGATCTACCAATTAGCCCACTTTATAATCACAAACAACAATAAACATGATATTGAATTTTCTGTAATTGTGCCGCACCGCGAACGCGAAAGTGTGTAAAAAATAAACTCTTCTGAAACGAAACAACAAACTGCGACAACAACACCGAAATGGACGGGCGGAAAGCACGTGAGGAAAGTCAACCGCATATGCACGCGTTTCTTCAGCTATCAGTTTCAGAACTTAAATAAAACTTTTTAAATGCAACGATAATCTGGCAATATTTCCTACGAAGATGCGTCCAAGAAACTTTAGAGATTGGTTTTTTGGAGTACAATGAAATGCCTGAGAGGAATGCTCACTGCTATACTTTACATTTAGAATTCAGGTTATTAGTTTATGCTATGCTTACTTTATTAAGGGTTTGCATCACCTACTTGAAAATGCGTCTGTCGCGACTACTCGCGAAGTTTGACTGAGTTTTTGGAAGTATGAATGACGGAAATATTAAGGTAAATAATATTATAGCAAAAGAACCGTTGCATGGGCATTCAAGGCACCGATAACAGTGATCTGTGCCGATCAAACGGATTAATGAACGGCTCTAAGGCGAAAGTCGGCAAATTGGATAATCACTGGGAACAGGGCTGGCTATGAGAAGGTCAGCCCACTACGCCTATAAAAGCGGACAGCATGAGGCTAAGAGATAATTTTCTTCAGAGGTCGCGATGAGAGTGGTGTTTTCGTGTGTCTGGCTTTATCGTTGAATGGTGTTGTTTGATTTCTTTCACGTAATATCAAGTAGTGTTGCTTTAAGTTATACCTCGTTCGCTTGCTAGGTTGATTGTATTGCTATGTGTCAGTTTCGTACGTCATTATGCTTTGTACATGCGATACGTCAATTAAAGGTTTAATTACCCAAGTTTGAGGTTTAATCACCCAAGTTTGACACTGGGTAAGGACGAACGTTTGGAAGAAGCGAGAAGGTAGCAGTTGTTCGAGTGAGGAGAAGTGGTGCAAGTGAGGGTAAGGAGAAACCGTGCAAGGGATCGTCTGCTAAAGCAGAGCAGTGACGATCGAAGAAGCGAACAGGCCAGTTGAGTTTTACGACCTTCAGTATATATTGATCCGGGTGAGAGAAAATAACCCGGTAGTCAATACAGCGTCCTCTTTTCGTAATGGAAAAAAAGTGAAAACGATACTTGCCTGCAACTAAACGATGACTGCAGATTTTGCAAGCGGAAGATTTCGAGCTACGCAATTAAGCGTTCTTGAAATATGCGATCTCCAACAATCTTAGAGGTTCAAGTATGGAGATCAACGTTGTCTTTGACAATTGAAAGTATATTTTTAAACGACCTGCGCTAATAGCACTTAATTCGACTAATAGCCGCTTCAAAGAGGACGGAGATGAAGCGAGTGAAACCAGAGTTTCGGAGAACACCTTGGTGGACCAACATGGAGCGCAAAATACCCTTCAAATACTGACTGAACCATTTAAAACGTTGGCTAGATGCATTTCCGTCTTCGGCTGTGAGAAAATGTCCATTTTTCTAACAGTCTTTGCCACAACCAATTCGGATTTGGCCTGTTTTTCCCAGAAGTCGATAAATTTCTTTGAATTCATGAGTCATACGATTGTAGTGGCACTGAATGATCATTATGACGAGAACGAAAAGCACAAGTCGACACTTGTACTTATACGCTACTGGAACTGTGACCGTTTTCGGCCATTAAAAATCGAAACATGGCTTAGAAGTACGTGATTTAGCTGAACTTTAATCGAGTACATCTGTGTGCGCAGACCTGCAGGTACATTTACTTAGATCCTTTTGAGCATGTGGTTTTGCAAGAGCTCACTCATAACAAAAAAACAATTTGGGGAGTGAGTCAAGAGTTGGCACGGAAATGCGCTTTTCTCAACTCTAACTAAAACAGTCAAATAAATGCTTGAAAACCGACGCTTAGATATGCAGAAAATTTCTGCTTCACCAGCCACAAAACAGTTGCTCTTGACGATTTCTGTGGACTGCTGGTAGTCGGTGATTTGTTCAGGCGACCAGGTGTGCTGTCACTGTCATCGACCACCTTACCACAATTTTCGCTCTTGTTCTCGCTCCCGCAAGTATTGCTCTTTCCCATCCAGAAATTCTGACTCTGAGCTATGGTTTTATGCGTGACCTAGCTTGGGAGTTCTGTACCGTTTAAGCTCAGTTTTCAGCACTACAGCCGTTATTCCGATGATCTACCCTTCTTACGTTGTTACTTCCCATAAGCGATAAACAGCCCAGAAGTGTTCGAATCTTAACGAAATTTTGTTTGCGAGCACTCGTTATGTCATATGTGCGTTGCTAAGTATTTCTACAGTCGCTTTCCTTGTTCGCGAGCTTAAACTTTTAGAGACACCAACAAATGCACACGCACTCTAGCACCGGCAAAAAGTCTATATATACAGAAAATCATAAATCTATATATATTATAAAGAAGATTGTAAGGAATTTTAAGCTTGTGGTCACTCTAACTTTTGAACAAGTTTATTTTTTCAATTTTCCTTTTCCTATTAATTAATCTCCCAAGTGGCTAGGTCAAGTTCGTTAGCCAGCCGGATCGGTTAATTACTTCCCGGTAATTTGCCCGCGGGAAGATCTTTCACACTTAGGAATCAAGCCTCATAATTTTTCAACTGACTCGCACTTTTCCGATTTCTTTATTGCTTTTGACAGGGTTTTGGCCTATCATCTGGTGTTTTTGGTTTTGGTCCGGAGCGATCGTCCGGAATCGGAGCAGAACTCCGGAAATTCTCTTAAGTATGGGACTTTGTTTTTCGGATCACTTTTGAGCCGGAATTCTTCAGTTTTTTGGAGAATCCTGAAAAAACTTGAAGGGCTTCATCGCTTGTGTGGTCCGTGTTAAAAAAATTGCAAGATTTTCATTTCCGGGAAAATTTTCCCGCTTCAAACCTGAAATTTTGGATCGGCCATAACTCGGCTCAGATTTGACCGATTTCGCTCATTTTTGACATTTAGGGGTTTCAAAGTATGCAGATTTCTACCTTGGACACGACAGATATCCACGAAAAAGTTCATTTAACAAAGTTGAAAAATCGCACTTTTTCACCCCCCCCCCATAACTTCTTTCACATCAACTGACCGGAAAAATTCCACAAAAATGTAGCGGCTTCTCGTTCTCGGACCCCATCAAAAAATCGCGTAAATTTGAGATTACTTGAACAGCGTTTGTCCGATTGAAATGTGGCCTACACCAAAACGCCCCCAAAAATTCTGCATGCAAGCGTATATAGGTTGTTGGGGGTACGAGTAACGCGAAGGAGGGAAACGGGACCCCGAACGGATTTTCCATAGTTAAGAAAGCGATAGTTAACATATCCCGGGTCATTCAGCCACCAAGTAAAGTGAGGGAATGGGTGCAGGCGGTAACGCAACGGACCGACGAGATGGAGACTAAGGGTTCAATTGCGGAGGTGTGGTTCAATACTGATGAGTTTAGTAATGCTGCGTAATTCCTTCGCGTACAAGTGTTCACGCTTTTCTTCACTCCGAAATGATAGAGCTCGACGAATCGGTTCGAAATACCGAGGAATTTTTGGATTTGGTTCAGAATTCGATGAGATATGGTCGATTGAATTTGGCAATAGTGGGCTTAACTATGAAAGTTCAAAATTAGATGGTATATATCTCGGCAATGGTTGATGCAGTCGGGATGGGGTTTCTATATTTGTAATCAGCTATCGGTACGCTATCGATTCGTATATAGACCGTCGAGATCGTTGAGGTATTGGTGGGGACCGAAACGATTGCAAAATGGCCTTAAGTATGGAAGTGCAAAGGTAGAGGGCTACTATCTGGGCAACGGTTACTTCAATCGGGATGGGGTGTTCTCATTTTTCATCAGCTATTGATACGCTATCGATCGGTGTATAGATCAACCAGATCGGTGGGATAAGGATCTGACCGAATCGATCGCCCAGGAATACCAAAACGTCGATTTTTGCAATTGTTCTGGATCTCGGCTCTTATTGGAGCCAGAGCGAGCGCGATCAGTGCGTTCAATTTAGCTCCTGGAGCTGATCACAAAGGTACCAGAACCTTTGCTCCGGATGACTCCGGAGCCGAGATATGACAACCCAAACTTTGCAATTTTTGGATCCATGTGGGGTACACGTGGAATTTTTTTTTATGGAGTACTACGTGGAATTTTTCGAAAAAAACTTTTTCTCTCGGATTTCCACGAAGCTAATGTCGTTCGATAGAGCGTGATAAGGTAATTCTAAATATGCATAAATGGTTGAATTTGATTAAGAATTCGATGAGATATGGTCGATTGAATTTTGCATAAATGGCCTTAAATATGGAGGTGGAAAATTCGAGGGCTCATATCTCGATAACCATTAGCCCGATCGGGCTCTGGTTTCCTTCCTTGCAATCATCTACCGATCCGCTATTGAACGGTGTACAGATCATTAAGATGGGTGAGATAAGTTTCCGGCAGAATCGTCTGGCCAGAAATCCCAAAATGTCGATTTTTGCAATTTTGGGGGTTCTGGATTCCGGCTCATATTGCAGCCAGAGTGGGCGCAATTAGCGCGTTCAATTAAGCTCGCGAAGCTCATCACGATATTACCAGAATCTTTTACCAGTTCGACTCCAAAGCCGAAATATGAGACCCCAAAATTTGCGATTTTTCGATCCATGGGGGTGGGACGTCGAATTTTTCGAAAAGAACTTTTTGTCTCAGATTTCCGCGAAACTGACATCGTTCGATAGAGCTCGACGATCTGATCCTAAATGTGCATAAACTGTTGAATTTGGTTGGGAATTCGAAGAGATATGGTGGTTTAAAATTCCGAAATATGCCTTTAACTACGCAAATAGAAATCTCATTCAATAGCGAGCGGCGAAGCCGCGAGGCCGCATTTGACGTTCAAACGTCAGTTTTCAGCAACTGATTGGATTTTTGCACCGTAGTTTCACGCATTTCCAAGAAATTTACATAAACGTGTAATACCTTTTGATTGAGCGAGCGGCGAAGCCGCGAGCCCGTATTTAAGCTTTAAACGTCACTTTTCGCCAACTAATTCGTATTTTGCACCGTACTTCCACACATTCCCGAGAAATATACATAAAGGTGCAATACCCATACATTTAGCGAGCGGCGAAGCCGCGAGTCCGTAAACAAGCAGCGAAGCCGCGAGGCCGCATTTGACGTTTAAACGTCACTTTTCAGCAACTAACTCGATTTTTGCACCTTAGGTTCACGCATTCCCAGTACATAGACATAAAGGTGTAATATCTATAGATTAAGCGAGCGACGAAGCCGCGAGCCCGTATTAATGCCCTAAAAGTCACTTTTCGCCAACTAATTCGTATTTTGCACCGTACTTTCACGCATTCCCACTACATAGACATATAGGTGTAATACCTATAGATTAAGCGAGCGACGAAGCCGCGAGCCCGTATTAATGCCCTAAAAGTCACTTTTCGCCAACTAATTCGTATTTTGCACCGTACTTTCACGCATTCCCACTACATAGACATATAGGTGTAATACCTATAGATTAAGCGAGCGACGAAGCTGCGAGCCCGTATTTTACCTTTAAACGTTACTTTTCACCAACTAATACGATTTCCGCACCGTAGTTTCACACATCCTCAAGAAGTGCACATAAAGGTGTGATAACTACAGATTTAGCGAGCGGCGAAGCCGCGAGTCCGTAAACGAGCAGCGAAGCCGCGAGGCCGCATTTGACGTTTAAACGTCACTTTTCAGCAACTAATTCGATTTTTGCACCTTAGGTTCACGCATTCCCAGCACATAGACATAAACATGTAATACCTATAGATTGAGCGAGCGGCGAAGCCGCGAGCCCGTATTTAAGCTTTAAACGTCACTTTTCGCCAACTAATTCGTATTTTGCACCGTACTTCCACGCATTCCCAGTACATAGACATAAAGGTGTAATACCTATAGATTAAGCGAGCGACGAAGCCGCGAGCCCGTATTTTACCTTTAAACGTTATTTTTCATCAACTAATACGATTTCCGCACCGTAGTTTCACACATCTTCAAGAAGTGCACATAAAGGTGTGATACCTATAAATTTAGCGGTGGATTGGTGTAATTGAGCTGGGAATGGTTCTGGGCGGAGCGAGCCACAGAGATCGTGTGTGGGTAGAGCAAGCTACGTTGGAGTGGGCGAGGCAGCAGTGGGAGGAGCATTACGTTGGGTGCGAGCGCGATAGGTGGTCAATGACACACTGGGAATGGTTGTGGGCGGAGCAAGCCACATTCGAGTCAGCTGCGCCGAAGTGGGGGAAGCGTTTTGATGGGCGGGAGCGCAGTGGGTGATCTGTGACGCGTATTGCTCTACGTGAGCGATTTTTGCCGTGTAAACGTCAATTTTCGTCCAGCTAACTGCATTTTAATCAATTTCTTTGAAATTTTTTTGTAATTTTAAATTTTATACACACCGTGTAACATGCATAACTTCGTGTAACATGCTAGTAGATAAAAAAGAAGATTACCGACAAAATATGCGGCCCTCTTTATTTTGAGTTCAACTTCACCAAGTCGCGCAGCTTCGTGCAACATTCTGATAACACTCTGATGGTACCGATCCTCAACCGACTCGCCGTTCACGCTTAAAATGAGATCGCCAACCTACAATTAATATTTACCCAGCATTGGCAACGGAAGAAGCATGACGGGTGTAAAGACTCTAACAGAACAAAAAACTCTAATGGGAAAAGTGAAAAAGAGTAATTCTAAAAGAATATCGGAACAAATGTGAATGCATACAAAGAAAAAATTAGACGTTCCGAACGCGATCGACGTTACTGTATATCGCACATTTAAGAGATAAATCTGTGAATTTTTCTATCAAAGAGTCAAATTAAAATTCCGTGAGTGTAAAATCCCATGCTCTCAAAAATTTATCAGTTCGCATTTTGTAAACAAAAAAACTGTTACGCTTGCGCACATAAAAAGAAAACACGCTGATACTGTTCGAGATGTTTGTAAAATTTTCACACATTCCACTCGCTGTCATCTAAGGCCATGACTGTGAATGCATAACGATGAGATTATCAACTGTCTCCCCTCTCCCGAGTTAGGCCCTCAACTATGACAGCATTAAGCAAAAATCTTCCCCATTACACCAAAATACGTACTAAAGTATCTCCCAGACAACCATATCGTAATGATAATGTTTCTTCCAGATCAGTAAAGAAATACGGTCAAAACCGTCTTGTCTTGTCTGTTTATAATTGACCTCAAGTAGAAATCGGAAGCAATGCGAACGAGGAAGATCCATACGAGTTTTTTTATTTATCAGATTATCGGCTGCGATCTATTAGCGCCTCATGGAAACTCAAGAAAAAAACCAATAACCATCACCAAATTATGTTAAAATCAACTTCACTAATATTATAGCTTAGAACATCAGCTATGTTTACTGAAAACCCCACCTGCAGGCCACATTCATCGGCAGGTGTTCCCGCGATAACGGCTTCGATTCTGAGTGCGGTTTCCTTATCTTTACCACCAGCCACGGTGAATCCGAAATATTTATGCGGATTTTTGGTGTGGTGACCCAAATCGATATTCACCACCATCACACCATCTGCGTCCGGCTGCAACATAATGAATGCTCGCATTTTGTGGGACGTTAATGTGCGATAAAAACAGGATTCTTTCTTTCGCTCGCCTTCGAAGGTTTCCATTTTAACACGTTCTACCAACTAATCGAATTTTTCCACTGGTTTGAGTAATAAAAACTTAGATTCATTTTGAACTGAAAACAAAAGACTAATTTTTCGAAAAAGAAGGAATATTCAATGTTCCAATCGAGTATCGATCGCTAGTAAATACATCATTCCTAAAACCGCACTCTCAAAAATTCATATCCATCAAGGAATGCAAACTGGTCAACGTTTAGAGAACAATGAACATTTATACCAAGTCAGATGAGCATTACGCTGGGCCAGAATGACATAATCAAATGCTTGAAACCTTTCACCTTCACACTTGCTATTTCAGAAAGCTAGACTGCCTGTGTATTGCGCAAATATGCAAAACAGTTTGACATTTCCAGTCTTCATCCACACTTATACGGATACATCGCAGACATGTTAAATAAGTCACCCCTCCCCTCCCCTTCTTAACCTTGAATATATACTCGCATTCGAGAGAAGCGAAATCTATAAGTCCGTCATTAAAAATAATGACTCCTTTGAGGAATATAGCATTCTCCCAGGGATTTCAGCATACGATCGCTTAAAACTCTCAGATATTCACCCTTCTTTAAACGTGCCAAAATTTACAGGTCCTCCTGTTCTCTTTCACCACTCCCTTCTTCCCGAAGACATGCTTTTTTTCAATTCCTGTAGGCCTACGTGCTTATCGTATAGGTTTGTATATATATACATGTATATATGTATATATTTAAAATTATATATACATGTATATATGTACAATGTCCGCTTATATATATGTACATATATATAAGCGGACATTAAGAAACATTGTAACAAATCAATAAAGTCAAAATATTTCTTAACACGTTCATTCTAATCAGCCATTTGAGGGAGATGCAATTTATTCAGAAACGCATTTAGAAGAGGAAAAAATGGCGAGCAGTTTATGGGAATGCTAAAAACTCGCCAATGTTCCACCGTGGTGATCGGTGTTCTTAGGTTGATAGGCCGCACCAGGCACGTCTTCAAACGGAATCTCCACTGTAGTCATTATGGATGGCATTCGTTTTGCCGCGTCCTGTAATGCGATCTTCATCGGCGTAAAACAATTAAAAACTTCGCGACACCGCTCGACACTACATACAGAGACTGAACATTACGCATCATGAAATGTAAAAAAAGAAACTAATACAATCAAGAAGAAAATCGCGAACCTATTCCGAACTTTTTTTCCATACAAATGGAATATCCATAACTCAACAAGGAGATCTTACTGGCTACTCTTTAAATTAGTCATAATCCCATGCACTGTGTGAATTGCTTCAGAACAACAATTCTAAGCTTGGTAGAATTGCTCATCTCGAAAGCAGAAATAAGTTACCTCGAGCTTTTTGGAGGGTGAGTTTCGAGGGATACACGGAGGCTCGAAAGGTTCGTCATTCGAAGCGGCTGGAAGCGTTGCCTTTGGAGGCTGACATAATGAGCCCCTTTCTTTGATCGCTGCCAAATTTGCGGTTGTATATGGAACATATGATGATGACTCCTGCGATAAAAAAAAGCAGTTCCAGGTTTAATTTTGACGAATTCTTACTCATTAGAAAACAGCCCTACAGTGAACTCTTACTATCATGTAAGGTTCATCTTTGTTCAATATCCTCT
>JPKZ01000187.1:89110-146613 GCA_000803305.1 Toxocara canis | reverse complement strand
ACAAGGAATTTGCTCGAAAAGGAAACGAAAAAGGGAGACTTAAAATGAGGACAGGAAAAAATATTTTTAAGTTAAAAAAAAGAGGTCAATAAACGATCGAGCTGAAAGCTGATGCCGTATAATGCTCGAAAAGTGAAGGGGACGGGGCGGGAGGTGAGATTGGTTCTCCTGTATATGCTTTATATGTATAAGACTTCCAAAAAATACGACGGACATTCGCGACAACAAACAGTTTTAACACCCGTTATATTCCTCAACGGCTGAAACAAAAAATAAGAGCTTTTAGAAAGTGCATATGCAAGGTTAACTATCCATATCGGACAAGGAAGTTATAAATCTATCTTATAAATCTTATCGCGTTAACAGTTTGCGCCCGTTCATGATCATTCAAGCTCAATATTGCATGTTTCGAACAACTAACTAAGAAATCGTTTTATTTTTCTCCCAAAAGAACATTTTTTGAAGCGCTAAGCGAGTGTACATAATTATGCGTCATCTTATCCTAATAAATTTTTGAACGTTATTTTTTGAAAAAAGTCCGGGTACCGTCACTTATTGTTACTTCATCGTTACGGCGATTCTTACAGCACTGTTCAAGAATACTGACTGCGCATGAAACAAAGAACCATTCTTTCACCAGGTCATTAAGAGAACCGTTTGCGATTAATACCTCTAAAGAGTTCGTTGCAATCTCCTCTTCTTTGCACAAAACTTCTGTTGATTCTTTAAATGACTGCGATGCACCGGTTTTTTGCTTATGTGTCGGAAATTTGACTGCCGTCACGTTGGCTGTTTGTTCTCTGCACAACTCCACGCCCAACGTTACTGAAACTCGTCTATCATTTGTTATATTCAAAGGCATTTGTATGCTTCCACATAGAACCGAGTCCATTTTGTACTGAAATATTACTCTGATATGGTGAGTATGCAACAAATGACTGCGTCATTCTATAATCAAACAATTGCTTCGGTAATGTTTCTCGGATTGCTTTTCTTAAAGATGCCGCTTTTCAGTGCTCCTCTAAGTGCGACATATACCATTCATGTCTAGCGAAATAAGTTATCATTAACGGGTCGCAATATGGCTGCTTGCACGCATCTGGCCACTTTCGGATGCAGCAAATCAAGTACCATCATCCATCACCGCCAACCAAATTTAAAAACTTTGCAAAAGGAAAATCAAGGGATGCCCACCTGAGCAACAACACTAGTAAACTAGAACTAGCGGTACCACAAAACAGGATAAGGCAGAAATAAAGAACCAGTGAACAACGTTGTGTGGATGTTCCACGTGAGCTTTCAAGAATTTTTGTGACCGAACGCTTCCTTATAGAAAGCAGTTGCATGCCTCATATACATGATAAATATCCTTATATTTTGTGAATACCACAGCAAGTTGCAGTGGAATCATGTGCTATTTTGACAGCTCGTAAGAGAAAGTATTTTCGATGATGCAGTCCGAAACAAGCATTTTAAGCAAGCACTAGGACGTCAACCAGGATTGGCCATCGGCGAATCGAAAAATCTAAGGGACAATGATTTAAGAATAAAGCAGCGCAAGAAAGAATTAAAGGCACATATGACCGTTTCGAGCTAGCCTGATTGACTGTGCCCACTACCGTTCAAAAATTTAGCGAAAATTTTTTTCACAAATTATTCCCTGGCGACAGTCATTACTTGTGCGCATTATCCGTGAACGCCATATTACCAGTGTAAGTTGTTAACTTGAAAAACACCATCTTCTAGCGGAGGCGTCGAACGCTTGCCTAACCAATGAGAGCCTGAACTACCAATTTGCATACCACAACTGGTACACTCCTGATACGCAAGTAGGCGAAATGCCTTGTGACTTCGGCGAGTCTTTTAGTAATAAAAAACACTATACACACTTAATTCGGGTGTGGGGAGGGGGAGAGAGGGAATTCCCTGATCCCCCGACGCTTTGGTCAAGGAGAAGGGTGGTGGAGGGGAGTCCTCCGTGGCAATGACATATCAACTGCTAGGCGAAACATATTTAAACAGCCTTAACCATGCGATCCATGTAAAAGGCCGCACTTAGTGCTCTGTAGCTTTCGTTCAGCTGGGTTGTAAAGGACCAGCTCCGACTCCAGCCGTCGTTGCTGCGTTACTCCATTCATAAGTTAGTTCGTATTTGCTAACTTTTTTCAATGCAGCAAAAACGCACCATTGCAAACACTTTATAACGGCATAAGATCTGACATGCAATAGGAGTCGAGTCAAAAATAATAGCTGGAACGGCTGTCGTAGGCATCAACCTCTAAATGAGAGCCAAGGCCTGACCTAACAAGTGTTGCCTACATCTTCAACACAGCAAAAAAAAGATCAAACAAAGAGCGAAACATTATGAGCGCTCAATATTTTGTTTCGCACAAGATCTTGCAAGAAATCTCCGTCTGGCTTCCCGTTGGAATTTTGCTGCGTCTTTTGGGCGAAACGTTTGTTCCTCGGTGTAGCTAGTATGCTTGAAAAGTTTTAACTTACTGGCTTTATATTCGTCGTTATATATCTTCGCATGCGCAGGGCTCAACTGATGCACGTTATTCTCAAATTTCTGCAACTAAAAATTCATTAGCAAGCCCCACAAACCAATCCTAATCTTCATCTCGAAAACATTGCTCGTTTTACACGCACTTAATAAGTTAGGGGAAAATTTAAGCTGATGGATACAACTCTATGAGCATTCAAGTTAAAAATTATGGTTTATTCATGGGTGTGCAGACCAGACGACAGGGGCGAGAGGTGTATTTAACTCTCAAGACAACGGTGAGCTTGGGATACTTCCGCTAAAAACTTCGCGTTTCATGTTTTGTTGCGCTTTCATCTCTTCAACTCTTCGCTAATATAAGGAACGATTGGCAAACGACCGTTTAGTTTTTCGCTTAAAATGCCGATGGATTCACCAGACTCAACACACTAGTAACTAAGATATCGACGGTAACGGTTGTATTGTTATCAACGGCTGTTCTTTCGCATCCGCTTGACCTGATATGAAACTTAATCGGCACCATAAATAGGCAGACGCGTCGCTTTCTGCCGAATGCGTATTTGACATCGCGCGCTACAAGAAGAGTTGTAAACAATACAGGAGGCACAAGTGGGGGACGCAAAAATTGTGCAGGGGGGGGGGGGGGGGGGGAGGTTGATGACCCGTACACATAACAAAACAGAAAAATGAAAACTTACTAGCAAATGTGCGAGAACAAAAACAAGGAACATTTGCACCTGAATGAATGTAGCCGTATGTTCTTTATGCTTGACGGGCAACACCTTCTCGGCGCGATACCTAGGTTCGTTGCTTTTTTGCGAACATTCAAATTTAGCCGCGATTTCGCTTACTGTTCCCGTAATTGGACGCCTTGAAAAGCCAAACGTCTCTTCGTTTGCACTATGAGCATAATCCACTTCAGCTATCGAACTTTTCGATTTCCTTTCTGCCCGACCAATAGTCTTCTGCAAAAATTTCGAATTTCCTTTCCACTAATTTAGACGTACAAATAGGTATTAGTATATTTATGGATTTAAGTGTTCATTCATTTCATGATTTACTGAAAACAATAAGATGGAAAAGTAAATTTGTTGTCCTCATAGCGTACTAAGATCGATAGGAGCGATTTAAAAATAAAAACATTTGCAGTCAGTCGCTGATATTGTTCAACTCTTCTATGATAACAAACGAGCGATTGATCATAGCAGGAGTCCCTAAGATGCATTTAAAACTAAAAGGTACAGCTGCGCACCACATGTGCAATTATGTGCAGGTGCCGCTGCAAGTAATGACACCGATGCATGTAGTCACCTGGTCGTCCAGGGTTTTTTCCGACGTAAGCAACTGATTGTTGTCAATTTGCAACAGAGTGTCGACTTGTTCTGTGCGAGGATCGCTTCCGATAGCGCTTTGTAGTTCTGCCTCTTCAGGTGGTCCTACAGCAGGAGGCGCAGGAGGACGATCGGGTGAAACTGACCTAATTCCTTGCACAAAATATTCTCGAGTAACTGTAGAACCAACGTCGTAATCACACCGATGAAGGCAGTCACCTGCAAGAGCGTTCCACAAGTCATTCATAGGTCATAAATCGTTTTATGGAGCGTTCAAAGAGCGTTTTATAAAAAATTTCATAAATCGAATTGTCCTGAAATGATATGACAGAATTCTGTTGGAATACCTGCGATGCGCTTGCTAGCATACACTGGAATCTCGCTCAGCATAGCGTTACGATTAATTTATGAGTATGGTGGTAGGCGTTCAAACCAAAGTTCGCTTCCCCCATCCATAAGTGAAGTTCAGCTTCTTCGTAAACGACAAAGAAAAATTTTTTGCATCAGATAAAAGAACATATAGTGAAATGCCACACATGAAACTGCAGCCCCAACCGATCACATAAGCCGGCTGCATGATGAAAAGTGACAAATTATACAACGAAAAATCAAACACTGACTTTAAATGACAGCGCAAATAACCGCAATACCTCCATAAATCCATCAGTATACGACTGCCTACTTCATTTCTCCACGACAGTGAACTATGAGCAAAAAAAACCCAAATATAGCAAGCAAAGAACAACGGCACCTCTTATCAAATCAAATGGTGATTGCAAATTCCAAGTCTTGAAAACTAGCTTAAAACTCTCATCAAGTTTTTGAAATGGATAAGGTTAGGTATGTACCAAGGAATAAATTTCCACAGCATTAAAATGTTTTGTTTAAACGCGAGTTTTGAAAATATTTACTTCTGAATGCCGTACAGGGAATGAGCGTAAAATGCGCCTTCATTTTCGTGAAGCTGAAATTAGCAAATGTTGTTGAATATCGAAATCTTGGTTAACGCTCTCCTTTTGAAAGATAAAGCGGTCCTGTCCATTCTTCAAAGTCATTCAAAAATACGAACAGAGCAAACGACCGGAATTTGACCAAACGAGGTCATGACTTTGTAGCCTGATTGCACCCGTATTTAACCTCCATCGATTGTACACTTTTTAAACTGCAAGAACTCGACTAAAAATAATAACGGTGCGCACTGGCAAATGTGTTAATTTAAGAGAATGATAAAACTGCCCACCCTGGGGAGAAAGTTCGCTTGACGTTGACGGAGAATGCTGATAGGATGATGCTCTGTTGTTTTCGATTCCCGAATCAGTGTGCTCGTCAGCGATGGGTGAGCTTGTTACACTTAGAATCTCTTCCTTTTCCTGCAACTCAGTTGATGTACTGTTAAATTCGAATTCTTAATCTGGGAAAGTATGACCCCACCGAAATTCCTAATAGCATCTTCTAAATCGAGGGAAAGCGTCGAGAGGACGGCACTTAGGTGTATTCGATTATCGAATCTCATTTTCAAAGAACCCATGACGAAAGAATGAGGATATGTTCGGTTCTCGATTTTTTCCTCCTATTCGCTTTACACGATTTTTAAAGTAGGCTTCTAAATCGAGGGAAAGCGTCGAGAGGACGGCACTTAGGTGTATTCGATTATCGAATCTCATTTTCAAAGAACCCATGACGAAAGAATGAGGATATGTTCGGTTCTCGATTTTTTCCTCCTATTCGCTTTACACGATTTTTAAAGTAGGAAGTTTAGAATTTAGAGTTGATAATTTTTAAAAGTTGATTATTAATCGAACGACTGTTTAGCAGCAAGTGAGCGTAAAATCGCGTATCGCCACTATGATTTAATACTTTTATTAGGAAAAGCTTTAAGAGATAATTCTTAGGAAGACTCTTCTCAGATATTTCTCCTAATAAATGTCAAAACATTTGAGTGTTGCAAGTAACACAAATGAACAAACTTGATCGAAAATACATTGTTAATGAGGAGAAGTAAATTGAAAGTCGAATCATATAAAGATTATTTTCGACTAAGAACAACGAAAGCATAGCTGCAGTATACAGTCACAATCGATATATTACATCGATGCAATGAACACATTCGCATGCCCAACGAACAACCGTTGCCAATCCGCTTCAACAGCACACTTATTAGTAAATCTCTAGCCAGTATATTTTGATTTGAACAGCTGCAAGTGTTCGAAGTTCCGTTTGCTTAGCTCATTTTTCCGCCAAAACGATTTCCCTTCAATTTGATGACAGAACGAAAACTCATCCAACCGGCAAAATATTATCACGTAACTCAAAAATTCAGCGCAGACATGATAAAATTTTCGTAAATGAACAAAGATACTGAGATGGAAAAAATGAAAAGATTTCAGTGAAATATATATGATCATTAGAGCACTGTTGAAGTGACCTAAAATCATCGTTTACAAAAAAGACGCCATTTGTTTACCCACAAAGATTATTCACCACATTGGGAATTGAGGTCACTGACAGTAATATCGAAAAATCAAAGTCAGGGAAATGCACCCCAGCAAAACGCTGCATTCATCTATACTTTGTTAACAGATCACTGAGCGGATGGTAGACAAATAACAAATAAGACACTTAGTCAAAATTAGGGAACCCTTGAAGATTGCCATATAACTTAACATCTTGCCGTTATGCTAGAAAAGTATGAGTGAGGCACTAAGTGCTAAAGCATAACTTTTTCGGTCAATCGAATATAAGAATTTCATAGAGATGCTCACAACTGCACAAATGAAAATTTATGATTTATGCAGTAGAAAGCGTTTAACAGTTACTGATGAAGGGCACATTTAATTCGCATTATTAATGAAAACAAACAGAAGTTTCAATGAATAGTGTAGCATCTATATGCATCCTTCTATGAAATAGAATCGAACAGAAATTTGTCAGAACGAATGCACTGCGCAGTACATAATGAGTACAACTGCGAGAAGAATATGCGAAAAACTAGTTTCAAATGGCGAAATCCTGCGTTAGTGGCCATCGATTATGACTTTGCCGGTTTCAATTCAAAAGCCACAAAATACTTCTCCTCACCCACTGAAACAACCATGAAAATAAAGGTGACCATGTGCGCAGACGAAGGAAAAAATCAGCCCATTGCCAAACTTTTTGAACCTTTTCGCTGTTAATTCTTCAATAAATTCCCTCTTAACAAAGAATTGGTATGTTTTCCAAAAAAAACACTTAAAACATATAAATATGCAATTACGGAGAGGAAAACAACTACGAGGTGTATCAGCGAGGTCTGCAAGAACTCGTCGATTACTTGTTAAACGATAAAGAAAATTAAGCTGCTGCTTTATTTAAATGAAAAATCACAAAACGGCCATAGCTTTTAGCAACGGCTATAGAGAGTGTCCTCAACAAAACCACATTTACCTTTGTGGTCCCTTGTAAAGTTTCGAGGCACTGTAAGAATAATGAAGTCGCGATGTTTCTTTACAATGCAGAAACAACGTATTTGACGCAAAAATATTCACACAATATTTAGGGACCAAGAACTGTCCTATAAGCATGCCTCATGCTTAGAGAGGAACATCTCCAAGATGCATCATTTAAGATCGACTGCTGCAATCCACAGACAGTCCTTTACAAAACAACTAAAACAAACATGCCCGCAACCCCAAATTTTTTTCCTAAGGTTCCGAAGGAACGAGAAGTTTCCGATAAGATGGAAAACGCTAGAAACGTTTAATGAGATCCCCATGTATGTTACCCCATTTGAGATTATTCCATGCTTCTGCACTGTTACAACATAGTGTTGTCAACATTTCGAACTCACTGCCCGCGTCAATTGCTTCTTATATAAGTGTATCCGCGTTTAAGCGACCGCTTCATCAATTTTCTGGTTGCCTGTCTACCGTCACTTAAACGACCAAATCTCTCAATTTATGAACGTCCTGAATTCAGCTGCTACCTATGTTTTTCCTCTTATTTAGTCTGATTGCTCGCTAGTCCTAATTATCTCCCGTTCAGTCTACCATATACGTTTCAAACATTAAAAAGATTTATTTATTTGATCGCTCCATTAGCCTCATTTACTCGATTCTATCTTTGCGTGTATATTAGTAATATCATACGTTCCACCAGCCCTGCTCAACTTTGTAATTTCTCTAATTCTCATGCGCATCATGTGGAGGTCTCTTTCAAAACGTTCGTATTTTTTGGTTCGTTAAAGCAATAAACGCTCCAATGACGATGACGAACAGTGAACATCGTTCATTGAACGTTTCGCCAAAACACGTTATGGCACTAGACGGTGTGGTATGATGTTGCCCTTAAGCTTTTCATATCAACCACAAAATGTGCGGAATTGCGCTGGTTCAGGCAAATTTGCGGCTTGATCTATTTCCGTACCTATGCAAAGGAAGCTTTCCGTATTGGGTTCTTAGCAACTCTGTTAGATGCAGTTCAAGAAAAAGACAAATATTTTGAAAACTGCAACTTCTACTGCTGAATGAAAACTGCAGCACGAATATCTATGCGGTGCTCAAAATTGCGGTAAACATTAACGACAGCGCTAGAAATATGTATCGCACGCGTAAATATATTAAGTGCAACCCCTTTTTATAAGCTGAAAAGTTCGGATCCATTAAATTGTCCTGGAATAGAATAACCTACAATGTTGCAGAAAATCCGTTTCGCGTCCCAACAAATCCGACAGCGACGTGCGAAATTCGTTTCTGGACAAACTATTTTGAGCAAGGCTATAGAAGTGTGCGACAAGAGGTCATATGCAATTGTATTTCTGGAACGGTACGTACACATAGAGCTGTGACAGCGTCATGCTGGAAGGTAAGGGAAGGTTCTCAGAATTAAAGGAAAAAGAATTGGTTATGCTTAAGCGAACTTCGAAAACTAAGAACTATATAAACAGTTTGGAATCACTCACATCCGGTTTTGCCCAGTGGTTTCCCCTTCCCTTCCTCATCCTCCATTGACCGCGACTTTTGGATCCCACATTGTTGATCTGTGTTGCTGGCTTCAGCGCAAGTTGATGGTGATTTTTGTAGTGTTCTTGTTTGTCCTCGCTGATGTCCTTATTTACCATGGATTACAGTGGTACTGTTGATTATATGGCTTATTTTCCAAGAGTTTTTTTTTTTAATTTTAGCTCTTACGTTTACTGTTCGCATGTTGTGCTTAGGGCGTTCCTTTTTGTTTGTAAATAAAACAATCACTTTGTTTGGAGCACAATTATGTGACAACAGGATTAAATGATCCCACGAAAATTCCGATGAGGTGTGCGCCCTGAACAGGGGACGGATTGCAACGTGAACCACAAATATGTAACATGAAATGCGTACTTCATTTGCAATAGTGACTAACTTGTCTCAGATAAAAGCAAAGATATCCAACCATTGCTATTTCAGTAGGCCAAATTGGATCAAGGATTCTCATGAAGGCTAGCATTTGTAGAGACCTTATCGTGACAAAAATGTCGTTAATACGACATCTTCCTGAACAGCTTCCTTTCCCAAAATATTTCATAAATCTTGCAAGCAGCTTTCCATACATTAACCTTCTCCGATCGGATGTCATCTTCTAATATGAATGACATCAGTTGGTGTTCAAACTAAAGAAGAATAACGACAGACAAGAAAATCTCGCATATATCTCACCTAAATAGTGCGATGTTTCGGTGATCCTAAAAAGAGTTAAATTATGGGAACGGCAACAAATTCGGAGTTTTTGGCGGCAGCCAACACGCCTTCTCTAAATAGCTCTTTTGCAAAATTAGTTGAAAGTGTTTCAAGGACATTTCCATTAAAAAGATTTCTCATACTTAACATATACCTCGAAGCGATTTTATTGCACTTCAGCGATATAATCATTTAAGCAAGCAGATCATTAAGAGAACTCTCTTCTATTTAAAGACGAACAATGAAGACTGCTAAATAAGGAAAAGTGCAGAAATCAAAAATTCACTCCATTGATTTTAGGAACACAGCTTTCACCATCGTTGATGCGTCATTCTGCGACTCTATTGCGCATTTTGATTTACATTCCTTTTTTTCATGGGATATTATGGCTACAAGATTTGATCGCTTTTTCTTGTTATATTTTATTTGACTTCTTGACTACTTGAGCTTTCTCGATTTGATCGGCGCCGTTTCGCTAGTTACACCATTTTCGCTCACTTACAGGCAGAGACATCCCACACGCCAGTACAACAACAATTATATGTCACGTGTGTGTGTCGTACCTATATCGTTCACCCATTTACTCGGCAATGCGCAGGAGACTGAACTGACGAACAAAAGTGAATTAAGAACAGCCCTTTGGAACCTAGCCTACTCGTAGGTAGAGGATGTGCTTTTTTATCCGAGACAAGGAGTCAGAGGACGAGAACGAAAATAGCATGATTCACTAATAGCTTTCAGGGCGAATGCTGGCAACAACAGCAATGGAACAGACCGCATGCGGATGAGGTGCGCACGCAGGCAACAACGGAAACGCAAATGAGTTATGCGCATCGCTAGCATGTAAGCCGTTGGTTGAATCACTAGAAACTGTATCGCGGGGTGGATGATTTTTGGAGGGGTAAGGTTGGGAATGGCGATTTCTGAACGTATAAGAAGATATAACTAGTGCTGTTCATAAAGATCACAGGCGGTACATAAAAAGCCTAAGTAACTGAGAAATATGAAAAACTTCGACGAAAAAAAGCTAGGCGACGAAGATTTTCCAGAACCAAAAAAGGTCTAGTAAGTGACCCGTGTTATGAACATAATCAATTTTATGAATCAGCGACTTCTGTTATGAACATAATCAATCTTTTCCTGAAGGCACCAACATTCAAAAACGGCCTGCATCACGAATCCCTTTGTGAAGAGCAGTACAGCATAAAATTCTTATTTGAACTGTTGCGCAACAACGGCCTCTGTTATGAATATAATCAAGGTGGAGGTAACACTGTCTTTCCCTGTTTAGCCTAACGTGTAAGATATAGTTAAGCGTACGCTGCGAAGACAGACCATCGCGAAATTCCAATGAGAAGAATGGGTAATCTGAAGTATATAATATAAGGATGGCGGATGACGCGAGTTTTGGGGAGCATAAACAAGAACAATTATGTTTTCCATTTCGCAACGAAACTTTCTGCTGATAAATTTTTTGCTTCAATTTTTCAACGCTCACTTTTGTAAAGACTCGACATGCACCGCGTACTTATGTGTGTAGGCGCCGCTGAAACATTTTCTCAAATTATGACGTCCGCGTGTGGCTCATACTCTTTTGCGTGCTAGGCGCAGTAATGACAGAAGCTTATCGACCGATGAAGTATGACTTAAGAGCTGGAGGACTTTAGAAGCTCATTTACATACATGATTTACATTGGATGCATTGGACGGTCACTTATTATTCTTTCATAGTTATGCACGTTTTTGTAGCTTACTGACTCTTAGCCAAACGTGGAAATGAATTTCCTAACACTGGAATTCATCTGCATTGCCACTAGTGTTCAAACAGCTTTAAAGGGCACTTAAGCAAGTGTAGTGTCCTTACCGGTGCAACGTAAATTCGAAGCACAGCACTTGGTTCTGTCCCAGTATCATGATACAAGTCTTTCTCGCAAATACAGCAGTACCCCTCGGTCACTTTTGTTCCACTCTTTGCGTTTTCCAGTTTGGCGCAGTCGATACACTTTTGGTAGGTTTTTAAGACGTCGTTCAAAATCTCTGACTCATTTTTTGAGTTGCTGTTTCTGCCACTGGCTTTTCCAGACAACGAAAGGAATTGATGCGCATCGAGGTGTTCAGGCTCAGATATATTTGATGTGGTTCCTTTGTCTTTGGCGGTTAAAGCGCGCCATCTTTCGAAAAAATTCCACTCGTTCCCTTCTTGTGGTGTCATCGATGCTCCAATGTACCATCGTGATCCTTCCTGTGTGTCAGTGTGATTCATCCCCACCAAATCGTGCTTTGCTTCGACTCGGCATTCGTTCGGACCATTCCGAATGTTATTTGATGGATAACGCGCTATGAAGTACTCTTGAGGATATACGGCAGGATAGAAGCCAGGATTTTGAGCTCCAGAGAGCACTTTATAGGAATCAAGGCGAGGGCTTCTCAGATCAGATGAATACAGAACGCCGACGTTCGGCATTGAATTGACAATCTGAGACTGCGCTTCTCCATAACAGGAATGAAACATTTGCGAGGTTGTTGACTGAGTTTCACCGTTTTCAGAATACATAGCACAAGGTGATGATCGCGTCTGCTCGACTGAATCCTCCTCCTCAGTAATATCGCTGAGTGTGCGATTCGACGTTTCAAAGTAGAGGATATGTGGAATACGGTTGCGCGTTACGTATGGCATCGACCATTATCTGATGTCAGTTGAACATGCTAATGAGGCGTCAATCAAAAAACCGACTGACGATCACTGCCCTCAAATATAGCATGCCGCCCCTTTCCACAAATATTCAGGCCATCAGTGAGCGCAGATAGATAACATGCCACTTACTCACCAGGTGCCCAGAGACGAAGAAAAACTGCAGAGAAGAGAAGCAGGTTAGGAAATGCTGTGAGAGAGCATCGTATTTTAGCATTTACTGTTGGCCCCCACAATCCGCATGATCAAACAGCATTTCGAGTTTTGTTGCAATTTCGAGGCCCATTCACCCGATGAGACAATTTTAATGATTGTTTACGCGAATCGGTGTCTACGGATAAGTTACGCAGTGCATAAGCGCATCTGTTTGAAAAGGAGACTTGTTTAAGCTTTTTTTGTTCCGAGACAATTAAACGGTCCAACACCGGTAACAAAAGTGTTTTTTCACCACATGTTGTGCATTTTAAAAGGATTCAACGTTTGCGATGATAATATCTCCCACTACTTTACCATCGCGGATCGTTGCAAACTACGCTGAGAATCATTCACCATACCTCTTGAAGTTGTTGACTTCTCACCACGTTTCTCCATACATGACTATTCCATCTGTGTGCAATTTACCGATTAGTGAGCCAAATCTTCCTCTCTCATTTTGGGTCAGAAGATGGAACGGTCATAGTTTCATTGTTACTTCCTCACGTCGCTACAGTAGAGTGAAATTTACTTGCGGTATTAAGTTCTTTAATTTTCCAAATAGAGTACTTCAATTATCGGACGCGATCACTGTTTAGATCGATGTTCATATTTCAGCACTTTACACTAACGTATGCAATAATTTCGTACAAAGATGAGTAACGCCTCTGCTTCTCTAATTTAAGGTTTGCTGATAATTACCTACAACAGTACTGTATAAATCATGAATCACTGCTCACAACAGGAAACGGTCATCCCTTGCTATTGTCTATAGCCGTATTGAACTATATGGTTTTTTTTCGAGAACCGAAGCAAAAAAGCGTCGGAATTCCGGAATCAGAAGCCCTCGTATGGAACACTCCCAAATGGTGTTACCTACAGATTTTGCATGATAATTTGCGATTGTGCGAACTGAGCGCACACTGAAATAAATGAATGATGCTTCTAGAAAATGGCGAACATCGAGCAGACTCTTCCGTTCACTTTGGGAAATATTGCACAAATTTCGATAAGACAGCAAACGATAAAATCTCGACGCTCATCGAATATCTGATGAAAATCAGATGCAATACGCTAGAAGCGTACCAGATTTGTATCTCGGTTCCATTGTTGCCTCGAACATAACAAGAATCTTAGCGACCCCGTACAAGTTCATTCCACTCAGCTTCCTTGCCGTCATGTTTCATGCAAAGTTTTTAGCGCTAGATTGAGAAAATGCCCGTTAAAGGCAAACGTCCCTTATTTTTTGACAGAAAACTTTTCGTTAACCAAAGCAAAAGAATGTTTCGAAGGAAAACTTTTTCTGTATTTTAAACGATTTTCCATAAATAAATTGAGAGCGACATGATATACAAAACTGCCAATATGTTGGAAAGGGTTAAAATAAAACAAAAAAAAACAGTACGGCGAATACCTTAACCTTTTAAATTTGCCTATTACAGCAATTCCTTAGTAAGTCGAATGCGTGACATAAAAACTGCGCAACTAGAGCGACTTATGGGCGGACATTCGAGTGGAAGTGAGCACTCACTTCGACCGATCATATCGACAAGTAAAAAACTTTTACCTGATCCAAATGAATTTTTAAAATGGTGGTTGGTGCCGCTTTTGAAAACATCATTCCGCTATCGCTTGAAAGCCGACTTCAACGATTAAACACGATGCCAGCGAAGGGTCAGGCACTAACTAACTCCGTTGCTTAGATACTCTAAGATACTCAGCGATCAGGCATGACAGGTTTCCACTACAGACGATGGACTGTGATGATGTGGATTGTTTATGCAGCAAACAGTAATCTGGTTTCGATTGACGCACGGAATGTTTTATGCTCGTGGCAGCGCAACACTGCATGGGGCACAGGTAAGGAAGAGGTGAAGCAAGCACACAGCTTATGGGAAGGACCGCACACTTAACGAATGTTCTTGTTCAAACATTGCCGCTTCGCATACTACAAAATCACTAAGCATCAGCATCAGCCCACACAGCTTACTTCTTTTAGTATCTGCAGGCACTCATAATCTCTGTAGCGCTAACCAAAATAACACATTACATGCCCATTTTCGCTTGTGAGGCGCCCATATATAATGATACAACAGTGTCAACACTGTGAAAAATGTAGGGTAAAAATTTAAATCAGCCAAAAAAAAAAACAGCTGAAAATGCGACTTTCCGTTCGCTGTTGGAGAAATCACAAGGCCATAACTGAGAGGAAATTATGGTTTTCGAAATCACCATCCGTTCAATGATTCCTTCATTTCGTTAGGGCACACTGATATATTCCACCCATTTTGTTGCTTTATTGACGACAAGAGTGACGAAATGCCTGAATAAATGCACCGAAATTCCATAATGCCAAAGAGATTGGAACGGATATTTCATACAACGGCTGTCATTAAAAGCAAACAAACTGAATGGAACTGCTGCTATTTATAAACTGTCGCACTATCGCATACCAAATTCCCACCCGTATACACAACAAACCGCTGCAGTTCTCTTATTAATGCCTCTCCGACCATGTACGGATATACGCACAAGGCTGAAGCCATATGCATTCTGTGCATCTGTGCACTAAATACTATATGCGTTTTTGAATGAAATACATGTATACGGTCAGAATTAAGCGTAGCTTATAAAACGAATCGTAGTCGCATGAATGATTAATCCAGGCACTACGACGCGCCTGTGAATTACCGCTCCTACAAGAAGCGCCAAGTATGCATAAGAATATGGGAGGCATCTCGCGTTTTCAATTGCCATGGCTGCACCTGCTGTTTATTTGAAGAGCAATTCTCGTTTCGTCGAGACAAGACGACCTTTTAGGGCCACTAAATATCCGCAGACATTTCGATCGCTGAGCGAAAAAGTATGAGCAGCGACGTCAAAGGTGCTCAAACGTGCGAAAAGGATAGACCAAAATATCCCGTATGATTCTTCCATCCTTACTGAATATTTTATTGATATTGTCTATCCTAGTGGTCAAAAGTCTGTTTGTATCAATCCTAATAGTGTTCCACAACAATCAATTTTCCCTTCCCAGACACAGGCAAATGAAAACAACAGCGAGTGAGACCTTCCATCATGGTGTTCATTCAGACATTTCCTCCGGAAAAGAAATGAAAAAAATTCGAAACGCTCGGCTTAAATATACATAATTCTATTATTTAATATCTTATAACATAATTCTTTTAATATACGTAATTCTTCATAACTTCAGTATAATTGTGCATAATTTTATGCGTACTGGAAAGCAATATGGTAAGACGTCGCTACAGGATAGGTTAGACTAATGATGAACAGAATGCATGAGACTGTTTCCACTCCCAGTATCCTTACTAGAATACTGGAACTCATATCGTTAAGATGAATGATCGACCAGAATATAACCTAATGAATTGCACAAATCGAAAAGATGTTTACTCACGAATCGGTCCATACAGAAAAGCAAGTGCACACCATCGAAGAGTGTCTTCACAAGCATAGTGGTTAAATATAATATGAACCTTTTGAAGAACTTGTACGGGACAAATAAAGACGACTACAAGAATTTAAAAGAAGAAACGTAGGTGAGCGTTTTCAACCTCGAGAAGGTAAAATGCTATGAGAAATGAACTCTGAAGTGCAGAACTCGACCAGAAGTTGATAGGTCGAGGGCAGGCAAGTGAATATAAAAATTGAGAAACATATGCCAAGCTAGATATTCGAAGCTTTCTGACCAGTATATGGAAAGGAATGAACAAATGGAAATGCAAAAGCATTTGTAAGCACAACTCGATAATCCCGGCAAGATACTACTGCCAATTTTGAGAAAACGACTCAAGAAAAAACCACTGATCGGATGCGAAAGATCCGGTGTTAGCGTGCTTAAAGTCGAAGTTGAACCGAAAATTTCAAAAGTGCTCAGACCATTGCAAGTTTCACTATTAGAGGCTTCGGGGCACAAAGATGGCAACAGCGATGCCGCCATTTTAGCTCCTCAGAATTTCGAGCTCGCTGGCATCATGACCTTATTCACACTGTAAGAGCGCTTAGATTATAATCAACTTAATGCCACCGATAGTTTCGAGGTATGCAGATGACGCATACGCTTTTGAAAAACCGAAAGCTTTGACCCTGAGGGATCATCGCATTCTACAAATCGTTAGCGTCGCCTTTGGTACTTTTGCAATTCCCTTGTTCACTTCGACCATTTCATCTCACGCATCTAATATCTCACTCTATGTCCTTATGAAGTCAGAATTAGGTACAAATATGAGGTCTAAGTACGAAAAGTGGAAAGATAAAAGAAATTACCAAGTGATACACGAATTGACGAAAGCGCTATAATGCAGCGATGCGAACCGCTGTTATGAGCCACAAGAACGCAACGCTACTAGGTCACACCAACGTGAACTTTCATCGCGTCAACAGCGGAACGTCATTGGGCAACGGTAAACAATCAAGAACGCATCGCATATATATCTCCAGGACAAGGTGAAATTCAAGTGAAGCATTACTATTCTGTGTGCATGCATTGCTGCCCGTAGAAACCAATTTCGAAACGTACACTTAACAAACATTTCATGGTAGCGGAGCCAACCCAACCCCGACTCATACATAGTGATAACAGCGTGTCCCAATTGCGCCATTTTCCTCGCTAACAATTGCAACTGTAGCAGCTGTAGTAGGCTACATTAGCTACAATGCAGTAAGCTACGTTAACTACACTGACAATTGCAGCAGGCAAGGAAAACCCCTGAAACATAAAAACTATACTTTATATTGCTCATGATAATAAAAAAAACCTCCAGGAAAAAAACTGCCTCATAGTCCCATCAAGGACGAATAAGGGAGTTAGAGAGGGTAAAATGATGAAAAGAAAAACTTGAAACTTACTAGCCTTGCGAAGTAACCGCCAATTGGAAAAAAGACAGGCGTATACAACTTCAAGGGCACAGAACGAAAAAAAAAATCAATGTTGCTTCAAAACTGTGAAAAAAAAAGAGAGCTGCTCTGAACGAATCGTCGAGATTAGCACTCTTTAAAGTATTAGAGAGCGGAACATTTGCGGCTATCACAGAGTTACAGGCTGTTCTACGCATACTATTTCTTGGATATACTATTGTGATTTGCCCAATGAACATAGCAATGGCTCAGAAGTGCAGCTTCATCTTTGAAAATTTCGCCAGTTCGCTTCGCTATCTTTTCCAGTTTCACCGACCTACTGACCGCCCCATGACCAGCTCCATGAAATTATGCTTGTTAATCCGCGAGGAAACAATCAGACAAATTTGGATAAATGGAACTTTTCGTGGGCAAACAATTTTAATTTATTACCATATAGCCGTAAAAACTTGATATACTATACTGTATTGCAATTCATAATATAAAGGACACGACCAACAATACAACGTCTCATATATCATTCAACCGCCATGTTCATAATCTAGACTAGGAAACTCACTGTTTAAGCTACCTGAAAGGACTGCCATAAAACGAGCTGTATATACCCTCTTAAAGGATGTACGAAACTTGCGTTTACTTTCACCGATCAGGGGTCGAATTTCATCATAAAGTTCGCAGAAAAAAAAAAGGGTGGGTTAGTCAAAATTCAAATATTAGCACGCAGCACACATTCTTATTGCTCATTTCGCGAAATCGACTATTGCATGACAGTAGTGAAATAATAGTGTGAGCGAACATCATCTCGTCTTTTGTCTGCTCATTTGCCTACACATGCAAAAAAGAGAGGACATAAATGGGAACATTATTTACCGAGGCAAGATTTGTGCATACAGAAATCATCCTGATCAAAAAAAAGATTGCGAAAAGACAAGAGAGGGGAGATACAATTTGCAGTGCTTACTAAGCTAGCATAGGCTACTTACTTATTTATTACACTGACTAATAATTTTTAAAACATACTTCAATTTACAGCTGAGATTTATAAATGCATATATATCATTCCTAACGGGCCCACAATCACCTTGAAAAGTTCTCTTGAAAATGAATGACAAAATTTGCTTGCGAAAAGCTTCGAATCTGTGCCGAACGGGAATTGAAAACGCATTCGAAAGTGCAAATAATCCTCCTATCTCTTTGTGACTTCAATTATTGCGCCCCAAAAAAAAGCGACCCCCGAAAAAAAGCTTTACTGAACGCATATAATTTCAGTAATCAATTTTACATGTGTGAACAATTTTAATCATCTGGAATGTTCAATCTATAAAATTACTTAACCAGTAAACTTGAATCATTGTAATTTGAACACATCCTCTAACGCCAAAAATAGGAGAATGATAGCCAAAGTGGACTTACTTTAAGTTCGTAATCGCCGGTGCTCGCCGACCTCGGCTCTAATTTCGCCATAACCAATCTTGTATCACTCACTTGTGGTACCGTCCTGCAAGTTGAACGAACTGTTTAAAGGTTTACAGCGGAATTAGTGATATTTTGCAATTCTATTTGAGCTCGTATTCCAGTTTCTCAGCAGATGAGTAGTAGTACAGCTGTTACCGAAAATCTCGTTTATTCGATGCTGTCGCATATTGTGTCACTAATTATAGTCATCAGTGGTTTGTGAAAAGAATCCGACACTGTCACAAATAAAATACGAAGTGAGCAATACGCAAAAAGATGGATCCTTATAGAGCGATGCAACTGAGAATATTAAGCTACTGCTCTTCTTATACCGTATTTCGAGGACTAGAATATGCCGAAATTCACGAAAAAAAAACGAACCCATTTGGACGATCGAGTTCATAGGCAAAAATCAACGATACAGTGCTGTGCTTCGCATGGCTCGAAAGAAAGTTTCGTGAGGAAAACGAAATTCATGAAAAACACACGGGCTGACGATGGACAACAAAGTAATACACATTAGCATCGGCGACTGTAAGTGACAAATACTAATAGCCGATCTGAACGACTCGACAACTGCGAAAAGAAGACAAACATAGCAAACAAAAGTGTGAAAACTAAAAGCAAGTTTTCCTTCACAAGCGATTCGATCCGATTGCGGACCACGCTTTCCAGCTTTTATTGTGATATGCAATTGAAGCTAGAAAGCGTAACTAACAAATCGTACGCAAAGTACACACGGGCGACGCCTTATTCTCAGTCATGTAATTATGGCTGTGTAGAAATCAAAAAGCAAATTTTCAATCACTTTATGCTGTCTTGTACTACTCGGAACTACGGTTACATAACAAATACGTCGAATTATAAAGATCGTTCTTTAAAGAAAAAAAACGAACAATGGTGAGTGGTCTGTCGGATTTACTTTACGCTGTAGAAATTAGACGGTTCCCAGCCGCAAAGTAAATCAGAAGACAACTCACCTCTCTTCTTGTACCACCTAAAAGGACAGCTTTGCTAGCAATACTTCGCTGCATAAAACAATAATATATCAAGTTCAATATGGCTCTATTTTACAAATAGAGCAATAAACGCTCATTCCGCACTTTTAAAAAAATCACCAACAAACACTAGACATTTTTACTGTTTTTGAGCCTTATTAGTAGAAAGTTATGTTAAGATTTTCTAGGCCCTGATTACCAAAAATTTACTGAATGACATCTAAAAGAAGATCAGCTGAATAAGTGGCGTGTAAGTGAAAGGCATCAGAGATACTAGAAAGCTGCAATTTTTGAACATGCACACGAGATCAAATGTGTTTATGCCATATATAACGCATGATTTTGATTTACAAAATCAAGCAAACTGAAAATATGCTTCAGGCTTCAAAAAGGTGCGATAGACGTTGATCAAAGTGAACGTGAAGCCGGTTTATATGGCACATCTTTAAATATAAGAACTGATTCAAACATAAGCAACACCCATTAAGAGTAATAACCCGACTATGAATGCACTCATTATATGACACCCCTTGATTAGCCAGTTAAGAAGTTCATTACTGCAAGTCCTCGCTAGATAAGAAAATTCCTTTTCAATATCCGTCCCATCACATATTACCGCCTTTCGGTCGGGACAAAGCACTTCAACATGCCTAACTCTTATTCTTTCTTGACGTTCGTTTACCGCTCATCGCCCATATGATGTAAGAAACGCATTAGTCTGCACCTTTCCTGCATTTCTAGGATAACAAAAAGCTTTCGCCTTCGATTAAGCGCCTCTTTCCTATCACCCCTCCTAAAAAGAAGACATAGGCCGCGGGGACTTACAAATGGTGTTTCAAAGCACATGTTTTAAAATTCAGCAGTTCGTCACTGACAATAATTCAACTGAATTATGTTAAGCTCATTATGTTAAGCACTAAACTCTTACTGCTGTACGCAGCAGGTGTAGAAGTGGCAGAGTATGAAATGTGGAGAGAACATTCGCAACTGCCAATAGTAATGAGCGAAATTACCAATGGAACTGTGCAGTTGAGGCAGCGAACAAACGTCTGCAACAACTGCGAATAGAGCAGTAAGCAAGCTGGAAAGCAATCACCAATTTCAGCTTTAATTTACCTCTCTCTGCTTCTAGTGTTTCCGCACCACAGAATGTGTTCATGATACCACGTCAAAATAGAGTATTCCAAAGCAATCTCTTTTGTCATTTTCTGCAACGTTCCATTCAGACGAAACAATGTTGAGGAAATCATACAAGGAAAAATGAGCCATCAATATTGTCTTCGACCAGCAAAAGCTGCGCAATAAGTGTGCGAAAGCGCTGAGGTCATGATCGCCCAAATGGTGGGTGCCTTATGATCTGGCAATCGCATAAGGTGTCGTCAACAGGCTTCGTATATGTATATATACATACGTATATGTATGTATATACATTCATACATATGTGTATATATATGCATATATATATATATATATATATGTATATATATAATACTTCCTGATCAGTCACCACATATCTAAAGCATTTATGGAAGAAACGTTGAATTCAGAAGGAGCTTTCACGAACAGACAGACGAGAATATCGCTAAAATAACTGAATGCGGACGGCGCTCTACACATACGAAATCCGCAGGAACAATTTACAGCGATAAAAACGTCGCGGTATCGCGCTGTTGAACCGAACAGTTTAAGTTTTGTAATATCATTTCTGTGATTCTGTGATGCAATCAACATCGCTGTGATTTTGCGATCCCGCGTTTATAATTGCGTGTTGTTATATCACAACTAATGTCAATCTATGCTTGCGCAACTAGGCTGTGCTATCGACTGCAAACAATAACGAATTAAATTCGAATTGAAAACGACTTTATCTTGAACAAGCTGATGTGTTTAGCTTCATCTCCGTTTTTTAGAAGTTGGAGCAGGAGCATACCAAGAACAGACGATAAATATTTATTATTAAGACAATAGCAAACTTTGCAGAAATTCGCTTTCAACACTACACCAGACGATTCACAAATGAGCAAAATTACGCATTCAGTACAGCGGCCCTCAGAAAGTGCACAAGCATACTTCGAGGACAGCTCACTAAGAAAATTTTGAATGCTAGCGCGCTTTAGCAGTCCAGTTTTCAGCGCATTGCAGTACAGACAAGTTTTTCTCGCAATATTTCAATAATACGAGCCATCATTTAAAAAAAGAAAAGGGATCAGCTGACAGTTCGATTAAATGAAGCGAAATGCAGTGAAAGGAAAAAAAACCGCAGATGCAGTTAAAAAAGGGTGTGGAAGGCACACTCCCCGAAACTTCAATCCTCCCCCAACTCCTCCTCCCT
Organism: Toxocara canis; assembly: GCA_000803305.1. Lineage (NCBI taxonomy): Eukaryota > Metazoa > Nematoda > Chromadorea > Rhabditida > Toxocaridae > Toxocara > Toxocara canis. The sequence goes on along the minus strand of JPKZ01000187.1, from coordinate 124,539 downwards.
CCTCTCCCTCCGCTCCAATTCGTTGCACTTCGCAGATTATGTGCTGCACTTCTGCTCCCCTACCCATCCCGCCTTCACCTTCTTTTCTTTCCACTCCCCTTCCATTTCTCCTTGGCTTTAATAAATGCGATGCATCTGCAGGTTGTCCTCCACTTTTATCGCCGCAATTTTGCATTTGGCTGCATCGATGCTTCGCTGCCGTCTGTCCATCCTTTCCCTTCCCCACTCAGGCGTCTGGCCATAACGATGATCGATGATCAATGCGTTCTCTCACCGAAATGGGAAGATCAAATACCTGGAAGGCGTCGGATAAGCGTCGGCTCTGCGGGACTTTGAAATGGCGGATTTTCGTTTCGAAAGCCACGAATCCAGATTGCTCTGCCACGCAGGCTCTTCATCGACATTCGACGAGCAGCGCTGCAATAATTTATTTTTTAAAATTTGCGCACATATGGACGAGAACAGGCAGCTGACTTCTGCATCCCTCCGCCCCTAAGCACGTCATGTTCTCATCAGTTAATCTTGTTTCCTCTGCTTTTTATGGATTTTTTAATACGAATTGCCAAATTTTACAGAACTGCGTTAAGGCGCATCGGTGTTTGTTGATCGCCTAGGATAGTTCAATTCGCCATCTTAAAAATGTTGCATAGAGCTTTCTATTTATTCTGTATGCCTCAGGAAGATCAACACAGTGTTGACAGTGCAAGGGAATTCTCTACAATTGAATGTTAAACAATAGAAGGGAGAGGAGGGAAGCGAAACCGATGGGCGGTCTCAGTAAAAGAAAGGAATATTCATTATGAGGCTTCTATCCCTCAGAAAACTCTCAAGTTTTAAAATACTATGTTTCTAAACTTTATTGCTCAGTCCATTAACTAAAAAGTGTATTTAGCTTTAAAGCACCTCTCATATTTATTGTTTCAATAATATTTCCGTTCATATGTAAGCGCTCAACTTAATTATCACTTCAAGAATGAATAAGAAGTAAGGAACAGCCACAGTTAATGACGCGATATGCGTTTTTGGCAAATCATCTGTGAGATCAAATCGATTTCATAAACAGATCGCAAGTGGCAAACATTCAAACCTTATCCAACCCAGTCGCTGGTATAAATGTTTAATTAAAGATTCGCTAATTTGCCATTTAATTACATAGCGCAAACGCCATCCCGTAATTTCTAAAGATGTGTGTTAAAAATTTTCACTTTTGTGGAACTATTTTATCACATTTCGCCGTGATAGTTTTTATCGTTTTATTTCCAACTCAATAGGATGCAAAGTGCATGCAAATATTTCCATTTTTACGATAGTTTACTTCCTCCCGGGATGGACAAACTGGTTTGGAATTGGGTACAAGGTATGGAAAATATCTACCGCTCGTCATTTCTCTAGCTTCGGATGGTTTCCGAGTTGAAAGTGCCAAATAGATAGACAGACACACACAGGCACACAGACATAACGCTACCATAACACGCATTGCAAAAATGCAAATTTGTCGAAGCCTATAAGAGCATCCATAAACAGAGCGGCAAACGAAAATAATCAAAGGAAACTGATAAGTACTTAATTCTATTGTGCAGATAGTAACCAAAAACTTCGGAAGGAAATTTTAGTTATTTGTAAAACAATAAAAGTGAAGCTAATCGATTGAGATGCTTTAGTTTACGGTTTGAGAAGGCGCCAGAAGGCCACTTTGCTTCTTAGGATAACTCACAGCTGGGGTTTCAATTCTTTCGATCTTTACCTCCATACTCCTGACACATTTTGTATAGATGAACAATAGAAAACGGATATCTTTTACAAATATTATTTTCGGAATTTCACTGCAAGAACTTCGAGTAGAAATTTTCGATAGTCTGTAGTCGTGAAGTCATATCGAACGTGTCTTTCATACTGACCATCACCCCTTTCGTCCTTTCCCACCATCAAGGCAACCGATTATCGCAAGGTGAAAAAATTCGAAAATGTTTGCCTTGCAACGATACGGCGATAAGTTAACGTTTTTTGCGCCCTCCAATGATTAAATGTGGAGAACGGATGACGGATGCAGAAGATGCCAATGCGTGAGCTTTTCAAGATTCGATGCGAACAATGCAAAAGATTTTTAAGTAGGAGGGATGGGGAGGATAAATGGTGGCGTTCCTTTTTCCTTGCGATTATCGACGTTATTCGGCGTAGCCTATGTGGCTCCCTCCATACTCAGGGCGTTGTTGTGCATACCAGTGCGTTTCGTCATGAAGTGATGTTGAAACACAAACCATCATTTTGAGTGCTTCGGCTCGATTTCGTCTCTGTTCCTCGCTGACGATCATTTGTTGCTTGGCCTGTTCGCAAAGCGCGACTGCAGTCGTTCGTGACGAGACGAACTGCAGCGGATTGTGTGCCACCTGGGAATACAATAATACTTTACAATCTACTAGCCGAAATATAAAAGCGTTTATCAGTTAATTCGCTTAACAAATGGTCGGTTATGAACAAGCGAAAATATTCAGTCAAATAGACGATGTTAATATGGTACCAGTGGTATTGACATACGAAACAGAGGCAAATCGAACAGGAAAAACCGATGTGAAATACGGTTATTACTATATTTTAGCCAAAATATGGAACTCTCTGCGACTTTCATGCTCGTCGTATGCACTCTTTCGCCCGCTCAGCTAATCGGACTGCACTTGCTGTTATTTAAACCGAATTGATGATCTACAGAAGATGGACGTACGGAGTTGACTGAAACAGCACCTCAAAAAAGGTATCGGGATTCTCTTTACATGACATGCTGACTTTTGGCTAAGAGAACTTCGAGCGCTGCTTAATTATGAGTTTGCATTTTGACGAAACCTTTAGCGTTTGTTCTGTTCGTTCTTTCGACGATACGTATGAAAAAAATGAAAAGCCAATATGGAAAGCCAGTTAAAGAAAGATGTTGGCTAATTAAGTTTTTGTCTTTTAAGCCGGAGTGCTATATACTTCCGACCGCCTCGCAAATGACAAGTGCAGCCAACCACTAAAGAAGTGTGTGAACACGCGACACAGAATTTATTCATTGGTGGCCTTTATACACCTTTCAAAACAAGTCTCAACAAATTTATTTTTTGAGGGCAGTTGGACTACAAAGGTTTTTTCAGCACTTGCTTTGAGAAATTTTTGGTCCTCTCGAGTTCTAGTTTACCTTTTCTCAGGTCTAGGTTCCGTAGCCGGTGGAAATCGTTCAATGTGAAGGTCGGAGACGGAAATGTATCTCAAAATTAATAAATGTTGTTTTTAAAAAAAGCATAACTTGTTGCCAAAAAGAATCAATAAAGCTACCTATGTAAAAGTCCACGAAGTGATTCTACCTTGTGATCAAAAATCTGCCTTTCTGTAATAAAAATCGATACGCACCGGAGTTTAAGCACGACAGAAACACTGATAAGCGTAAAGCATAAGCGTTGTGAACGATCATACTACAAAAAAAGAAAAACAATTTTCTTCAATGCGCATAGAAATCGTCATTGATTGTTGCATCAACAATAGCGCAATATATATAATATAACAGTGGCTCAGATGCAATAGTCTCTTCGATGAGAAGTGAAAAATTTCCGTGTAAAACTCATTTCACATGAACGCATCGAATGCGTCAGTGTGACTGCTTAAATTCGTATGGAAAAAACTACGGACAACTTATCCCCAATAAAGTATTGAATGGATGCACTCAGAATACAGAAGGTTTTGCGCTTACGGACGATTCCTAACGAAAATACTCCATATAATTTTGCCGCGTATTGCACAATGATGCTTGACTAATAAATTATTTCCTCTTTGTTTCATAAGTACCGTTTAGCTTAATGTTTCAAACGATCTTCGTTCTAACAAGAGGTTTTTTCTCCTGGCGCTACAATACCTCAGTTTCGAATATTTATAATCACCATACTCGGATGTATTATAAGTACACAGTTAATATATGAGTGAAGTAGCAGTTTTGTAAAGTATACAGTCCATGTGAACCTCACTAAACAGAAAGCTGAAGTTTTAGAGCATACATATATAATGGATGATAAATGTGAACAAGAACAGCGAATTAAACAGACAAATGAGATGAAAGATGCAAAAAAAAACTTTAAGCTAAAATGCATTCCCATCGTTTGGAAGAACTAATTTAGACAGCGTTTATGCAGATGAATGATACCGACGAAAAAGGACTCATTTGTTATTTGGTATCGTTTGATTACCTCGCAGTCCTCCGTTTAAGCCTTATAACAATGAAAAAAAAGTAAAACTGAATTTCCCAAATACTGCCCAAGCAAACGTGAAAACGGTCATCACTGTCAAAGCGTGAACGAAGCAGATCAAAAGTTGGACGAATGAACAGACAAAACCAAACGGCTCGGCTTGTGAGGCGTAGATTTTTGTACTAAAGCCAAGTGAAACACATTGGTTTTCTAGCAACATGGAAATCTCCATGCTCTCATAAGCAGGCTTACTGTTGCTGAGCACCGATCAAATACCGGAAATTTCTAAAATTCGTTGTTTTGTGATATCAATATTCAGAAATTCATCGATTTTATGTAATGATAAAGCGGGCGTCCAAACGAATAACTTTTTACAATATGAAAGCGCAACAACAGCGCCGATGATGACTGGCGCGTCGGTTTGCGATAATACTGCAAGCAAGCTCTTTTCCATCTGTGCACTATGCTGTTGCATGCGACGCAGATGACGCAGAAAAAAACCCCTTATAAATGCTACAAGCTGATTTCTGCAAGCAGCTGAGCTACAAAAAAACAGCCCATACAGGGGTAGATAGAACAACCCATGTTCATTTCTGCAGACGAAATTACACGCAGGAATACAATATAGCTACTGCACTGTTAATATCGGAGTTCACAGAAGCATATCAAATTATTTTTTTAAATGACAGTTCAGTGACTTCTGTTTAGTACACCCGATTACTGCAAAGTTCGATCAGATAGTCAGCAAGGAAAAATAGGCTATGCGGAAAACAGACCAACCAACTATGACACTACGACGACTAGGTTTGGTTAGTATTTTGATGGACAAGTGAAAACTGCTGACATCGATGTATAAAACTTCGGCATATAGAGCGATTATGAGGGCGCCGATATATCTAATCGATCTGCAGAAGGATAGATGTAAATAAGTAAGGACACTTCATCTGAGCTCCACTATGATGTCATATATTTTTCCACCTTACTGCATAAAACGATTAGAAAAGTGTGCGAAAACATCTGGAAGACTCTGGAACAATAACGTTGTAAGATTCGTGAACAACCTTTAAGCTCATTACCTCTTTCCCAGGTCCAATTTTCCTTGCACATAGGAATGTGTTAGCAGTAATAAATTATACAGCACATATCGTTCACTAGAAAAAGTTTCACTAAAATACAAGTTATGAAAGACCGCACCTGGGAAGTGAGCTTAACGTGGGGTCGAGTAGGAATCTGTTGCTCTCCACCCGAAAAACACCGTTCACCGATGTAAGGTGAACAGCTTCGACTGCTTTTCGTTCCGGCCGAATAGCTGCAAGCAAAATTTTGTTATTGACGTAACAAGCAAATGCAAGGCAAGCTCTGAAAGAAGATTACTTAAATGTTCATTGAAAGCGCTTTCCCCTATTCCTCAGTTGAGAAAATTTTTTGAATTTTAGAAAATTTAATCATCGATCTCACAACTAAATGCATAAGAAGTTTGAGCCAGAACATAACAATTTCGCCGAACATTCCTTTCTTAAGGGCACGCCATAAGTCCCAACCACGTTATTTGGCGAATTCGCGCACGGCATAATTTGTTTAAAAAACATCATTAAATAAAATACTTATATAGCTCCCCTTATACATTCTAAACGACGACTCGTGAATTTCCCAAATACCATAAAATCCCAAACTCAAACGTATGCCAAATTTCAAGTTTATGTTGCCCATGTACGAAAAAAATATAGTGCATTCACATCTTTAAGATGTCATTTTTGAGTGATTATTGATTAGAGAAAATTCAAATCAGAAGAACATGTTGAAGGAGAACGCGTTGGGGATGTTTAAACGTCGAAAAAACACTTGCCATGAGGTCTAAGATGGAATTTCTTATCATACACGTTTAAGAAAAAATTGCAATAAACTAGTTCAACACAGCAAGTTCGAATGCCGGTGCTACAGGTCATCTTATCATATACAGCAAGTGAAGGAGTTAAGACTTTTCGTCTCTACCAATAAATTAAGTTCTACTAAAGTGGAATCGAACGTAGAGCACATCACGAGGAGCCACATCCGCCATACTTGCTGAGGAAAATAAAGCAAACTAATAGTAACATGAGTGTTGGAATTTGAAAACTGCAAAGCTGATCAGTATTTCATATGAATCTTTTCATTAGCACTGTGTCTCTGTGCTATTTTTCCCTTCTCGATTTTCTCGCTTTTCCCTTCCCAAAAGTGAAATCGAAAAATTTAGATAAGGTGAGTTTGAAGTTTGTCAGATAATGAAAACAGCAAATATCTCAGAAATTTTTTTCCTCACAGTGTTAAGTAAACGGAAAAGTGACTCAGCGTCATCACAATGCTCTTCCATGAAATGATCTAAAAATCTATTGCAACAAGTTCATAGTGTACTTTAAAAAACTTTGCAAATATTTTTCACGAGAAATCAATCTGCATCGTAGCAAGGACTTTGCGTTTCTTTTTTCAGCCAGCACATTTAAAATTTTCTTTTCTCTTACGCTGTGCTACGTAATCATATTAACACGCCACTAAATATGAGTACTTCCCGACTACGAATTTGATGCTCATGGAAGACATGAGATTCAAAAAATTCCGATTCAGAATTGCTCGCCGCAGCTTAAATGCAAACGTTAGAGTATTGCGCAGCCACGCTATGCAACGACCTTACGCGTTGGAGTGACATGGGTTTAAGCTGCGACAAACAAATGCTGTTGGATCAGGGATTTTTGACTTCCATATGTTGCCGATTTTCGTGTACGTTCCATTCATTACTAAAATAAGCATTCTACGTAATTCAGCAGCTGCTGATTTTGTTCGCAGGTGGACTGTATATAAAGTTGACTTTGGCCGTTATGCGCTTTCAGAAATCAAGCACAGATAGACGCGAAGTTCCAACCTGCTCAAATCCTCTGTTGAATATTCACTGCTCCCATCAGCAAGGTACTTGCTAACCGCATAATTGCATTCCACCATTGTATCGAATCCCTGAAAAGCGCTCATGTAAATGGTCATTTTTCAGTGGCAAAACCCACATCATATAAGTTCAGGTAGAAGAGAGTAATTATCGGATTGATGAAAATTCGCCAATTCGAATCAAAACTGCGAAAACAAAGAACAAGGCATTGGGGAGATGCCATGAACGTCTTGGAAGGAAAAGCAATCGAGATGCGTTAAATATGTCAATAAAAACTGAAAAGGTTTCGTGTCTCTCAGCAGGACAATTGTACTCACTCTTCGAACCCTTTCTCGCTTCCGCAACGCGTCCCTTCTTGCCTTATCATTCGTTTCCGGCGAAACAATTTAAGAAAGGCAAGCACATTCTCTCTGCATGCCGTTTCAATGATAATTTGCAAAAAAGTGCCGTTCACTGTTTTCGTACAAAAATGAATGAATAAGCGATAAAGAATGTGGGCGAAATCTGAAACTTACTCACATCAAAAACAACTAGAGAGATATACATGTTCGCTGAACAGAAATTATACAAAGCGCACAAAAGTTCTCCAATATTTCGACATAAAATTCTTTACTGTAGTAACCACCGAAACTGGCTGGGAACTTTTTTGTGGCGTCAAAGCAGGGCAATGAATGGATTCAAACATCTTTCGAATATCTTCTGTTCTATCAAACTAAAAATAACGCTGTTCGCAATGCAGCAGAAAGTGCTGAAACAAAATTTGTTGGAACACTTGAACGATTTGTGAAACTGGAAAATATCAAGCTACCTCGTCGCTGCTAGCTGAAAATGTTTCAGATCGATAGCGTTTCTCTTCGTCTGAGCTGAAACAAAGCGAACGATTTTAAGAAGTAAGCCGAAAGGTGAATTAGGCGCAGCCAGTCATTATAGAAAACATCGAACTTCTTTAGCTGCGTTTTCCCGGTTGCAGAAAATTCAGCATGGCTTAAGATACGCGGCAGGCCCGTATGCTCCGTAATTATTCTTAGCAAGAGCAAAAAAAAAAAAACGAGTTCACCTTGAAAGCCTAACGAATAGGCGCGACATACCAGAACGGAATATTTGCACTTGGATTACGAGGAAATATACACTCTAGAACAGTCAGTTCTTGCCTAGCTGACTCTATTTACACACTTCTACTTCAATGCGCATTACATTTGATGTCTTTCACAGTTAATCGTCACGGTTGACCTTTTCGTACCGTCTAGGCCTCATAAAAAACTACTTTTCATAGATTCGCGAGGCAGTTTCAAAATTTTCCAAAGTCAGAAAACGATTACTCATTAAAGATGTCTTTTTGACGGTAAGGGAAATATACGCATATATGTGATGGAGTTAATGGCAGAAACCACTTAGAGATGCGCATTTGCTTCTAAAGACAACCTGATACAGTCGGTAAACAAACGAATGAGTCATTGATGCGATGCATTTTTTTCATTAATCAACTGCACTGAGGTCTCCGATTAAGATTATAAAAAGCATCGCCTTCAAAGTATCGACAGTTTCATTAATAGCAACTAAAAATGTTCGTTCTTTATCAGCAATATAATCGGTAAAAAACTTGAAGCTACGCACTTACCACACTTTTTCAACAATCGACGTTACCGCACTGACGATATCTAATGCGGGAAAATCAAGGGGATTCTCTGGAAGCACAACGGGGAGTATGTTGTGTTTTTTGACGAGCCAATCGTTGTACTGAAGTAATGGCTCAACTGCACTGCTATCCAGCCGCGGTATCAAACGATCCACGCGAATGCACTCACCAGCAAGAAATGCTATCGTCGAGCATAGCTGCAAAATAATATCATGCAACACATTTGATATGACCCGTACCAGCATAGCCCTAATTCCGGATGGAGCCTCTTCCCTCATCTCCATGCCAAATTCTACTACCACTTTTCTGCTAGAAACGCAGAACCGAACTTTGTTCCCAAAACAGAAAAATACTACTTTGCAAAAAAGTGAATGCGTCACACTGCATTGCATTTGCGAAGTTCATTGTGGCATAACTCCTCTAATAACGAATGCATTTGCACTCTATCAAATGCGCTTTTGAATTTTAAACTGTGCAACTCCATATAAATAATTTTATTAAAGCATAGCATGCCTCGGACAAATAACAGTAGTTGCAAACAGCAATAAACAAGTACATTGTTCACTGTGGCTATGTACTACTGCTTTATGTGAACAATGAGTGGAACTAAGTGCCAGAGAGCCGACGTGATGTGCGCTTTGGCATCATTAAACTTTCACAAACTAGATCCAACAAACGAATATTGAGATTCTGATTCAACCACCCATACAAATCATCTAATTTTATCACCTAGGCTTCAATAGTTCCCAAGTTTACATAATGGGACAAACAGATACCATTGACATTAACCATATCAAACAGGGCGCAGAAGAGCCCTTACAATGTTTCCAGCATCGAACGCAGCCTGCTGTCGCATCCAAAGGTGTTCCACTATCAATGACCTGCTGAGCGATGGTGCTTTCACAAGGTAGAACCACGTGGAAGCAGGGAAAAGTGTTTTTGAAGAAAAGAAATCATGGGACTTAGAAAATATATGGTGCACGAGTTAAAGCCAACTGAGCCGAAACAGCCTGCTCCGTTCTTAAGGACGGTACCGAAGTGATGTCACAACACAGCCTGAAGGAATCTTCTAAAACGAACATCCTATCGTCTAAAACACAAAAAGATGAGATAAATTCAACTTCACCTGACAGGAATACCACAAGTTCTGAGAGCTCATTTTGTGGATGTGATGCTACCGAGGGTCGAAATGAGGAAAGAGAGAACGATGCTGTCATCGATCACCCCGACGGAACAGATGATTGCTGACTGGCATTCAATAATCAAACATCGCCCGTTGAAATCTTGTCTAAAGTCCGAGAACTAACCATAACAAAAACTTTAGAAAAAAAAGGAGTTTGTTGTCGCAAATAACCAATGGTTCTGTTGCCTTAGCGAAATTTGATTCAGGGATAACATTTCTCTATGCTTGTATCAAGTAAAAGGGCATACGATGTCTGGCGACCATATGAAGCCTTAACGGAGGGGAGAGGGGTATGCTCGCTTGGGTGCAGCATCATTCAACTCCAAATAGATAATCAGTCTCAACCTAAGCTCACAAAACTTCGACTGTGAGCAGCACTGTTCTGCGACACCTCCGCGGCATTGCACTCGAGCATTTGTATAAAACGGTAACAAACTGGAGCAACATAACTAAGAATGAGCAGAAACAAAACCGCACTTTTCTGGGAGACACAAGTGCCGATGTAGCATACTGAAAGATCTGCAACCTCATCATCCACTGCTATTCGAAAAACTATCAGCACCTTTCTTCGATTGGCGAAGAGCGCAACGGAGAGCGCAAAGCAAAACACCAGAAGATCGCGAATGAAAGGTGCGCGAAAATTAGGGAAGTTTTTATGAAGCAGCTTTTAAGCAAAGCGGCAAAAACTGAAGAATGAAACGAAAAATCCTAAGCAAAGCGACAGGAAGGGAAAAAAAAACGACTGGCGGGATCGGAATACGCAGATGCTTTGAACAATCGCTCTTCGAGGCAGATCGGATTGTGATCGTTAACATGAATGTCTCTTTTAGATGGAACGACGAGCTGCTAGAGTCGACGATGAGCAGCACAACTTAAACTGACGAAATCCACCAATGTCTGTCTGTGTACAACTGCCCAGGAAGGGATTTAGTTTAGTATAAAATGCTGAAAGTGGGACAATAAATGCCGGTGCCGTGCCTTCACCGCCTTCAACAGGGCGGTGAAGTCGAAAAACTTTACGGAAGTAGGCAAGACCACGAATATCACTCCTATATACAATGGGAAGGTAACAAAAATTACCCATCGAGCTAACGCCTAATTAGTTTATTTTTAGACATTAGCAAACTGTCTAGGAATTGCATCAGCGGCGGCTGAACAATACCCTCAAAGACAGGTTGCTGCGAATACAATACATCTATAGAACGAGCCGCTCTGCATCCACAGTACAATCGTGATTCGGGATTCACACCAACCACTTACGGCCATGGCCACGCAACAGGATCATCTTATCGTTTAGTTAGATCTACTGACGGCAAATGATCGTGTCTACTGGACTTCTGAGATATGTGCCTGAAAAGCTGAACAAAATTTACGCCCAAAATAATAACTTCACTTTAACTCTTCCATTAAAGCAGGGAAATAAAAAAGCTTGCAGGCTTGCAAACGATAAACGCGACGACTAACGCGTCCCTACCAGTGGCTGTTGGAATCGGCAAATGGGCGAAGTATTTGTTTGAAAATGTAGGAGTGAGCTTTTCATTTAAAAATTCAATGATATCAGGAGAGATGAGGGATTTTTTTACGTTCGCAAGTTAGCCGTTTCGGTTGCTGCACTTATGTTTGAGGCGATCGTTTACTTTTCCTTTTTTTAATTTGCATTCCAACCTGTTTAATGGGAGCAAGCAAATTCTTTTTTGAAGGGCGACTTTCAATGAGGAACTTCTAAAAATAATACCTTTTACTATTGCAAATGTATGAAGAACAAACGAAAGTGACTGACTATATTCCACGAGGCACAGCCAAGGCACTGACGTCTAGTTTTTATTGCTTAAGTGTATTTCTGTCTTTTAAACGCTGTAGCTCCGCTGACGCCCCATCTAGACATGGCGAAAATCTCAGCTTACCGCATCCAGTATGGTAGTTTTTAGAAATGGTTCAGAGATGCTACAAGTGTCCGGGGTGTGACGGGCATAAAGTGGTGGACTGAAAACGACACGCACTGCGCAAAATCTGAAATTGCGACATGAATCTGAATACGCAGAACTGATGAAGGCATTTTGCTGTTGGAAACGTCCATAAACCGATGTCTACCACCAGCAACGCTGAAAGAGTTATGGGGAAAGTCGGGTACTGGAGCTGAAATTGGCGCAGAAAAGAAACGCTATAGTTCTCCAGAAGTTGTAAACGCTATCGAATGCGTCTCTGAGCGTTTTCCACCGCCATGAGTTTGACAAGTATTCAATTGTGATGATTCCGTGATTCATTATTTTTGGAATTCTCAAGAAGGCCTTCCCTCACTTTTAGATAAGCCATTCAAAGAGATGAAGGAGAGACTGTAGCAGAGGTGGAAGCGGTCGGCTGAGACATCCGTCGCTATTGACATTTGCAACGGAAGATGAATCAACGATTCGATTACTTGCGACAACAACCCATTATGTTGGGCAAAGAGCTCTGTAAATTCGTTCCCGGCTTGGAAGAAATGAAACAGACTCACAATGCGCAAACGACCATAAGAGCCTATCAGGAAATCTTGAACAGCGCGAGCACTGACACGTCGATATACAGAGCCGTGATTAACTCAGGCGCAAACATTTGTGCGTTTTACAAAGGAATAGGATTGGTGCAAGTTGAAAAAAGGAACATGGACTGCGAAGAGTTAATGACAGTGACCAGCTCATGTGACGAAAATAACGATGAATCTACTAGCTGAGATGGTGATACGTTTAAGACTGATGCGGATGAATCTAATGATTTTGAAGAGAGGTAGAGTAACGAACATGATATGATACTTCTGGAAAGATGGCCACATAACTAATACGCTGCAACTGTCGCTGCCAGACGTTTTTAAGATGCATGGATGCCGCGCAGAAGTCGATGCACTGATAAGGGTTATCTGGAAGGCAGTGGAAAACACAGCTGGCGGCGTGACAACTCTGTGCAAGGTCCTGTCTAAATTTAATAATGCCTTGCTGGTACCCATTCGAATTCTCTCTGCTATGTCACAAAGCGCTATCTTCGTGTTGACGAAGACTACTGAAATATCTGTTATTGGATGCCGTAAAGAAAAGAAACCTTTCCTGTCCTTGAATCATACGATGCATTTTATTTTATTAGTTCCACTTCTACCCATAATTTTTTGTTTCGTTGTGTGTAAACCGAAAAGATCAATAGAAGCCTACTCCCAAAAACTGTGTACTTTTCGAATGCAGTTATGACTGCTTACACAACTCATAAAAATAACATTTTATTTTCAATCCGCTGTGCGCTTTTTTTATTGCAGCTGGTTATTTATACCGTTGAAAACTGCCAGCGAGCTGAGTAATGGTTCTAGGGTTGTATTGCTCTTCCCTAGAACTGTACATTCTTGCAGCATTTTAATCCTTTAGTACTTATGTCGCTAATGTCTGGTCTGCCTCTGAAATGATTTGTTAGGCTGTTCACATAGAAATTACACTATCTACCTACCACTCCTTTCAAGAGAAGCCGAAACGGGAAAAGTTTCAACGCTTCAGCACAGCGGCCGCGGCTCGCTTATAAGTACCTTTAAAAAACCAATGAGAGTGAAGATGCAAAAAACTGCATCTGCTGGCGAAGTAGGAGGAAATCCCCCCCCCCCCCTTCTCCCCACCTCTTTAAAGAATGTGTGTGATTCGTGTACGCGTTTGCTTGAGCGAACGATTTATGCATTGCTGCAAAAAGAATGGTGATGTGGTGGAGGGGGGGGGGAAACCCCCCCCCCCCCCCCTTCTCCCCACCTCTTTAAAGAATGTGTGTGATTCGTGTACGCGTTTGCTTGAGCGAACGATTTATGCATTGCTGCAAAAAGAATGGTGTTCTTGTATATTTTCGGTTCATCTGTCTTTAATCTCTTTCTTGTTGTGCGATGCATTTCCTAACTCTTCACTTCATGCCGGCATAATGGATTACTCAATTGCATTCGGTTAACGCTCATAACAAACCGCTACTCTTGGCTGTTATTGATCTCACCTTCGATATATTGTCGTCTCCCTACACCCATTTTGTATTACTTCCGAAAACCTGCTCCTTTTCAACTGGCAATTGTCTGCATGCATGAATGCTGTGGTAGTTGTCTAAACAGAACTCTGGAAGAAACGAAAGAAAGTCAGAGCCTCTTGCGAGCTGCGAAACACGCTTGGATGAACTGTCTTAGCAATCCCACCCTATTCGCACCTACATCAACTTGTTTCTGATAAAGAAAACGACGATTTATTTCGAAGCTTGTTTCTACGACTTGCTTTTATTGCTTTAAAAATGATCACGCTCTTGCCAAATGCTTCAGATACCTTTGTTTTATTGCATGGATTGATAAATTACTGATTTAGATTAATGAATTCTCTGTCGCCTTGTTCATGCGCCTTAAGAAAAACCCAAAGTAAGGAAATTATAGTGCGAGTGTTGTACTTTCAAGGTAAGAACACCTGGCGCAGTCTTGAGCCAAACCCATACCCCGTACAGAAGCAAGTACAGCATAAGTATATTCGGTTCTAGTAAACGCAGCGTAAGCACCGAATTATGCCATTTTTTTTTTTTTGGAGAGGAAGCGCAGATACAGCAATATACCAACAACCGGTACGGTGACAACATTGCTGTCAGGAAATTGCATCGTTCCCTCAGATTTAATATGCGCTGCGCTCAGGAAAATGGAGTAATCAGATTAAGTTCTCTCACGGTCCTCCCGTCCTGACTATCCGAGGTCCCCTTCGACCTCCAACGATTACTAAATTAAAGGCAGCCGACCAAGCACAAGACGTACGGCCCGACCCCATCCTCCCCTCTCTCCCCCTTAGATAACCACAGTGTTCTTTTTCTAAAACCGGTCCTCCAAACCAAATGTGTTTTAAGAGTTACATCCCAAACATGTCTTATATTCCTTATATGTATGACTGTAGTGGCTATGAGTCAAGCGATTTTGAAATAAAGCTGAAAGAAGTTGAAAGACAAACATTAACACACAAATACGAGAATCGACGTCGCCATAACTGCACTGAAAACTGCAAACATTCAAAGCCCATAAAAAGCAAAAATGTTGAAAAGATTGCAGCACCAAAGCTAAAAATAGATATCACTCTTACCATCCGCATAACAGTAAAATAAAGGCAGTATTTCTAGCAAAGCAAGGGGAAGCGAAGAGGTAGGGAAAAAGAATTTTTCTCAATTCCCCATTATCGGAACGAAAATTTCCCCAGCATTTTTCGTACCTCTGGTAATGCTACAATACCGCCCATAGCCTCCTTACCCGTTTAGGAATTCTCGATGAGCTGATGGTTTCAAAGAAGCGCGATGTCTTAACCATCAGGTGCACCAGGGCTTATGTCGGTGTGCATAAAAATCCATTTTTTGAAAAAGCTTCAGTGAAAAACTTAGAAAAGATCGGGTTTATCCGGAATTATTCTTAAAAACTTGAACAAATAAACTCAATCTAAAGCAGCAAAGATTCCTAAAGCGCACCATTAAGAAAGAAATCTGGCCTCGTTAGACAATAAGTCCTAATCTGGCCCCGTTATGTAATAAGTCCTACTGAGGTAAAACGAAGACCTGTAAACGCGGAGGTGAGGAGTGGGAAGAGGAGGGGGAATAGGAGCAAGCACTCGTAGAATGGTCCTCTTAAAAAAAATGGAAGCTGCTGAATGCTCTCTTCTTCTCGAGAACAGGTCTACCAGAGAGAATGCTGTAATGCCTGCCCTAAGTAAATGCCTCACCGCAAAAGCTGCCTATCCGCAGAAAGCTAATGTGGTTAGGAGGTCCAGTTCAACAAAAAAAAAAATATATACATATATATACGCAAAGCGATGGGAGGTGAGGATTTGGACATCTCCTTCCGCAGTAGTCCTAAAGCACAGACTGAATGAAGAGTGACTGGTGAAGAGTGAGGAGTACGTGGAAAGGTGAAGAGCGATGAATTCTCCTCTTCCAAACAGCAACTAGATAACTTTTCGTTTTCTTTTTATTTTCATCCGAAATGAAGCGTTTTCATTATGTCATCTTCTGTTCCTCCTCGATTTATGCGGCCATCATCTTAAAACAGTAGTGAACGGGATGCTGCCCGATCATGCCTAGAATAGTTTAGAAGTTCATCCTCCCCGAATCTTGCCCGGATTTGTTTTGACATGACCTATTCATCATCGTTTATCGCACTCTATCATACACAACTTTACCAACTTTACCAACTACCAGGCTTAGATGAGACCTGAATTTTCAGCTGTATTGTTTTTGCTACCTTAAATCCCTTTCGTCGTTTATCTTTATTCCTCTCCCTCGTTCTCTCTTTTTAAACCTTCCCATTGCACTTATGTCGAGATCGGCGCGAGTTCGAGATGCGCCTCGCGATTATTCCTCCCAACTGGGAGCTATGGAAAGAAGTAAACTCATACATGTGACTCCTGCCCACAGTTTACTTCGTGATGATCGCCTCCCCCGGATACCAAAAATACTGAGACAATTGGTCTCTGAAACATTCACTAAAACCAGAAAATTTACACAATGAAGGTGGAAACTCATAAATTTAAGCAAAATGCGAGATTTCAGATTATCGATGTTTTTCTATTTCCGGGAAGCCAAACAGCAATATGTGTTTTACCCTTGACAAAAAACGTTAAGGGAACAGCGATAACAGTTTTCAAATGAATTTTCTTATTTTAATCGAATTCATTTCAGACAGCCTAGAGCTTTTGTTCGAGCGCTGTTTCATGGTTCAGCCAGCTTGAAAACTTGAAAACACCAATTTTCTTCACATTCACAAGAAAACCATAAAAGAAAGAAGAAAGCGAGCTGTCAAGCAAATAAATGCTGCAAGACGTCACTAAACATGAACTCAGAAAACGTTTGTGGAATAATTCATCTCAAGACGTTCAGCTCTATATTTCGAGAGCAGGATTCAACTACAGATGCTTACTGCGAAGTACACCAGCAAATGTGCTGTCCCTTCGAAAAGTGCAGTGTGTTTGTACTTTCTTCAATTTGAAGAAAATACTTGTACTTCCTTTAGCTGCTGAGTCTTACTTCCTTTATTATGACACGGTCCCTGTACTAAAGAAAATCCCTAACAGAGTGCCGTACAGCAAAGCAGCAGTACAAAATGTGCAAATATCTTTGGTACGGATCTATTCCTGATGGCAGATACATACCTCTCCTTAAACCAATAAGTTTTTCCAGGATGCGACTAGTACTGAGTGTGCGTCATACATCACGTGCATAATAAATCAGTTTCTCAGTTTGATATCAAAACCAGTGATGACCACAGCCGGAGAAAAAGTTTTACGTTTTGAATAAATAATAGTCTTTCTCCACTTGCGCCCTGATAATCAACAAAGTTGTTCTTGACGGCTTGAGGAAATACTCCAAGAACTCGAACAATAGCAAGGTAATGTGCAGATAGTAATGAGAGGATCCTTAGAATATATCTTGCAGTCCGCTTTAGACGGCAGAAGCATGCCGTGATTTGACAGAATTTTGAAGATTTAAGCGCTGTTTCCTCTCTTTCTCAGCCTTTTCAAATTCAAATACTAGCAACGAAAAATTCTTTCTTCGCAAAAAGAGGGAAGTCTTTTGTCACTACGGTAAATCGTTAAGTAAGTGATGAGCAAGCATGACGTATATGTTTTGAATAAGGAGAATGCATCACTGCGAATGAAACAAATACACAAAAACATAATGAAGAAACGGGGGAACGTTTCAGGAAATTACCGCGACACTGTTTTTTAGTCAGCCTTTTAGTCTCCTATGGAAATGATGCTGAAGATTTTGATTACATTGTAACGATTTATGTATGAATAACTTTGAGTCACGGCAACTGGCAAAGTAAAAAACTGGAAAAAATCCCAGGCTGAAAGCTTTGCATTCACGCAACAATCAACGAGACCGCCCTCAATATAAAAAGCGTTGTTCATGAATGGTGCGTATTTTTTCCAGAACTTTATTTACGGAATGAAAGCAAGTAGATAATCAAGCGTGCCATACGCACAAAGAGAATCTCTGAAATAAAATGGTGCAGAAATTTGTTTGTAAATCGCCGAAGAAGGCAATTTAATGAGCATGTTCGGGCCGATATGGTGTGCTTGAATTCTCATAGCTCAGAAAGGCACAAAAAATTGATGGAACGCTCGGCTAGGATAGCCGTGTCACACAGTCACTAGGAAGAGCGATACACTACCGACTATGGAACGGACCGCAAGTGTACTGTTTCAGTTATGAATCTGCGATTATGGAAAGCTCTTAAGGAAGACCTGGAATCTTGTAAATATGTTGTAAATATGTTGAAGATTTTCAAAAAGCTTGCATTCTTTCAATAAACAGAGACGAGAAGACAGAAGCGGTCATCAAAATCTTCTGCCCTAAAACCATTCCACGCATCTCCAAGTTGCTGGTACTTCAAGCATTGAAAATCGATAAAATGGCTTAACATAATTCATTATTTCCGCATGACTGGCATTCGCCACTTCCACTTTAGACATTTTTTGATTCAAAGAAGAGCGATAAATGCTTAACTGGAAGGAAAACACAGATGTTTTCTGAGCAGTAGCAATTTCTAGACCCTCTAAAAGTGCGTCGAATCTCTAGTATATTTGCCTCCCAGAGGGCATCTCTTCCCCTCAACATATATAGTATGCAAGAAATGGGCAGTAAGTAATTGCACTATATCCTCCGCAAAGGCATCCCA
The DNA here is from genome assembly GCA_000803305.1 of Toxocara canis. Lineage (NCBI taxonomy): Eukaryota > Metazoa > Nematoda > Chromadorea > Rhabditida > Toxocaridae > Toxocara > Toxocara canis. The sequence continues at coordinate 105,921 of JPKZ01000187.1, read as the reverse complement.
ATTGAAAAAAAAAACAGATCCTGTAAATAGATAAATAAATCTTGAATAAGGAGTAGGTACCAAGCGTGATGGCTTTGGTGAAGGAAATTAACTAAGACTAAGCATCCTGACGAAACTTGAAGTATAATCACAACAAACGCGGCCAAAAAAAGTGTCAACAAAACGCCCCCTTGATGAAGAAAACGGAGAAGACGAACAGTTGTTGAATGCTTTAGAACTGTAGATCCAACTATTCAGCTCTTATTTATGAGGCTCCCCGATTCTACTTTGTTTTCCTTTTTTCCTCGACTGCACTCTTCGTGAATGCTGCTTCTTCCATAGTATTTCCACAGTTCTTTTCATTTGTGTGCAAACCACAAACTCCACATCCACTTGTTTCGTAATGAAGAAAGATATAACTTCTACATTTCACTTAAGTAGGTGGAAAATGTACATTTAAGTGAAAGAACGATTCTCTCGACTAAATGATGTGCATTTTATGAAGTGAATAATCTTCTTTACATTTTCGTAAAGGTAGTTCTTCCCTATCGACTGGATAGAAGATTCGATTCGATTCGAAAAAAAAAAAAATTGCGCATATTTTCGGTATTACTCTACTGATGAAACAACAGTTGTCGGCGTCAACAAAAGCTGGAAAATGGAAAAAAGAATATCGTATATGAGGGTCTTTTCGAGGGCACAACCACCGAGAACCGCATTAACGAAACGGCTGCAGCGCAAAACATAGTTTCTTCTGTCAGTTCTTGAATCTTTGGTGTAGGTTAGTGTGAAATACTAGGATAAATTTACCACCTTCAATTGTCATTTTATCAGCACCAAATCTAGCCAAAAACAATGTTCGAAGTTCCCTGCACTATTGCATCGATGTCACTAACTTGAGGCCTATAGAAAAAAAGCACATTTTCCGTGCTGAAAAGATAACTCACGAAAAAAAATGCACGGATAGGTAAGTCGAGGGGGTTCAATGCCAAAGATGAGTGAAATTGTTTGCTTTGAAATGAATAGTACACGTCGCACACATAACGATAGTTACTTATCAAAGCGCCCGATAACACGAAAAAACTGGGCATTTTATATGCAACAACCTAAGATAAAGGAGCGTGCTCTACGCATTTTTCGAACACACCGGCTGCACTTGAATGCAATATAGCTTCTTCGAATATACGTAATTCGCCCAGCTAAAAATTTGCTCAGCTTAATATATTAGGTGCTTATGACCAACGTGATTATTTCTTTTCTTATCAGAAAATGCGCAAGTAGTAGGTATATGACCAAAGCCGTAACCGGATGCACTATTTGTTTTCGGGTGCCTTATTCTGCGCTAAATGGAAGAAACGTATGGGTTACAGCACCTTACAGTTTTGACTTTTGGATAAAGCGACTATTTGAAATAATGCCTACACGACTGGCATTCTCAAAATCACATTAAGCGTTTTCACCAAACAAATACACTTTATATGTCCACAGAGAAGCGTGGACTAGCTGAGCAGGTGAAAGTGGAAGTTCGACCGGTTTCCAATGCTCTGTGAGGGTGAAGTAGCGATCGTAATAATCAAAATGAACACTTGCCCAACTTTTGAAGAATGAAAACGAGACCTTAAGATCGCGCGGGACAACAAAAACAAATAGAACAACGACGAAGACTAAGTCACTAGTTGATAGCGTTGGCGTTGTGCAACTACATGTGCAAATTTATAAATCAGCTCAAACGTGAGCCAAACGACATAAATTATAAAGTGAGAGTATTCAGGATCGATGCCAGAGAACGAAGCAAGCTTGGTGGACCGATCAGTGAAAAAACAAAACAAACTAAACAACTAACCCGTCGAATTTGCCCACTTTCGCTTGTCTCGCATTTGTCTACCGTCAGTTCATCAGATTCACAGCTGAAAAGCCGAGAACGTTTGAGAAATCGACAGAAACGAACAGAACTTGTTCGGCTCTAAACTTTGGAGCGTTGTGTAATTTACAGCGAAGATGACAATGATGACATTCGTCGTTGAAAATATGGGATATTTACTCGCAATACACTAGCCATAGGCGGGCGATTCCTCCTGCCTCCTTCCCCCAACTTTTTAAAATTTTCCAGGCCACCAATTTCAGACCAGTTTTTAGAGTTTCCGGCCACATTTTGCAAATCTCGATTACGATTCTTAGAACGCATCAAATTAGGAAATAACCGGTCGAAGAGGCATTCTTGTGAGCGGGAATGCTAAATGCACATAATGCGCCAGAAGATGGATATTTCGAAACTATTTTGCTTGAGATACTTCAAGGATCTCCAGTTTTTTAAGCAGATGTTGATCCCTCGGCTCCAGATCACCCCCAAAAACCGGGAAATTTGAGCCTAAATCCTTTGTATTGGTTGCGGGAGCGATAGGGGGAATGAACTGATGAGAGGAGGGAAGAGGGGGGTGGGGGGACGAGAGAGGTTGGCTGTTCATGTGCAACACGAATTAAGTCTGCGATTTTTGAATTTGTATACAATTCTACGAGGTTCCGAGGTTCAAAAGTTCCAACTTGAAGCACTTAATACGTTTACTCTCACCGTTCACAATAACAAAATACACGAAACTTGCAGCTAGTTCAACTATGACAAAGTTGCTGGTTTGTAAGCATTGTAAGCATAAGCAAATTTCCGCAACATTCTGTGACCCACACGCTGCCTTGCTTCTGTACAACGCAGTGAAAAAATTTCGTATCGTGTGATCAATCAGTTGGTGTTTCGTTCGCATTACAGTTGATACTAACATTAAAATTGTGGCCGAATAATAGATGGGGAAACAGCAAGCTAAACCATGGGAAAATGATCGCATATGTGCTTTAACTCTGTGAATTTGAACTTCGTGTCAACCCCAGCACCAAATTCATGAGACGTCACACGTCGGAAACAATACATAAGGCAAAAAGGTGAGCACCCCATCGAACGAGCCAGTGGCACTTTGTACTTTTAATTCTTCTAATGTCATTTCAGTTTTACTACTTCTGACTGAGACGAACACGAGGGAAATGTGGGAGGAGGAAAGAGGGAATGGGATCGCTGCAAAAGCCATAGCTATACAAGCCACTAGCGCCACATTAACTTCTCTGTGAAATTTGTGATTCTTCTTTCGAGGAACTTGCGCATATAATCTTATTCGGATTTATTTTTGAGAAAAGAAAACAGGTTTAGTGGAAGAAACTATACATCACAAAAGAGAAGCACAAAAGATCGCTCGGAATCAGCATAAATTTCTGTAGGGACCGATCGAAAACAAAGTTAACTACCTCGACTGGAGCTCTGAAACAAGCATTTTAATTCCGTAGACAAGAATGGATTTGTTTTACATTACGCAACTTTCTAGATGGTTTTCATGGAGCGGTAAAATGAGATTAAAAAGTGAACGAGAAAGGCTCAAAGAGCGAACTGCCTCTCGTAAGGCAACAAAAAGATGCGCATGTGCTTTAAGACGTATAGCAGTTATGTGACGCAGAAAACATTTCAATTTTAGTTCCACCAGCATGTGCTAAATGTGACGCACACACTCACTATGGCCAACACATAGCCAAGGGCACACCCAGAACGGCCGACAAAAATTTTAAGGGTGGGGACAAGGTCGATCAAGAATGCGGTGCAATACAGTCGAACATATAACCACTCAGCCATATGCCACATTCTATTCGCAACATACGCATTAACTGCCAGGAAGTATAATTTTTTCCAGAAATGGAAAAAAAACCCTGTATTTTGAAACAGGACCGCAAACGGAAAGGGACAGACAAGGACTTCAAATGAAACCAGTTGAATGGAACTGATGGAAAAGTATAGCCCACTCCCAGAACTCTCCGATGTCCACGACAGAGCACCAAATGTCCCACACCCAACCCTAATTTTTCTAACCGTAATATGAAAAAACAGCGGATGTAGAAAAGTGGACTTTTGGGAACCTGTCTGCTAACACAGTGGACTTTTGGTCTGCTAACATGTAGAAAAGTGGACAGCAGTGGACTTTTGGGAACCTGTCTGCTAACACTCGACTGGAATGTGTGGCGGTGAAAATGTTAATAACCAAGTGTAAAACGCTTGACTGCTTTTAATCGAATAAGCAGCAAACAACCTAATTACTCGTAACAAATCAAAACCTTGACTAAACGAACAGAGATTTGTTTCGGAAACCTTGACTAAGTTTACTCTGTACGCAGCTAACTTCACAAGCTTTCGTGGTCGTCAACTGAAAACAACGCGCCGATAAATATAGATTTACGAATGTAAGCGTTACGTTAAGCAGGAATGCTTTTACGAAAACTCAGTTAATTGAGCGAAAACCTTAAAAAAATGGCAAAATTACAAGTGAAAGGACAAAAAAGAAACCAATAAATTAAAATGTTAATAAGATAATTCATTCTGTCATTTAGAGAGTGTTTCAAAAGAACTTTTAGGCTCATCTTTAAGACAGCTGATGCTTAGCGGGAATTTTGTAATATACAAAACTGTCAGTTCATAGCAGCGAGCGAACTGTTCAGTAATATCCATATAATTATCCGCCTGCTATACGAAGCCCCCAACAGTTGCCAGCTTTTTCGTTAATTACGTTTTGTGAATAATCGATGTAGCTTAAAGATTATGAACGCATTTGCTAAGCTAGAGAAAAGTGGATATATACATCAGCGCTCTGGCACGGGACTTTGTTTACCCGAATTGAATCGAGGTAATTGCACCCAGCTGGAGGCGTATGCCTAAATCACGATCTTACTAGAATTGCAATAATTTTGCGCACGTCAAACGTGCGGATTTAAATGTCTCAACGCAAAACATCATTTATAACATTTTTGATTGTTCACAAAATGTTTTTCTCGTAAAATTAATTTTGCATTCCCCAAATGTTTTCGTTGAGACATTTTAATTTTAATGCGACAACAATGAGCTCGAATCACGTCGAGCACACAAAAATATGCGCACAAAGCACTGTGCACTAGAGGTGCAGTTGAAGGGAAAGCGCGAGACGTTCAAAATGGAATGCAAGATGCGACCGCAAGAAAATTGTTGCAAATATGCCGAAATCGGTCAAACGCGAGCCAGCCGAGTGGCCAGCGGTCAGTTCATTCTACTCCCTCACAATCTGGCACACTATTTCAACGAACACCTCTCCTACCCCCTGCGCCCCGTCACCCCCTTTCGGAACTTATCGCAGCTCATCTGATTGCTCAAACATTTCAGCATAACGTAATAATGCGACCGACACTATAGAGGGCACTACGCCAACGAGTGCATTTAAGGAAATACATATGAAACGAAGAAACCTAACCGCGGGAGTGAATGCTACGTGCGACACCAACGGGAACATTGGAACTGGCAAGCTGCGGTCGGATAGTCATATGGGCCGCACGTGAGACAAGCAATTGCAAATCAAAAATTTAAAGTGGTTATCCTCGCGATATCAGCAGAACTCAAGGCAAATCGCTGAAACGATCCAACAACTAGGCCGAACAAGAATGCGGCGAAACTCGGCGGACGATAGCATATTCAGCGACCATCATGAAGACTTAACAATCGCAAATTTTCAGTTCCACAGGAATAGTTGCCTATAGTAGGAACGATACAGTGACCGCTATCTTCCTTCTGTCAAGTCCTGACTTGAATGCTGAAACAATCACAAAACTGCAACGTTCTACCATTCTTCCATGTTTCTAATATTCTTCATAAAAACAAATATAAAGAAACTTATCACCATCGGCGTAGCTAGACCCAAAATTCTAGAAAATGCAATGTAACGATTCCTAATGCTCGTGAAAAATTTGCAGGAGGGACGGGGAGATGATGACGCAAATAATAAAAACAGAAAAATATGAAGCGCATATTTCACGAATTGACAGCCTCATCGATGGAATGTGAGGGGATGTATGTCTCGAACTCTACCCTTTTCAACTTTGCCGATGCATTACCGAGTTACTGACTAACTTTCATTTCTGGCAAATGAATTCATCGAAGACGAGTGGAAAACATAAATAATTTAAAATTTCGAGTTTTCTTTTTGCTCTCATAGGCCTTTCGCCCTGCATAAACAAGTCATGCAGTGCTATATCTGTGCGCATGCATTTGTGGTATTTGTGTCTACCTTTTTCGGTGGTTGCGGCGGTCATTCAGAAAAGTTATCAGCATAAAATTCCCCAGAAAGACCCTATCGCCTCTCTTGGATACCCAAATAAAATTCCCCATTCATAATGTTCCGGTTGAGCTATAAGTTGCGACGCATGGAAAATAATTTTACGGCAGAGGGGCCACGGGAATAATGATCCTCAAATCTACTTCTGGAATTTCAGCTAGCAGCTAAAATTCGAGGACTCCTATAAAGAAATTTATGGAAAGAAGTGCTAAAATTTTGTGAAAATGAATGGAAACTACGGCAGTACTTCTGACCGCATGAACAATGCACTTGACCATCCACCACTTAACACTGCGTGTCAAGGGTAAATGTCGACCGCCGGTCGGGCAGAAATTTCCGGGCATAATAAGGTATCCTTCCATTATTGGTCACTTATAAAAACAGTCTCATCAATGATTAGTTGTCCTGGTGCAACTCGTAACTTCTTGCTTTTGTTAACGCTGATTATCGCTTAAGAAATTATTAATTAATAAGATTAATAATCACAAAGCAAAACAGCCGAAAATCGCTAATTAATGTTTTACATTTTTCATTTGAGCGGAACATATAACAGGTCATAACCGCGGTCGGTAACGGCGATTATTGAGAAAAGGAAATAGTCGCACTGCCTAAGTCACAAATTTGCGCAAATGTTTACTACTTGAAATTAAAACGCTGATGAATTCTCAAATACCATGAAAACTTTTTCGAATGATTTCCGCACATCGCCACACATCCTGCAGAAACTTCGTAAAATGTTTTTTTCTCGAAAATATAACAAGAAACGGGGGCATTTTGCAGACCTCGAGAACTCGTTTGTGAGAAAAATACGAATTATACTTACTTTTTAGGTTATCGTTATTTCGCAAATCGCCCAGTTCTCTACGAGTAACAAAAACAAAGAAACGAAGTAAAATACGTTTGGAAACAACTCGAAAAGCATACAGACCTGTCATATGAATGCCGTAAAATGAACGGGCTGCATGAAGTTGTCGAAACGCTTTCACTGAAAGTCCTAGAAAGATAGCATGTATTTGAAGGTCTTTGCCTAAAGAAGCTGAGGTCATCTAAAGCAGCTTCATATATACTCTTTCTCTCTTTCCACCTCACTCATCCAACTCAGACAACCACCGCACGTACAAGTATTCTATTAATACCGATCGGAGATATTTGAGACTTTGAATGGGGTTCACACTGTTATCTCAGCAAGCAATGAAAGATTATTACGACGATATCACAACGATAAACCCAACCGATGCTGACCCAATTTTCACTATTCGCATTTTCACCACACCATAATATTGAATCATCTTGCTCAGCGGAACAAATCTTAAGGATTCATGATTTTTGAACCATAAATTTTCGATTGCTGAAAGCCTATGGTGATTTTCGCGACGAAACCTCAATTCTCTAAATTTTCTTTTGCGCAAGTGGTAATTTCACAAATTTCTAATTAGTACGTTAAACAATTTTCATCCAGTCATGCATTCTAAGCTCTGCATGATAATATTGCATCGCGGCACAAACGCTTAAAAAAACATCTGAACAGATCGCTGGTGGTTTTTTGGAACACCATAAACGAACTGACCACAATATTTTTCACCTTCGAGCTCTATGCGCAAAAAGTTAGCGCATCAAAGGCGTATCCTTAAATAGTTGATATGTGTCATAATTCGCAATGACATTCGACTTTTGAAAAAAGTTCTATCTGGATCGAAAAGCTCGTTTTATGAAAAATTCATTGTTTTATACGTCCATAAATGACCGCTTCTTTTCACTTGAAATGAACAAAAAAACTTTTCTGAACCCTTCATACGACTTCACTGCATCAACCAAACCTCATTTTTCGTCTCTCTTTTTTTCTGTTAACGTTTACAATCGGCAGGTCATTCGGATTCGTTTATTTCATTGCCAAACGACACGATATTCGCTTCAGTAGAATTGATTTAATTCTGGAACAGAAAACCCTTATTGCGGCACATACATTCACAAAGTTCAACGACATATTCGAGGGAACGGAAGATCTGTTAAACTACTGGACTCCTTGCTGACATTACTAAACAAATTAATTACTGCTACAAATCATGCTCTCTCACCGTCTCGTTATGCGTATAAAGACGAATAATTGCTTGTTAATTTGTTAGATTAATTTGTTAGACTAACAAATTAATTTCTTTGTTAGATTTTTTCTTCATAACACCTTCTTTCCGTCCACTGATGCATTAAAGTCTCGTTCGTTTCCATGCTCATTCAGGCAGCTATTTTAAGCAACGTTTTAGCATGCTTATTTGGATTACTGCTACACATCACGCTCTCTCACCGTCTCCTTGTGTGTATAAAAACCAATAAACGCGCTGAAAGTTTGATCAGCACATAAATCATAGGCATTACACGCTTGACAGTTGAATCTAAAATAACACATAGGAAGGCTCATACAAGCGTGATGTAATACAAATACAGAGTCTCTTCCAGTCCTCCGTACAACCGTCTCTTCCTTGTGAGAATTTTTCATTAAAACAGACCCGTTCCCTTCACATTGAGTGAAAAACTTGACCATGGTACTGTTTAAAAGGTCAAATAAATTTATCCTATGAATATCCGCCCACATCATAATTGTTGACTGCATGAAAATCACATTAACAAACACATTCGCGTCCACCATTCACTAATCGCTCGCAAAATCATTAAACACCATCCCTTTCAAAAGTCCTAGTCCGCGCACACGCATTCTTGTTAGACCAACTAAGAATTACTTCCACAAACCACGAACAACTGCGCACGGAACTTAAAAGTGACAACTTCAGGCACACTGCGAATAAGGAGCTAAATTGGGCAACTGACTTGTTGCATTCTGCGCTGACTCTTTGATGACTTTTAGCTTCACACTCTCGAAGCAAAGAACAAAAATTTTTTTTTAAAAAATCACATGGAAGCATTTCGAGTGCGCTATTATATAACTTCTCGATGATGGTAAAACTTTCGTTGCCCTGATGATCCAAAAACTGAACACTCAATGTAATCTAATCTTCAGTGTGTGCTTCCTTTAGTGAGGTTTAACCGTCCTTCGCGCCATCTGCGTTGTTCAGCACTGACTACTGTGACATAGGCCTTCATTTGGGGATAAACACTTCCCTGCTGGCTCACAAATTTCCAAATCTGGAACCATACACCTAGTGGTCTCAGAAGAATTGTGTGCCTTCTGTACCGTGAAGAACGGTTTCTTTTCGAATTGCAACGAGAAGTATTATTTTGCCTTCTTCAAAACTGCTTTTAGCGCAACCGGTAGAAAAGGTATTGTTGACGGAACGGCGAAAGCATCTTATCTACTGGTCAGTTTGCGTTTCAAATGAACCACTCGCTTTTTGTTTATCTTTCTCGGGTCACGTCTGGAGTGCGTTAATGAATAATACAACCATTTCAAATCAGTTAATGAATAATACAACCATTTCAAATCAGTTTTACTCTAGTTTTAATTCAGCCAATTATTTTAAGGAGTTTTCTTCCTTAACTGTAGTAAAAACACACATTCAGAAAATTCGATAATAGCAAATTGTTTCACTAATTTGAGGTATATTCGCACGAATCAACTTCGCAGTCGAATACGATTCCATTTGCCCTATTGCAGTTTTTTCTCATACATAGAGAGCGGTTGGAATGTAGCTGCAGTGCTCGATCCAACTATTTATAATGCTCCCTCTATGATGAACTCAGTGGTACCATTATGTCGAGAAGAAATCATGCCTTTGCACTATTTCGCACTGTACCATAGTGAGGTACAGTGTAGTAAAGTGTTACAATGCAGTGTTCACACCAAAAAACGGGTTAGCCACGCTACTTTACCAAAACGTAGTTGCAGGTTTTTGTACTGTTCCGGCCAGTAACCAGGCGTAATACAACATTCTTACCAAAAAAGATTCGAAAGTAAAGTGGAGGCATAGTGCGACTTTCTAGGAAAAAGTACAGCACAGTATTCATTTCAAAAATAAAAAAATAAAGAATAGCAACGGCATCACTGGCAGACAATGTGTTAGGTAACAAACTGTCCGTCACAAGAGCTTTCGAAACAGATTGTAGGGAAGATGTAATTGTATAGGTATGTTCGCCCGCACCATGCTTTTAATTTGGCACACAGAAGTGCTACAATCACTGAGTTGCTTGTGGCAGCTACATTAGGCCAACGATCGAATTATTCACAGCTAGTGGACAACAGCTTCTATTCGAAAGGATTATTGTTCCATTGATGAATGCCAGCTGGTTATTGGCAAGCTTTTAGATGTGAAATGGAAATCGAGTAAATTACTTACGACTGTATAATAAACGATTTGTAGGGACCACTGAAATTTTCCAATTTGAGCAGATCGCTCGGTAGAAAGAGTCGATGTCGTGGTATATGTAATCGAAGCCAACAAATAAGCAGTAATTGAGAAGCCCAATCCTAGAAGCTTGCATTTTTCTTTACAAAAACAGCTACAAAATAGAGATTGATGCTTTTTAAACGATCAAACCTAACCGACGCTGCCTAAACCCACTAATTTGCTACTTTTATGACTGAAACTCCGTAATGCAAAACACAGAAAATATAGTTGCGGCATAAAGTGTGACAAATATTTTGTAAAACACCTATATGAACCAATAAAGGCCACTTTAAGTTTATCCGGATTGTTTTCTGAGTGGCCTATCCGTTCATTCACCCGCCACGCTAATTTGCTATATTTGACTTTGCCGTCTTTTGTCGGCCTTTTTTAAATCCACGTTATGGATTTGATAGAGTGCCGAGGTTGTCACACGATTTTAAATGCTGCCATAACATAACGATAAGAGACTTATTATTCAGTTGTAGATATCAAACTAATAATAATCTTTGCAAGAGACAGAAAAAATTCAACGGCCTCAAATTTTCTCTTCTCTGCATATAAGAGACTCTTCAAAACACTTTCCGCCGTCGAATCATGCAGTGAACACGATTCTCTATTGCTATCAGCGTGTTGTAGATCCAAAGCCGTTAATTGAGTACTTTCTAGTGGTGGGCTGAACTAACTCAATTCGAGCCGATGTGAGCTAAAATAGAGCTTTTTCTGCTTCATCTAAGAGGAAGCCACAGCTCTGCTTGCTTCTTAAAAATCTATGACTGTGCGTAGACCACTCACAAATGAACGGTTCAGCTTTCTAAGTGCACCACATTCAGTGCTCACTTCTCCACCTGCATATATTAATCCACTTTTTTTGCGACAAGGAAAAGAAATAGCATATAATCCTTGAACACCATTTATATTTTACGTATTCGTAACAGAAATGCAACTGACCCCGTCTTCAATATACTTTTCCAGTATCGTCTGTCTTAAGCCAGCATTCTGAAGTGTTTTCCTCGTTGTCCGAGGAGCCCTTTTGAAACGCTCAGGGGAGAGATCGAAACAGTCCGGAATAATCTTGTTCACGATCCTGAATTACGCATAGCATTTGTTACGGTTTTATTTGTTTAAGGAAGCAAACAGAGTTATGCTCACTTCAGCTGAGTCGTAAATAGAGTGGCACCGATAATGTCATTCGTGGCCATCTTCTAAACAAAACGTTTGAGCTTAAAATAGAGGCCATCAATACTAGATGTACCTTTTTTCTATAGCGGCTGTCTGAACGCCACGGAAACGCAAAAGCATAGTGAAAAATATAAAGAAAATCTGCAGATTATAACAAGGCGAATAAAAGCAAAAATCGGGTCGTGTACCTCCTATATCATCTGTTTTTTTGTATAGGAATCTAACTCACTTTCGAAGATGAGAGCCGTGACGAAGAGAATATAGGAAGTCGTCACTGTCAATGAATATCTCCCGACATGTGACCTAAAAGTAGAGAACATGACCACGGTAGCGCCGAAAACAACTGTCTTACTAGCTCGACAAAGCCAAGGATACTCAGTTTTCCATCATTTCTTGACTTGAAGCTCTATTCTGATTTGTTGGCTTGGCGGCTGTATTCGAGAAAGTAGGTCCACTTAAGTGAGAGATTCAACTTTCCGTGACTCTTCGAGACTGATGGTCTGGATAATGTTTAATATGCGCAACTGTTGGGGAGAAGAACAATAATGGAATTCGAGAAGAAGGAAGAGTGGTGTTTTTTATATCTAATTGACATATGAGCTACAATTTTCTCGGAGTACTGAGGCAGAAACCTTGCATAGATGAATTCTATCAGATGGTGCCTTATTCGGCACAATTATATTAAAAATAACAAAAATTGCCAAACATGGTAATACTTTGCTTCAACAAATTGAAGGTGCTTTTTGCCAATACTGAAAGTGGTTGTTAAAACAGTTACCAAGATACGGATAATTATTTATTGGCTTTTAACAGAGCGTTTTTACAAGTTGAAAATTTTGAATCGGGCTACGGCAAAAGAAAATTGTCGGCACGGAGCCAAAAGCACAAGAGTGAAATTTTATGAGAGTGAAAAAAAACTCACTTGCTCTAAACCCAAAACATCTATTGGGGAGTGTCAAACAACAGCTCCCGCCCCTCCTCCTCCCCCCTTGACCCCAAGTATAGCCCCGGCCCGATAATTCGAGAGGCACTTGCACGATGCGCGAGTCTCATACGAGGTAATTCAAAGAAGGTTACGAGAAAAAGGAAACTGTTGCTGCGTATGAGTTCCTCTAGACATTAGCCGGATGGCTTGGTACAAGAAATGTGAACAGCTGAAAAGTATTATTGAGCAACATCTGCGCTCCCTCGTTGTCAACCGTACGGATGCCCTCCACAACCGTGCTGTAGAGCTCCGAAAAATTAGCTGGGCTCCTATCTGAGCTCTTAGAAGAATGCAAACCCTGACTGCTATTTGAGGGATAAAGCGGCTCCGACAATGGCTTTGACTCTGTCGTCTGGTAATACCTGGCTCCGGCTTCAGTCTCGCCATTAGGGGAAGGCTGGCTCTAGCTCCACCAGCGGAAAAAATACATTTCTCTGTGCAGTAGGAGCTGGAGTCAACGTACACTTCTGTTCTGATAGCACAGCTACAGCTTCTCCAGCTTTGCATTTCGGAAAAGCTTGTCTCGGGCTCCAACTCCATATTGCGAAGAGCGTATTGCTAGCTTCGGTCCTACTCTACCGCCGAAGTCACTCGAAAAAAATCACCACTTCAAAATCAGAGGTCATACAGGAATAAAATTGCAATATTGTTTTATAAGGAAGTTGAGAAAAGTGGTTTCTGCTCTGCAGTCTTCATATCACCGTTCCATGCTCTGAAACAAATTCAATCGAATAAGAACGATATCAATTTCACAAACTAATTAAAAAAGAACTGGTTAAATGACCTCAAGCCATCGTTGGCATTCGTTAGCTGCCATATCCAAAAAGAAGTCTATTTCGCTCTGCTCATAATAACGTTCCACACCCACAGTAGTCATCTTCAACATATACGTTCCAATTCGACACTTACCGCACTGTCTGAATCCGCTCAACAAGCGCCCAAAAGATCAATCAACTGTTAGGAGAGTACAACTCGATTCCCTGCAATAATTCACACATCAAAAGTTCTCTTAGTCGAATCACTATTCGCACCCAATAAATCAACCAATAAAAATCCATTCAGCAGGAGATTATTGACTGTAAGGAAACGCGTCCCTGTGCTTCCTCACTCTCATCATTGAAAGTTAATTGCACATATACGTAAAGAACAAGTGGAAGACTGCATGCTGTATGGAAAAGTCTGTTCGTCTTATAAACTATAGAGAAAATAAGATATATTTTATTTCAAAATTGTACGCACAACATATTGCTATGAGTAAAACGAACAATCCTGAACGAGCAAAAACAGAAGGAAATGCATTTTAAAAAAGCATCAGTGCCGAAAAAATGAACAAAATGCGGCGGTTTAGCTCCCATGACCGCACTTGAGTATTAATGTCGCAACGGGAAAGTCGCGTAAACTTCCACTTCATGAAATCATGGAAATTGCAACATCGATGCATGATATCGCCATAAACCTAAGGGAACGATTAGCTATATTGGTACTGGGCAATCAAAGGCAACAAACTGATATGATCGCATATAGAAATCAAAGACTATGGAATGTTGCACTGGTTCTGTGACAGGAAATTTGTAGACGAACCGCGGCTAAAATTTTTATATAAAACTTTCTGGAAAATCGATGAGTTCTCGCAGGAGTTCAGAAAGCGCGAAAAAACCCACTCTAACTGTTATCTCAACTTTTTACGGTACAGAGTTCATTCGTTACAAGACAGCCAAAAAAGACCACTTCAAATGTTGAGAAGCCGATTATGAGGAATATCTACAGAATTGAATTGAGCCGCCTAATTTTAAAGAAAAAATCGATCTCGCACATGAACCTACAGCTCTGCTCGGTACTGTCGTTTTGTGCTCAACTTATTTTGCAAGAAAAACTGCACCTTCTAAAAAAAATTCGTACAAATCCGCTTTCGTATCATTTTCAATATCGCATTATCGCCGAATCGGAAACAGATTCTTCACAAACACAACAACAATTGAAGCTAATAAATTTTCAGGATCTCGCATTCGATGACATTAAACATCATAGAAATTTATGATGCGGAAACTGTGAAACTGAAACAAGAAGTACAAATTACGTAAAGATTGCATCAAGAAAATGGCATTAGCAATGCTCTAAGCGTTAACATTCGAATAGTCGAAAAACGCGCTTAATATTTAAAAGCTGTTTGGAAGACCGGTTTACACTTTATATTTCAACAAAAAATAAAAACAATCCGCAAGGTGAAACGTGAATCATGCGTGCAAAAAAGAGTGCATTTGATGAACTCCCTCTATTCAGTTGAAACGTCTTCAAGAACAGTCAATACGTGTGAACAGCGCTAATAATTTAATGAATTTTTGAGAAGCTACTTTATAGTATAATATAACTTACGAAATTTTGCAGCGATATAATAATGTTGAGCATTCGTGAAATTTTTCAGAACAATTACATATCGTTGAACGGAATTTTCGACGTTTTTAATTAACAGTTTAGCAGAGCTTTTATCGTAATTGTTTGAAAGAAACTTTAAAGCTAATTATCAATAGCGACCTTAAATCAGCGAATGTTAACAACGCTTATTGTGTGTTAGCGAAATCAGAAAATTAGGAACAAAAACAAAACAAACATAAGACAAACAAGTTGAAGTGCATAAGCATAATGCGTTAAAACATGGCGCACGTCATATACGAGCATATACTTACGCCCACATCATGCTTAAAGCGGGCGGATGCATAATGGCCCGTCCAGTTTT
Source organism: Toxocara canis (assembly GCA_000803305.1). NCBI lineage: Eukaryota > Metazoa > Nematoda > Chromadorea > Rhabditida > Toxocaridae > Toxocara > Toxocara canis. The sequence continues at coordinate 90,546 of JPKZ01000187.1, read as the reverse complement.
TTCGATTTTTTACGGCACTTGTACTCGACGATCTTTTGTATAAAAATTTATTTTCGACAACAATTATGGAGTTAACGATTTCTCAATAAAATAACATGAATAATTTTCCACAATTTGAAACTTTATGAATTAAATGCATTTTCATTTTTCGCATATTTCTACGCTCCATAGGCGCAATCTGATAGATACACCAGCGTGGGCATTCGTGTAGTGCTCCAACTGCCAATTGATTCATTTGAAAACTGGCCAAACTTTTGACCATACGATAAACAGATTTATATTTTTATGTATATTCATATATTTACATGTTTGTATATGTATTTATAGTGTACATACATTTTTTTCAAAATCTCCATCTCATACACATCAACATCTTCGTTCATAGTGTGAGTCTTGGCGCGCTACGGAGATCGTAAAATTATTTTGAAGTTCTTAAACTATGCCCAAATTCCGCTAAAATTCCTCTCATTCCTCTGCTTAACAACAGTGCAATCTTAGCGGCACTCTAAACTCATTACGTCAAAATCACAACAAAAAAAAAATTTGGAGGGACTTATCATTAAAATTCAGCCGATGGAACATTGACAGGAATTTTAGCATTTGCTAGAATGTTATAATTAAATCGAACTTTCGATGAGAGACAACCTGTTCTATTAAACAGCTAATGAGGGGAGAGTACGAGTGAATGCAGACTACCAGAAGAGAAGTGCATACTTATATATTCGAGAAGCATCACTAAAAATTACAAACTGATAAATGAACCGACTGCATTTGAGCAGCAATGTTGATCCAAATACCACATAATGGCCATGAGCTGCATGCAACAGTGAAGTTTTTGTAATAAACGAGTTCAGCATAGCATATTTGCTTTCTTTAAGACACACGTTCCATATAGTCCACAATATGCAAGTTTTTTCGTCAACTTGTCCCAAAAAATGGTGCGTGTCCATAAAACCACTCATTTAACTATCTAATCAGGTGAAAATCTAAGATGAATATTTCGCAAAGAAACCATTTCTTTGCTTACGTTCCATAGTGTAAGCCGATCCGAACCAAGAAAGTAATTAGAGGAATGTATGTGTCAAAGTTGCTGATTTTTGATCCTTATACGAATACTGTTTCTGAAAATATTGACCTCATCTTTGATGAACTCTTCGAATTATCCCCGTCCACTCTCTACCCCTCCCCATATCAGCGCGCTTGCTTGGCAAACTGTTTCAAGCTTGCTATTAACGAGTCAGAGTGAGCGCATGCAAACATTTCATTAACGAAAGCAGAGAAAAAAAAACGCGTGAAATTCTGCATGTTATCATGTCGCCAATACAATATCATTAAAGATGTTTAAAAAGAAAATCGCTCCCCTACCATTTGAATCACTCGGTTTGCCATCTCGAATAATGGAATAACAATTCCGATCCCTCCTCCCGTTTCCGCCC